>CM050166.1:71232748-71800248 GCA_027410445.1 Discoglossus pictus
CTGCATTTGCTTTTTAGCACTATTATCCTAAAAGGCTGGTAGAACAATGTAGTTAAACTGGCTGCCAAATATTATTTACTAGCCACTTGCCCATCAAAAATGATGGCATGTCATTGTGTTTTCTGTCTATGTACCCTGCATATCTTTCTTTGCCCACTCTCCCTCCCCTGTCTCTCCCACGTCTCCTGTGTCTCTTTCCCCCGCTGTGTCTCTTCCCCCCTCTCCCTCCCCTGTGTCTCCTCCCCCTCTCCCTCTCCTATGTCTCTTCTCCCTCCCCTTGTCTCTTCCCCCCTCTCACTCACCTGTGTCTCTTCCCCTCCTCTCCCTGTCCTTATCCCCCTCTCCCTCCCCCCTGTGTCTCTCCCCCCCCCTCTCCTCTGTCTCTTCCTCTACCTCCCCGTGCCTCTTGTCTCCCTATCCCTCACGAGATATCCCTATCCCTCTTTCCTCCTCTCCCTCCTCTGTGTCTCTTTCCCCCTCTCCCGGCCCTGTGTCTGTTTCCCCCTCTCCCTCTCCTATGTCTCTTCTCCCTCCCCTTGTCTCTTTCCCCCTCTCACTCACCTGTGTCTCTTCCCCTCCTCTCCCTATCCTTTTCCCCCTCTCCCTCTCCCCCCCTGTGTCTTTCCCCCCCCCTCTCTCCTCTGTGTCTCTTCCTCTCCCTCCCCTGTGCCTCTTTTCTCCCTATCCCTCACCAGTGTCTCTTTCCTCTTCTCCCTCCTCTGTGTCTCTTTCCCCCCTCTCCCTCCCCTGTGTCTGTTTCCCTTTATATCTCTACCCCTGTGTCTACTTCCCCCACTCTCACTCCCTTGTGTTTCCTTTCCCAATCTCCCTTCCCCCTCACCCTCTTCTTTCCCCCTCTTCCTATCACCCCCTTGTGTCTCTTTCCACCCTCTCCTTCCACTGTCTCTTTCCCCCTCTCCCTCCCATGTGTCTCTTCCCCCCTTCTCCCTCCCCTGTGTCTCTTCTCCCTCCCCTGTGTCTCTCACCCCCTCTCCCTCCCCTGTGTCTCTCCCCTCTCTCCGCTGTGTCTTTTTCCCCTCTCCCTCCCCCCTCTCCCTCCCCAGTGCCTCTTTTCCCCTCTCCTCTTCCCCCTTTTCCTCTCCCTTCCCTGTGCCTCTTTTCCGACTTTCCCCTCTATCCCTCCCCTGTGTCTCTGTCCCCCTCCCTCCCCTGTGTCTCTTCTCCCTCCCCTGTGTCTCCTCTCCCTCCCCTGTGTCTCTTCTCCCTCCCCCGTGTCTCTTCTCCCTCCCCCGTGTCTCTTCTCCCTCCCCCGTGTCTCTTCTCCCTCCCCTGTGTCTCTTCTCCCTCCCCTGTGTCTCTCCCCTCCTTCCCCTGTGTCTCTTTTCCCCTCTCTCCCTCCCCTGTGCCTCCTTTCCCCCTCTCCCTTCCCCCTCCACTCCCTCCCTGGTGCCTCTTTTCCTCTCTCCCTTTCCCCCCTTTTCCTCCCCCCCCCTGTGCCTCTTTTCCTACTTTCCTCCCTATCCCTCCCCTGTGTCTCTGTCCCCCCTACCTCCCCTGTGTCTGTCCCCCTCCCTCCGCTGTGTCCGTTCCCCCCTCTCCCTCCCTGTGTCTCTTCTCCCTCCCCTGTGTTTCTCCCACTCTCTCCCCTGTGTCCCTTTTCCCCTCTGTCCCTCCCCTATGCCTCCTTTCCCCCTTCCCCTTTCCTCTCCCTCCCTGGTGCCTCTTTCCCCCTCTCCCTTTCCCCCCTTTTCCTCTCCCTCACCTGTGCCTCTTTTCCCACTTTCCCCCTATCCCTCCCCTGTGTCTCTTTACCCCTCTCCCGCCTCTGTGTCTCTTTTACCCTCCCTCCCCTGTGTCTCTCCCCCTCTCTCCCTCCCATGTCTCTTCTGATCCCCTGTGTCAATTCCCCCTCTCCCTGCACTGTGTCTCTTCCCCCTCTACCCATGTGTCTCTTCCCCCCTCTTCCTCCCTTGTGCCTCCTTTCCCCTCTCTCCCTCCCCTTTTCCTCCTTCCCCCTCTCTCTCCCCCCTCCATCTCTGGTGCCTCTTTCCCCCTTCCCTTTCCCCTTCTTCCTATCCCTCCCCTGTGCCTCTTTTCCCCCTCTCCCTTTCCCCCTCCCCTGTGTCTCTTTCCCCTCTCCCTCCTCTGTGTCTCTTTCCCCCTCTCCCTCCCCTGTGTCTGTTCTCCCCTCCCTCCCCTGTGTCTCTTCCCCCTCTCCCTCCCTGTGTCTCTTCCCCCTCTCCCTCCCTGTGTCTCTTCCCCCTCTCCCTCCCTGTGTCTCTTCCCCTTCTCCCTGCACTGTGGCTCTTCCCCCCTCTCCCCACTTGTTTCTCTCACCCCATCCCTCCCCTGTGTCTCTTCACCCAGCCTCCTTCTCCTGTGTTTCTTCCCCCCTCCCCTGTTTCTCTTTCCCCCCTTTCCCTCCCCTGTGTCTCTTCCCCTGTGTCTCCTTCCCCACTTTACCTCCCCTGTGCCTCCTTCCCCCTCTCTCCTTAACCTGTGTCTCCTTTCCCCCTCTCCCTCCCCGGTGTCTCTGTGTCTCCTTTTCCCCTCTCCCTCTGCGCAATGCGCATGTGCGACTCACGCAGCTCATTGCGCATGCGCTACCCCCCTGTGCAATGCGCATGCATGGCTCATGCCGTATAACGTGCATGCACGCCCCACGCTGTGCATTGTACATGCACGACCCTCTCTGTGGCGTATGTGCATGTTCAACTCATTAACACTACTTAATTCCTCTAACCCCATTGACTCACTATTCTGTCCCCCAAAATGAATTTTATTATTCTACTAGCGACTTGCCCATCAAAAAATGACGGCAATAAGATTGTAAGGCAGGTAATGTTGTTTGCGTGCAAAATTAATTTTGTTGGTGTTTTAAGATCCTTCTGCGCTCATTGCGAGCCTCATGCTCAGCGCCTTCGGCACTTATTGCGAGGCTCTTGGTTGTTTGTGTGCAATGAGCAGCGCAATGGCAATGAATAATTAATAAAATAAGAAATTACTATACTTTACCTATTGTGAAGTAATATATGCAGGAAGCATTGTGTTGAAGAGCTGGCAATCTGTTTTCATGTTGCTGCATCATCAGTGCTGTGGAGCTGCTGTGTAAGCGTCATGAATGTGTGCAGTGTAATAGTGTGCGTGCGCAAGGCAAATCCGTTAGGGTAGCTGTGTACATTCCGGATTGTATAAGTTGGTGTTCCAAAATGGCACAAGTGTTCTGAGGCTGATTTAGCGTCCTTGTTTTCGGATGTCGTCCGACTTTTTCGGAAAATCCGTAGGTGTTTGGTGGTGTTTTGCGTGTTTAGGGTCCTTTAGCCTCGTCTTCGTTTTGTTCGGCTGCAATTTTTCCACTTGCTTAGGTGATTTTCGGGTGTCTAATCTCTGAAATTTGGACTTAAATTGAGGTGTAACTTCACTTGCAGAGGTCCTGGGTGCCCCCCCGTTTCTGTGGGTAAACTTTTTATGTGTTTGTTGTGTGTATTTATTGTGTTTCTAATGTTTTTGGGGTCGCGCGGTTTGCGTCCTTGTTTTCGGATCTCCTGAGTCTTTTTCGGTAAATCCATAGGTGTTTGGTGGTGTTTTGCGTCTTTAGAGTGCTGTAGCCTCGTTTTCGTTTTTTTCGGCGGCCATTTTTTCTCTCGCTTAGGAGATTTTTTGGTGTCTAAACTCATTTATTTGGATTTAAATTTAGGTGTAACTTCAGTTTTCGAGGCCCTTGGTGCCCCCCCCCCCTTGCTGTAGGTAAGCTTTTTATGTATTTCTTGTGTGTATTTCTTGGGTTTTTCATGTGTTCATGTGCGTGGGGTTTGGACGTTTTTTGCAAGGTCGTAATGGGACGTAACGCGTCTCGTATTTTGGTTTCGTAACTCCATAAATTTTGTGAGGTCCGCAGTTGCTGGCAAGGAGCCCGCAGCGTTAGCAACAGCCCGCATGGTCACAACTATATATGTGATAGATAACTAAAAAAAGTTTGAAATGTATTATGCAGTCCATTTAAGGACTCCAAGGGAATATATCTTGTTTTCCAAGTGACATTGGTTGTGTATCATTACCATAAGCCATTTTAGTATTTTTTTCCATAGTAATATAGGACCTATGCTTTATTATGATCCAAGAATAGGCTACTTTAATCCAGACTTTAATCAAAACTGATGTGGTGTCTGCTTCTTTATGCCTGCCGTCTTTGCAGGTTTTCTATATAAACCTTTTGTTTTTTATTTCAAAAAAGTGTTTTATAATGTTAAAAATATGTTTCTTAAAATGCAGTACAGTAATTTATGAACTTTAATGATCTTTTAAGTTACTCTTCTCTTTTTATGTTGTTGCTGTTTTATACTATAGACAATGTAGATTGTTTTAATACAGCACATACCTTATATAAGTATCTGTTTATGACTGTGGTATACATATATTTATGTAGATGAACAGAAATGTGCTTGTAAATTTTATTCTATGTTAAACTTTTTTTTTTTTTAGTTTTCTTTTAAATTTAATATCCTTCTACAGTCTCAGCCAAGACTGATGTTTTTTATTAAATGTTATTACACATGGACAAGCAGATAAGCTCTCCATGCTGTGCCACTTTTTACTAAATCAGTGTGTTAGATATTGTACTTGAATAAAAAAAAAACTGTTTAAAGCAGAGCTATAGTAACTGAAATGTGCTAAAAGCATTTGTGCAGACATATCTATAGACAACTTTCATGCTTTTTGACAACATTCTGTTTGACTTTTTCAGAATTTATTCTACCTTTGGAGCTCTGGGAATGAAGTACAGAACAATCCTTCTTGTACTAGTCAGGCTAGCCAAGAGCTAAGAAACAATAATAAGACAGGGCTGAAAAACAAGTACAATGGACAAATACACTAGTATACCTCACCAACAGAATAGGACTTTTTTCTTCTCATCATGAAAACGGCTTTTAACCACAATTCACCCAATTTCCAAAGACTCCCATGTACAGATCGATTTAATTGAACAAGCCTTCAAGTACATGGCCAATAGCCAAATCCGTAAACCATGTAACCGTACATAGCATTTCAGGGCATGATCAATTAAGCAAGCCCGTAAATAACTTTTTAGAAACAGCCAATAGTAAATGAAACTGTCATCATGACATCAATAAAACATGGCATTTAAATGTCAATCAATTAGTGTTTAGACGTCCCATATGCGATCAGGCTTGCAATCCAGCGATTTGGAATAAAAAAAATTAATGAAGAAACTGTTATAGTCCATGTGGGTGGCCTGATATGTATTTACTCCCTGATTCCCGAGATTGATATAACACAGAAAATAAACGTATATATATAAAAAAAATGTTTTGCCAATTTGCAAGCTTGAGAATTGCAATTAATTGTAATGTTTTTCATCAGTTTCCCTGTTTGCTAAAGCCAGTATGGTGTTTTTATTTGCTTATAGAGTGTTAAGAACAGGTGTTTAACCCCCTTGCGAGTCCTCTCTTGTACTCATAGAAATTTTTTCTACATTTGCCATTTATGGGTTTGAAGGCAATTGGTGAAGTGGGGTATTGTAGCAATTTCATAGTGATTTGCGATTTTAGCCATTTGCAGGCTTGAAAGATCAAAGGCTTAGATGGGTCAGAGTTACGATTTTGACAATCAGAGGAATTTTCAGCCTCTATCCCGCAAATCGATTGTGTGCTAGAAGAAGCCAATTAAATATCAGTAACTTTTACGGGCTACATAGCGGGCTTCAGTAATTGTGATTTTGACAATTTAATATGGTCTATTTGACAACATATTAGAGAGTATTGTAAGAAATCACCACTATAAATTTGGTTGATGGTAAAGTGATTTTGTGAATATATGAATACTAGCGTATTGCCCGTCAAAAAATTACGGCAATGAGATGTGTATGTTTGGAAAGTTGTTTAGTTATTAATATACATATGGAATTGTAAGGTAGCTAATGTTGTTTTGTGTGTACTACTGAAATATAGAATTCAAATTAATAAATGAATATACATATTTTTATGCATTGTGTTGAAGAGCTGGCAATCTGTGTTGATGTTGCTGCAGCATTAGTGGTGTGGAGGTGCTGTGTAAGCGTGATGAACGTGTGCAGTGTAATAGAGTGCGTGCGCGAGCCGAAACCGTTAACGTAGCTGTGTACTTCCGCATTATCCTAAAATGGCGGATAATGTGTGGTATGCGTCTTAGCAGATTATCGGTACGTGTTTCCCGTGGTTATAGTGCTGTAGCCTCGTTTTCGTTTTGTTCGTCTGGCATTTTTTCTGCAGCGTTCATTGCCAAAGTATTACGGTTTAACGGCTGATCGCCTGCGGCGCTCATCGCTAAGCCCGCTAAAGTACTACGGTTTAACAGTAAATATGGTCAAACGGTCAAATGACAGTCAATAAAAATTAAATGTTGTGAAATTTGTTTGGCACACAACATGACGCTACATTTGTCCCTTTTTTTTTCCTAAAATAAATACAAATTTTTTTTTTTGAAATTTTTTTTTTTGTAACTTTCAACTTTTATTTCTTCAAATGCGTTGGTTTAGGCGGGAAATCCGATGTTGCGCGAGACAAAGGCGTTAAATCTGTGTTAATGCGTAAATCTGTAATTGCGTTTCGTAAAATGTACTCGCTACAGTCTTTTTACTCATTGCACGGTTAATCCGCATCCTTTATCTCGTTGTTTTTTAAACACATTCGTCTGTGGCTGTGTTTTACGCAGTTCGTAGTAGTATAGCCTCGTTTTCATTTTTTTCGGCGGCCATTTTTTTCTCGCTTAGACGATTTTCGATCTTTGTAACTCGGCTAAATGGATGTAAATTGGAGTTCCAACTCACTCCCAGACGTCCTGCCTGGTTCCCCATGCTGTAAGTTAACTTTTTTTTTATTTTTTAGTGTGTATTTAGTGTTTTTTTTATTGTTTTGGTTCCGCCACTTATCTCGTAATTTTTTTCATCTCGTATTTTTTTTTAAGTGCTACGGTTTAACATAACGGCTCGCCTCGCTACGCGAGGCTCGCCTGCAATGAGCGCCTGTGGCGCTCATTGCCAAAGTGCTACAATTTAATGGCTCGCCTCGCTGCGCGAGGCTCGCCGGGCGATGAGCGCCTTCGGCACTCATCGCTAAGTCGTACGCACTACGCAAAGCAGCGTGACGACGAATCGTAGTTAGACAATTATAATATGTGATATTTCATAGTTATACATTATAGAGGAAGCCTCTTTTAACATTGTAACTGAAAAATAAAGAAGACACAAATGTGAATAAACCAAAATATAATATGTGGTAGAAGCAATGAACATGAGCTTGAGGGAGCTCAGAGGATTAGTGGCTGACAGATGTACCTAGGTTCACCTAGATTGAGACACAAGTGAATGACTGAACAACAATAACAACAGTCACATCGAAGTGTTAAAACTAGCATTGCTAACAGGGTTCTCAGTTTTTGTAGTTACCTGTTATGGGCTCAATGCTTACCAGGATGAATGGTCAGGTAGGGTAATATGTCACAGAGAAACTTATTATGTCTTGTACTATGCAACTAGTTATGTCAATAGTAGGTTGTGAGTCTCCACCACAATTGAGTTTTTGGATACAATGCATGGCATAGGGGAAAATTAGCATAATAGACTTGACTGCTTTTCATTTATTGCATACACCGCTCAAGGTGTGCTAGGAAATGAGTTTCTCCATTTTGTTATGTGGGAGGTATGAGGCTTCTTTGGGGAATTTTGTTCACATTTTGTGATCACATACAATTATCATATGCACATTTCATTTTTTTTCTCCCTTACTCACGTTTTTAATCATTATAATCATTACATTTTGCATACCAGTCACTATACCACTATTTACAGTGAACTCACCATCATAGTATCTATTTATACAATTCCCATTCTTATCTAATTTTTATTATTTTTTGTACACACAACAGATTAATATTCACTCTACACAACACACCTTCATGTATAGATTTAGCCAGTTCACTTGGGATTCACTTCACTTATTTCATAATTTATCACAAATTCTGATAAGAAAATGTACCTTTACTATCATAGATATCTTTATGAGATTATATTGATAAAGTTGTCCATTTGGCATCTTTTCAGATTGCATCAATATTTTTTAAGAATGCTCTAGCCTTTCTTCTGGACTTATCATCTTGTGATATCCCCTATTACTCTATTGTATAAGAACCTATGAAACTCCACAATCAAAGTAAAATAAAAAGATTTCCATAAAACCTAAAAAGAGATATCTAATAATTTTGACGAAGAGTTTGCCAGAGCGTCTACAGGATATTATTAGTGTCTGGAGATATAGGGGTGTGGCAGAGCGCCCCCTTCTGGCGGGATCAACGCTCTGTTTATGCAACTTTTTATGCTCTTTATGGAGGACTCTGGAGCCTTTGTATGCTTTTTACAGGCTTTAATAAGTGGTTGGCATAATCTAAATAAACATAGCTTGTGGTCAGCATGAAATAAACATCTACTCAAACAGGCTTACTTACTTGCAGGAACGCCACTGACTAGCCCTGGGACCGCTAATCGGCCTGCAGGTAAAACAGTACCTTTTGTATCACAAAGGGGTGGTACCTTTAAGTCCAGTCACTTAGCTGCAATGGATCCTCTTCTGCTTGCAGCGAATGTTCTCCTTTAAATCAGGTGTAGTTACACAGCCTGATCCCACAATGGCAGCTTCACTTGCTGCTCTGGCACACTTGCTTCCCAGTCTCTGGTGCTCTCTTTCTCTGGAGCTCACTGGTGCTCGCTCGCTCGCTCTCTGGAGCTCTCTGGTGCTCGCTCGCTCTCTGGAGCTCTCTGGGTCCACACCCAGCCTGAAACCCCCTGCTGGTTGCTTCAGGAGGCCTTTTAAAGAAACTTCCAGCTGGGCCTGATTACAACTCAAGCTTAACTCCGTAGCTCCTGGTTTAAATAATAATGTCTCAGGGATTAGTCCTCTTCCTAGCGCTGCGTCCACACTGGCCTCTGGGGGCAAACCATCACATCTCCTCCCCCTCAGCTCGACACCATAGGGTTGAGCGACAACGCCGAGAGGCCGTGTATGCCACCATCCTACCGTCCGGCCATTCTTGCGCCAGTAAGACCTTCCCAATAGTGCCGAAGCGTCTGCTTTATCATCTTTCTCATCTTGAAGCGCTCTCTTCTTCGCACCGCCCGGGACATTGCCCACACATCGTGGGTAGGACACCGGCCTGCCCGTCACTCCGAGTGCCCTCCTCCAGGGACCCTTCATAAGTACTCGTCGTACTACTGTATGAGAACGCACTTCTCCATACCGTCTCTTCCCTGGGGGTAAATCACAGATATTATGGGTTTCAGTGACCTCATCTTCCAGCCGACATATCTTTTCTTCTAGATCCATCATCTCACTCTCGTGGCTCTGACTTATCCTCTTTGAATCATAAATGTGAGGCCTACAGTTTGACAGTTCACCCTTCAGCTTGGCTTCTTCCTGTAGGTTCATGGCTAGAAGGCCTGTTCCTGTCTGCTTCAAATCATTCCAGGAGTACTTATGCCCCAACTGTAGACCTGGAGCCTGAGATTGGAGCTGCTTCACTGCTGTCTCTTTACGCTTGGCTTTTACTTGCTCCTTTAATTCGTCTGCTAAATGTTCTCTCTTTGCTCTCAACTCTGCAGTCTCTTTAATGGATTTGTGCAGAATTTTATTTTCTTTTTCAGTATCTTTCATCCTTGCTTCAGCACCAATTTGAGATCTTTGTCTCACGGAGGTAATGGTTTGTTTCACATGCTCATTTTTTTGTTCTAGCCCTTTAATCCGTCTCTCGGAGTTCTCACGAAGCGTCTCTATGATCTTTTCCGGCTGGGATTTCTCCTTCATTAGGTCATCACTCAGATGTTGGCTGCTCTGAATGCTCTGTCTTTGGTTTTCTGTCTCCATTTGCAGGGCCTTTGTGGCGATGTCCTCAGTGGATCCCAGGGCATTTCTTAGCTCCTCTTTAGTGCTCAGCAGGGTCTGGTCCTCCTTCTCCAGTTTCAGACGCCGACTGAATGCCAACTTATTCACTTCATGTTCAAGCGACTTTCGTGGGGTATCAAGCAGATCACTCGGCCGCTCCCTCCTTACAACCTGATGGGGTTTAGTGTAGGGCTCAAATATCAGAGAGTCAGCTGCCCTCCCCGAGTACAATTCTTGGCCAAATTTTGTGACCTCTTGAGATTGTCGTGTTTCCTTTCTCAGTCCATTCTGTAGGGTTTCCAATTCTCCCCCTGTAGGCTCATCAGTGGCATCCCTTTCAACTTCATTATACAACAGCAACTTCCTGGGCTGTCTTTCTTCCCTCTGTTCCTGGCTGCCTCTATTCCAGGTGCTCCTATTGTCTGGCTGACAATTCTCACCAGAACGTATGAGCTTCATACAAGCACTTTGCTTCTGTTCTGGTCCAGGATCCGCTATAGACTCCAAAGCTAGGCCCCCTCTCACGGCTGCGTCTTGCTCTTGGGTCTGTACTTTATCTTTCTCTCTGTGCAGAGTAGGCATATTCTCTGTCTTTGCTAGAAAGAAGCTCTCAGACTCTTGTTTTTCCTGGAATATCTCCAGCTGTTTAGCAACGTCCGGCTGACGACCAACAGATAGGCTAGTATACTTCTTAGTAGCCTCTTGTATCCTGAATTCCTGTACAACATTTTTATTTTCTGCATCCTCTGCCTTCACCCATTTTATTTCTTCTTTTAGTGACTTCTCTAATAGCTTTGCCTCCAAGGCGTCCAGCTTTTCATGACCATTTTCTAAATTTTCTTCTTTAATAGAGTGGTCATTATGGATTACTTGTTGGTCATTGGTTTGTGGCTCAGAGGACTCATTTTCTAATTCTTCAGCCGCGGTTTCATGGTTTGGCACTTGTTCTTCAGAAATGCTTTGGGCAGATGGGTCATGCACTTTTGTTGCCGAGTCACTATTCACAACCTCAGGGTTAGAAGAAGATTCATTTTCTTTCTGGAATGTCTCTACCCCCTGACCATCTTGTCCTGATTCATGTTTATCTCTTTGTTTACCTAAATCTATATCCGGTGTCTTCTGCTCTGTTAATTGCACATTTGCCAATTTTTCTTCATGAGACTCTTTCTCTCCTGTGCATACAGTCTCAGATAACTGTTCTGATGATACAGTTTCAGCTGATATGGTCTGTGAATCATGAGTGTCCATAACCTGTTCCCCACTATCAGAAGACTCTTTATTTATGGGATGCTCATTCATATGAGCAGACCTCTCAGGCACTTGGGTTGATTTTGGTGGTTCTGCGATTGGCTCATGCATTGCGGACTCTTCTGGCTCGGAAGTCGGTATAGATTCTCCTACCGGTTCATGAGCTTCCTGCGAACATCGTTCTGCATTTAATGTAGCGTCTTGAGTACACAGGTTCTGGAGGTCAGTGTTAGTCTCTTCTGGAGATGCATCACACTGAACCAACTGTCTCTTCATATCAGATGAATTGGCCATTCTCTGTATTTGTGGAGCATGAAATAGCAGCTCCCTCTGTATTACAGTTGCTTTCCTCTGTTTACGGGATTCCTCTATCTCTTGTGGCTGAGAGCTGGAAATGGTGATTTCTCCTTCTCTCTGAGATGCACAATTAGGGAGGAGATCTTGCCTCTCCTGTTTATCCTTGTGCTGCAGCTCCCACACAACGGATTCTTTCAGCTTATACCTGGGAGGACTCCTCCTCTGGTTCCATCTAGGCATCTGTAATTTACTCCTGTAGGACACTCTGTAGTCTTCCAACAAAGTCTTCCTTCTCCATTCAGGAATATCATTAGGCATCTTCCGGATACCCTTCCTTTTAGTAGTAACTTTCCCGTCTGTCTTCTCTTTAGAAAGGCTTCCAGTTACTTCTTCTTTTGTAAAAACACTGGCTTTATTCATTTGTTTGATCTCTTCTTTCTCTGAATCAGAGATCTTTATCAGGCGCTTTCTTTGTCTAGACACCTCAGGAGTATTCACCCCGGGCAGGTGACTGTGTCTGTCCCTTTTTCCTTGTTCTTGGCTCACAACTTTAGTTGCTTTTAAATCATCATTAGCTTGCTTCAGGGACAAAAGGTCTTTTCCAGACTCCTCTGTCTCTTTTGCCATCTCTTTTTCAGCGGTTTCTGTTATTTTCCCAGCAATCGTGTATGCCGTTTCATCGGTCTCTTTCACCGTGTCAGCTGTTCCTGCAGTCTTTTCCACTTTCTCTGCAGTCTCTGCGCCGGCTCCTGCCGTCTCTGCGCCGGCTCCTGCCGTCTCTGCGCCGGCTCCTGCCGTCTCTGCGCCGGCTCCTCTGTCAGCCCGCCAGTTCCTTGCTTGTCTATCCTTGACAATATCATAAAATGACTTCTCAACGCCAAGCTCCAATGGGGTGTCCATAATATTTGGATGGAAATCTCTCCTTGTCATGCCAGTCACACCTTTCTCGTGTGCTTGAAGTATAGGAGCACTTCTCCGGCTAGCTTGTTGCACCCCCAGCGCCTTTATGCTGGCTGTAAAGTACGCCTTCTGTTCATTCTGGGAGTCGTTCCTCATCCTCTCATCAGGGAACCCGTTCCCTGGCCTGTGGAAGAGATGGGCATGCTCTTCTTCGGTATTCCATCTTCTATTATCAGATTTTTCCCACAGACAGGTAGGGGCCTGTCCAAATTGTGAGACTTCCCCTCTTTACTGTAACTTCTCCTTATTACAACTCAGGTTCTCTTTGTTCTTATATTTCTGGGTACTGATTCTCTGTGCTCTGACATCCCGGGTAACTCTAACTCTGGCAAGGATCTCAGCTTTGAGGTCATCATAATTTTCTATCTTTTCTTCATTCAAGCTCAGATAAGCTTTCTGAGCTTCGCCCGTCAAATACGGGGCAATGAGGCTGACCCAGTACCGTTTGTGCCATGCCTCCCTAATGGCTGTTCTCTCAAAAATGGTGAGGTATATGATCACATCATCATCCTCTGTCAGCTCCAAAAGAAGTTCATTGGCTCTAACTCTGGCCGCATCTTTTCTATATTTTTCCAGTATAGCTTCATTCTGGGCTAACTGGATGGCCCACTTTCTATTGTACTCTTGCTGAGCAGCTGTGGCCTCTCTCATGCCGATTATTCTCTCCTCTGCTTGTCGTTGCCACTTCTCTGTGGCCTCTCTCATGCAGATTATTCCCTCCTCTGCTTGTCGCCGCCACTTCTCTGTGACCTCTCCCAAACATGCAGCAGCACCTCTTAGTTTACCCTCTTTTGCAGCATGGGCTCCGTCCGCTGCAATTACTTTTTGCCATTCCTGCTGACAAGCTCCGCACACTTTCTGGCGTGTAGTGGCATCTACCAGGGCTTTCACTAGTTCCTCCATGGACATCTTGTAAGGTGGGCTGTCTTCTTAATACAGACAATTTAGCATCCCACTTCTGATACCAACTGTGGCAGAGCTCCCCCTTCTGGCGGGATCAACGCTCTGTTTATGCAACTTTTTATGCTCTTTATGGAGGACTCTGGAGCCTTTGTATGCTTTTTACAGGCTTTAATAAGTGGTTGGCATAATCTAAATAAACATAGCTTGTGGTCAGCATGAAATAAACATCTACTCAAACAGGCTTACTTACTTGCAGGAACGCCACTGACTAGCCCTGGGACCGCTAATCGGCCTGCAGGTAAAACAGTACCTTTTGTATCACAAAGGGGTGGTACCTTTAAGTCCAGTCACTTAGCTGCAATGGATCCTCTTCTACTTGCAGCGAATGTTCTCCTTTAAATCAGGTGTAGTTACACAGCCTGATCCCACAATGGCAGCTTCACTTGCTGCTCTGGCACACTTGCTTCCCAGTCTCTGGTGCTCTCTTTCTCTGGAGCTCACTGGTGCTCGCTCGCTCGCTCTCTGGAGCTCTCTGGTGCTCGCTCGCTCTCTGGAGCTCTCTGGGTCCACACCCAGCCTGAAACCCCCTGCTGGTTGCTTCAGGAGGCCTTTTAAAGAAACTTCCAGCTGGGCCTGATTACAACTCAAGCTTAACTCCGTAGCTCCTGGTTTAAATAATAATGTCTCAGGGATTAGTCCTCTTCCTAGCGCTGCGTCCACACTGGCCTCTGGGGGCAAACCATCACAAGGGGTTTACTACATTCTCATAAGTAGGATATTATATGACTGACACCTATTATTTATTATTATTATGTACTAGGAACTTGCCCGTCAAAAATGACAGGATTAAAATTGTAAGGCTGACAATGCTGTTTGCCACACAAGGTGATGCTTTTGGTCCTCTGAGCACCTTCGGCGCTCATTGCGAGCCTGTCCCCCCGTGTACTTCAAGTCTCCTGCTTTGCATTCATCACCTTAGGCGCTGATCGCAAGAACCACGCTGAGCGCCTTTGGCGCTTATTGCGGGGCTTACAATAAGAGCCTTCGGTGCTCATTGCAAGCCTCTCCCACTTCAGCGCTTAACGCGTGCCTCGCAATGAGCGCCTTTGGTGCTCATTGCAAGTCTTTCCTCTTGCCTACTGTATTAGCCGCTCATTGCAGGGTTCATTAACCTGCAAGTTTAGTGCTTGGGAATGCCATGTATCTCTTTCCAGCATCTCCCCCTGTCCCTTCCTTGTGTCTTTCTACTCTGTGTGTGTGCTGGCAGCGCTTCGTGTGGCTTGCGGTTGCGACCTCGCTTTGCGGGTCACGCAACGAGCACCAAAGGTGCTCAGAGGACCAAAAGCCTCATATTGTGTGGCAAGCATCATTGCCAGTCTAGCAATTTTATTGTATGTAAGAATCAGAAGCATGTTATATAATAACAGGTTAATAGAGTTTTAGATAGAAACTAAAATACAGATACTTATATCCACAAACAGGCTTCAAGTTCACAGGGATTCAATCCATGATTTTACCAATTTAATGTACAGTGCCTTGCAAAAGTATTCACCCCCTTGGTATTTTTCGTGTTTTGTTGCCTCACAACCTGGAATTAACATGGATTGTTTGAGGATTTGCATCATTTATGCTAATTTAAAGAATATGCCCACATCTTTGAAGATGTCTTTTTATTGTGAAGCAAACAACAAATAGGACAAAATAACAGAAAAAAGTAAATGTGCATAACTATTCACCCCCCTAAAGTCAAGACTTTGTAGAGCCACCTTTTGCGGCAATCACAGCTCCAAGTCGCTTTGGATAAGTCTCTATGAGCTTGCCACATCTTACCACTGGGATTGTTGCCCATTTCTCCTTGCAAAATTGCTCCAGCTCCTTCAAGTTGGATGGTTTGTGCTTGTGAACAGCAATCTTTAAGTCTGACCAAAGATTTTCTATTGGATTGAGGTCTGGGCTTTGACTAGGCCATTCCAACACATTTACATGTTTCCCCTTAAACCACTCAAGTGTTGCTTTAGCAGTGTGTTTGGGGTCATTGTCCTGCTGGAAGTAGCCTCAAATCACGCACAGTATGGTACAGGTTTTGCTCAAGAATATCCCTGTAGTTAGCACCATCCATCTTTCCCTCAACTCTGACCAGTTTCCCAGTCCCGGCTGCTGAAAAATGGTGTTCTTTGGGTGATGTGATGTTTTGGGTTTGCGCTAGACATAGCGTTTCTTTGATGGCCGAAAAGTTCAATTTTAGTCTCATCAGACCAGAGCACCTTCCTCCATACATTTTGTAAGACTCTCACATGCCTTTTCGCAAATTTAAAATGTGCCATTTTTTTTTTGCTGAAAGTAATGGCTTTCTTCTGGCCACTCTGCCACAAAGCCCAACTCTATGCAGTATACGTCTTATTGTCGTCCTATGTACAGATACTCCAGTCTCTGCTGTTGATCTCTGCAGTTCCTCCAAGGTTACCTTAGGTCTCTGTGCTGCCTCTCTGATTAATGCCCTCCTTGCCCGGTCCGTGAGTTTTGGTGGACGTCCGTCTCTTGGCAGGTTTGCTGTTGTGCCATGTTCTTTCCATTTGGTTATGATAGATTTGATGGTGCTCCTGGGGATCATCAAAGATTTGGATATTTTTTTATAACCTAACCCTGACTTGTACTTCTCAACAACATTGTCCCTTACTTGTTTGGAGAGTTCCTTGGCCATCATGGCAGTGTTTGGTTAGTGGTGTTTTTCTCATTTCCCTTTACCAACTTAGATTATTGTGTTCTGATCCATCACACAACATTCAGATTAACAAAACATTGAATTTAAGGCTGTAATGTAACAAAATAGGTAAAAAGTCAAGGGGGTGAATATTTTTGCAAGGTACTGTATATATAGAAATTAATACATATCTATTTCTTCTATGCATTTGACATACTTGAACAAAGAACACATTTACAATAGACTCCCAGTTAACCGGAGCTCAAGCAACCAGAAAAAAAATGAAATACTGTACTTTAAATGAAAAAAAAAATCACACTTCTCAACAAATGCTAGGAGCCAGGTTGTCATGCCACAAAATGCTTATGTGCACCTAGATTTCATCCACTGTACATCTCTGCAATTCAATGTTACCTGTCAGCAGACAGGCATGAGTGACTGAGACAGTGCAGTTTTGGTGTTTCATTACCCAGGTTCAGCCCTGCACCCTCCAGCCGAACGTACCAGTGTGTAAACAAGGTGCGAAAGCTTCTGCTGTCCTCACTGACAAAAATACTTAGCAGAGCATCTAATCTAGGCCTCATTTAATAGTGAACAAAAACCAGAAACTACATTTATCCAGCATCTACCAATTCTCTTGAGTGACGGATAACCGAGAGTCTACTGTATTAACCACCGGGGGAGCAGCAAAGTTAAATGAATATGTTTGGCTGCTTGGGCAATGGAAGACAACCATGTTAGTTTAATGCGGTGGGCAAAAATTGGTAATTACCTTCCCTGCTTAGACTTTACGTCACTCCCTCTGACCCAGATGTGCATGTGCAGGGACGGATTGACGGGGGGTAGTCAGCAAGATGCAGGTTCACAGAGGAGCATGGAAGGACCATGCATCTCACAATTAGGCACAATGGATGATTGGGTTAAAGACAAGAGAGCGGGGATAAATAATGTTGGGTGGAGTCGGTGGGAAATAGTTATTAAAAGCTAGGATTGCTTGCATTATAAAAATAGTATGCCTGAGCCTCCTCCAATTCACAATTTGGGATTCATTAAAATACTCCTTTTTTATATGTTACTGTTAATTATAAAAATAAGCAAACAGAATGGGAGTCTTCTCCCATCCCCCCACCATGTCACCAATGCTGATTATTTGTGTGTGTGTAACAGGTTAGAAAATGAACCTGAACCCATGGCATTGAAATATGAGATATACAACAATTTTATATACTCTTACCAGAAATTCCAAGACATCATTTGTTACAGCTATTTTCTAATTCAAGAACACATTTCAAATATGCATTATTCTTAATATTATTTCAGTAACTAAATCATTAATAGTATTGCTTTAAATACATGTTCTCCAAACAACCTTCTGCAACGCTATTTTTCTTTAAAAAAATATAGTCATTTATTCTATTACATTTTGTAAGAAATATTTTAATCTGCTGATATAATTAATCAAAAATATTTTTTTCATACTTTTTTTCTAGCTGATTTCTCCTTGTATATCATACTATTTCTGCTTTTTAGCACTTAAATACCTTTTTGCATGGTGCTTGTGGAAGCTAATTTCAGAGTTTTGTATTAAATGATTTTCTGTCAGTCTACAGTTCTAAATCATTCTGTTCATGCATGATAGAGCTATTGACATAAAGATATCAACTTTAGAAAATATCTTTCTTTTCAAATATTAAAAAAGCTCTAAGGCCTAAGATAAAGTGAAAAGTGACACTGGAAGCATTCAGTTTTTTTTTTCACAAAAGGACTTTTCCATTACATATTTTTTATAGCATGAAAAAGTATATTTTATTTCAATCCTTCAAACTAAAGCTAAGCTAATCAATGATTTTAGTTACACTATTGATATATTGAAATAAATAACATAAATGTCAAAGCCTATGATCCATAGGAATTATGCCAACCAATTTGATTTGGGGCAAATGTTTCCTCTGGGGCAATGGCGCTATTATGATGAGACAACGTTTTGCGGCCCTTCTTGAAAGATGGGAGGGTCAATAAATTGAAGGTCATCTCAGTAGCATATGAAAGCAGTGCAACAATAGTTGTTCAGAATAATCTAATTTATCAGCAAAATGATTAGGTAGTTAGTGGCAATGACTGTGCCAAAGTTATGGATGATTGGGAATTAATTTGAACGTCTCATTATTATCAGTTATGGATATAAGACACTGTTGACCGAATAGTAATTTTACATGTATATTTTTATTGTAAAGCTCATTAGCAGGAATGAGTTAATTCTAGGAAGCTAACAACCTCGGTAATGAGTCTTGCTTTAGGAGTAATATTTTGTTGGCACGGCACAAAAGCATGACACAAATGGAATTCATTCTCTAGACAGATAATTGAGGGGGGGGTTTGAAAAGGTCATAGCATAAATGTTTTGTCTAATTCTTTTTTTGGATTAAGTTAGAAAAACGTTATGGATATAAACATCCAGCTTGGAACCCATTTTTTAAACCTCATATAAGGTTATATAAATGCTAGCGACTTGCCCGACGGCAATGAAATTTGAAGCCTGGCAATGCTGTTTGCCACACAAAGCGAGGCTCTCATCCCTCTATCTTGTGGGCCCCACAATGACCACCTTCGGTGCTCATTGCAAGCCTCTCCCCTCTCTACTTTACTGGCCTTCTGTGCTCATTGCGAGCCTCTCCCCACTCTCTCACCCCTGTGTCTCTTTCCCCCCTCTACCTCCCCTGTGTCTTTTTGCCCCCTCTCCTTCCCCTGTTTTTTTTTTGTTGTTTCTCTGTGTCTCTTCCCCTCCCCTCTCACCCCTGTGTCTCCCAAAAATGCCAATTAAATAGGAAATTAGCTTGCAACCTAACTTACAGGCTCCCTCCCTCTCCCCCTGTGCTGTGTGTGAGGTCTCCCAACGGGTTCAGAGTTACAGGCTTGACAAAAATAGCTGCTGTTAAAGCCGTAATTTTTGTGAAGCCTGTAACTCGTAAGCCGTTTGGAGCCTTTCCCCCCCCCTCTATGTTACAGGCCTCATGATGAACCTTTGGCGCTCATTGCATCCCCGTCAAGCTAGTCACGTACAGGCCTCGTATTGAGCACCTTTGGTGCTCATCACGAGCCCCGTCCAACCCATAGCTTTCTGGCCTTGCGATGAGTGCCTTTGGCGCTCATTGCGCATGCTCAAACCCGTAAATTTTAACTCACAATTACCACAACTATTATATGTGATTGTTTATCATAAAATAGTAAATAATGCTGCAAAATGTTTAGTGTTTATTGGTTATAGCCATTACTGGGTGTCTTGGTGTGCACTGCTGTGGTTGCACCCCCATATTAAAGTTATTACAAATATCTGAGGAAAGATAGGTATGAACATTGTGAGATGCCTGGGCAGGCTTCGGGTTGATCATGACAAAAATCTATTACAATTTGCAATTTTGATCAACTTAAGGCAGCAAAGTGGTGACACAAAATGTCATTTTTTATTACAGTTCAATGTATTTTAGAGTTAAATTCAAGCACAACTGTTGCGGACTTGACTAATATGGACCAGTTATATTTATAGACGGTTGATCCATAATATCTATAGCTTAGGCTAGACACTTAAGTATAAAATTGATCAAGTTCTACTCTTTTTCTGCTATTGTGAGTAGGGCATAGAATGTCACAACATAAGCTTAATGCCATAATGAAATCTTGTCTGGAGAGTTTCTGTTGCAACCCAGCACTGACTTTTCCTGGTTAGGTTGTATAAATACCGTGAAAATTTAAATTTTACCATGCCTACTATATCTATTGCAATAAACTCTACATAGTTAGACAAATTCCAAAAACAAACCTTCAAGTTTATCTGTTTAATAAAAGCAGAGAATTGCCAGAGCCACTATGGTCAAACACAAATCTAAATGAGGCCTGTCATACCCAAATTTCAAAATATATTTCAAAGCCGCCCAACTTGCTTTTATTTCCATTGCACACTCTCATCTAATCAACCAATCTGTATCTTTATGGAGAATTACTTGATGCTCCCTTACACATGGGATAAAATAATTTGGCACCGCAAAACTTGTTTCTGTACTAGACACTTTTGCAAGCCCTATTTCTATGTAAACTTTAAAATATTGGTCCTCCGCGAACCAAAATTTCAATATAACTCCCACATTATCTACCATGACCCAACTAATACCACATCACCAATTTCCTTTAGGACTTATTGAGAGGACACTACCTTGGTGGAAATCGAAAGACTTATACAGAATTTGTCCATGGTGTGTAGAAATTTCCATACTGTCTTTTACTACTCTTAGACATTCCTCCACAAGAACATTTCAGCTACTGTCAAATCAAACACTTTGAGCCACATTCAATTCCAAGACCACAACTCGACGTATATCTGCGGGTGTGTTGCGGGCTCCTGTCCATCTCCGATTACGATGCTATTCAATTGCTCAAGCCTGCAAGTTACTGGCCCAAAGACAAAACTGTAAACCATGCACTGGTTCGTAGCAGTTCAGGGCGGGAAAATGATCTATTATGCAAGCCCGTAACTTCCCATTTTGAATTAGCCAATAGAAAATGAGGTCGTTATTATTAGAGCAGTAAAAAATGGAGGTTACATGTCAATCAATTAGGTTCAGGGGTCCGATATGCAATCAGACGAGCAAACCCGCAAAAGAAAGAATTATGAAAATGAATGCCAATGCTGTTCTAGTCCATATGGGTGGCCTGATGCGTATTGCGCTTCCCCTCTAGTACTTGTAGGATTTTCTCCTTCATTTGCCATTTACGGGTGTGAAAACATTTGCGGGCTTGGGAAAATTTAGCAATTGAAAAGTGATTTGCAATTGTAGCCATCGTAATGCTTGCGAATGTGAAAGATCAAAGGCTTCGGGAGGCTGTAAGTTGCGGGGTTTACCATTGCAAATTTTTCTCCCCCGTAACTCGGAACCTGTTTGAAGCCCGCAAAAAGACACCAATTGAATAGCAAATTAACTTGCAACCTCACTTACAGGCTAGTGGATCGCCCGAAATCTCAATTGAATGGGGCTCTTTGTTTCCAGTATTAGTCGATAAATCATATTCACGTGGGGTATGATAGGTACACTGTATAACACCTTTAATATAACCCCATTAGGCCACAAATTCAGTTACATAATAAATTTGAAACATGACCTCTCTACACTATGGGACCAAGAATCTTGAAATTACGTTTGGTGAAACCTCTATACTATTCTTGAAACATCTCTCAAAGTACTCCACAGGGTTTAGTCCGCTATGCTTCAGAGGCTGTGATGAAACCAGTACCTTTATCCACACCTGGTGGACCTACCCTAAAGATGAAAGATTATGGAGGGATGTGATGTGCCTTGCCTCTAAGATATTTTATACACAGCTAGAACCAGACATGGGATCTTGTCTCCTAGGCATGGGTGTAGGAGCCAAAGAAATTCTTGGTGGACACTGCATGTAGCATAAAAATACCACACAACTACTTCTCTACTCATAAACATACAGTGAAAAATCTGGGGGGATTGGTCCCCTTCCAGTTCCTACGCCTTTAAATTTTTCAGCTGACAAAAATATTTTATATAACCTCCCTATATCCCCTATACAGGGAACATTAAGTTTCTCAAACTCCCAAAATCCATTATCTACTAAATATAAATATTCATAAATAATTCCCAAAATATTGGGGAAGAAGACACAATGAATACATGGATTACAAAAAAAAAAAGAAAGAAATAAAGAAAATATTGGAAGAAAAATGTTTTGTTATAATTTGTATTAATCTTTATTGGCAAATATATCAAGTAAAGTATAACAATTTTCATAATGTATAACTTTATGTACTAAGCTCTCTATGACAATTCCTATACTCTCTGAGTAGGTAACCAGACCTATAGAAAAAACCCACTGAGGTATTTTTCATTCTCAGATGAGCACCTCTACTCTATTTGCATAAATTCCTATACATGTAACAACGAATATTACAATTGTATGTTTTTGCAAATACTTTCTAATAAAAAATGGATTGAGAAAAAAAATCTTCTACTATATTATATATCCTAGGGGCCTCATTCTATTATCGGCCGCAGCCGCTGCGGGGCCGCAAGGACCGGCCGCAAGCTATTCTGCTATTCTATTCCCTTACCGCCGTAGGCTCCGGCAGGCTTGCGGCCGGTGCCTTGCTATCTCTTGCGGCCGATCGCGCCGGAGGAAAGCCTTTGATCTAAAACGGCCGCAAGAGATTTGCAATTCAATTGCTCCGGGAAACCTCTCTGCAAGGCTAAAAACGAGCCGCAGTTACTTGCAGGAAAAAGGTCTCGCTAGCACCAATTAAGCACATAAAATAGCTCAAATAAAGCCATCCTGCACTTTGAGAAGACTATAAAGGGATTTTAGGTGTTAGAAAAAATAGCACATAATTATCCTGTACTCAAATCCGTAAAATATTTCATTTTTAATATCCGTAAAATATACATGTAAAAAGTCCAGAGTGCTTGGAGCACCTCAGACACGCCCACGCCGCAGCCGGCAAATAAACAGTTAATTTGAACTCGGGTTTGGGCAGATGTGCAAGCTTGAGAGTGGGTTCCTTTTATTCCTCATGTCCCCAAATATGATCCCTAGCATTTACAGAGCTGTACAGTGCAGGCTTGAATTTATTTTTGAGTTTTTATATTTCACAGTTTACGGCCGGTTCCAAGATATGCGGCCGGCCGTAAAAGGAGATCCTTGCGGGGCCGTATAATAGAATCGCGAGTTAACTGAACCCTCGCAAGGAATCGCAGCCTTACGGCCGATTTACGGCCGATAATAGAATGAGGCCCCTTGTCTGTGATGGTGCTGCTGGTAAGTACTTAATTCTTAATTCTCTTAATTTCTATTGAGGATTTGTGTTGTAACAGGAACAATGTGACCTGATAACATTTGACGCTGAAAATGTATCCACATCGGTATCTTCACCTCATTCAGAACCTAGAACCCCCAGCTCTAAAACTGCAGACTCTAAACCATTCCAAAGCCAGTGCTAGAACTCAAATCTATTCCTTCCCTTGCTTCAGTATGCAAGGCTGAATTATACAGTTTGTTATGCCTCAAAGAATCCATTCCAGTTCCCATCAAACCCTTCTAGAGATTATATCGCAAAATCTGAGTTTCAACAATTAAAGGGCAATTAAAGTCATCCAAGCTGCTCACCAGATACACAGTAATTTAGGTTGAAAAAAGACGTTAGTCCATCAAGTTCAATCTTTTTAGATCTCCTCTGATTTGCAATACTTAGATTTATTGTTAATTGATCCAGAGGAAGGCAAACAGACCCCCCCCCCCCCCCCCCCCCAGAGAAACTTTCCCAATTGTCTAAACTGGGAAACAAATATAAAATTCCTTCCTGACCCCAGATTTTGGTGATCAGATTCATCCCTGGATCAATACTTGTCTATTTATCCAGGATAGCCCTTAATGCCATTTTTATTTTAAAATATATCCAATCCCTTTTTAAAGTTATCTATGGAATCCGCTGTCACCATCTCCTTCGGCAGAGAATTTCACAGATTACCACCCTTATTGTGAAGAACCCTTCTCTGTCTTTAAGGTAAAATCTTTTCACTTCTAACCTCAAGGGATGTCCTCTTGTCAGTTGAAAACCTCTTGGCACAAAAAGTTACCTTGACAAAGCGTGTATTGACCCTGGATATATTTATATAAGGTAATCATATGTCCTCTTAGTCGCCTTTTTTCTAGAGAAAATAAGTTTAATTTTGTTAGTCTTTCTTCATAACTTAGCCCCTCCATTCGCTTTATTAGCTTTGCTGCCCTTCTCTGTACTGTTTCCAGCTCTAAAATGTCCTTTTTATTTAGTACTCCATATTCCAAATGAGGGCATACTATGGATTTGTATAGTGGCAGAATTATATCTGCCTCCATTGTTTCTATACCCTTCTTAATACATGCTCATATTTTACATGCCTTTGCAGATGCTGCTTGGCATTGAGCACTGTTACCTAGGTGGTTGTCCACAAGTACTGCCAAATCCCTTTCAATATCTGATACCCCTAGATTTGCTCCATTAAGATTATAAATTGCATGGTTATTTTTCCTTCCCAGATGCATAACTTTACATTTATTCATATTAAATCTCCTCTTCCACTTACATGCCCATTCCTCTAATTTATGCAAATCCCTTTGGAGGGGTAGTACATCTTTTCTGATTTAATTACCTTGCACAACTTTGTGTCATCAGCAAAAATGGAGACACCATACTCCAATCCCACTTCCAAGTCATTAATAAATATGTTAAAAAGGAGGGGACCTAATACTGAGCCCTGATTAACCCCACTTACCACATTAGTCCAATTGGAGTATGTTCCATTTATAACAACCCTTTGATTCCTGTCTTTTAGCCAGCTCTCAACCCATAAGCAAATATTTATGGCAATTCCTGTATCCCGTAGTTTGCTCAATAGTCTCCCATGTGGCACTGTTTCAAAAGCCTTTGCAAAATCCAAATAGACTACATCCACTGAGTTGCCTTGATCCAAGTTCCTACTAACCTCCTCATAGAAACTTATTAGATTTGTTTGACATGACCTATCCTTCATAAATCCATGTTGGCTCCTACTTATAATGCTGGTTAAATAGACATATCCCTGTATATTATGCCTTATTAACCCTTCTAAAAGCTTTCCCACTACCGAAGTGAGACTCACTGGTCTATAATTCCCCGGATTTGCTTTTGCTCCCTTCTTAAATATAGGTATCACCTCTGCCTTTCTCCAGTCATCTGGTAGAGACCCTGTGTTGAGTGAATCCTGAAAAATTACCTATAATGGATTGGCTATTATAGAACCCAGTTCCCTTAGTACCCTTGGATGTATTCCATAAGGACCTGGGGCTTTATTAATATTTATTTTTTCCAACCTCTTTTGGATTTCTTCCTGCGATAACCGGTTATTTGGTGAAGGTAGTGTATTATGTTGCAGTGACCCAACCACTGGTACCTCCCTTGTGTATACCAAAGGAAAGAACCAATTTAGCTCATCTGCCTTTTCATGGTCTCTAATTGCCAGACTGTCTGTTTCACATTGAAATGTTTCTACAGCTCCCTTCCTGGTCTTCTTCCCATTAATATATTTAAAAAATATTTTAGGGTTAGTCTTACTCTCCTTTGCAACAGACTTTTCATGTTCTATTTTTTTTGCAAGCCTTGTTAATTTCCTTGTACTTCCGTAAAGCAGTCTCTGTCCCCTTTAGTTTGTATAATTTGAATGCTTGTTTTTTACACCTCATCTTCATCTTTAATTCATTGCTAAGCCACATGGGTTGTAATTTACTCCTTCTACTTTTATTTCCACATGGTATATTGTGATAAGTATGTTTATTTAGTAAGGATTTGAACGTTGTCCATTTATGTTCAGTATTTTTACCTGTCAGTTCTCTGTCCTAGTTTGTACGTTGTATCACTGCCCTTAGACCGTTAAAATTTGCCCATTTAAAATTAAGAGTTTTGGTTAGCCCCTTAGCTGAACTGCTAGTCTCATTTATCCAGTTTATTTCAGGGTAATTAAAATCTCCCATTATTAGAACTTGCCCATGCTTAGCTACATTTCCAATCTGTAACAATAATTGCATTTCCTCACTTTCAATTAAATTTGGGGGTTTATAGCATACTCCTACTAATATTCTTTTAGATTTTGCTCCTCCACTATTTAACTATATCCACAAACATTCAACATTACCACTAGGTCAGATAGAAACAGATAGAGCAGAGAAAAAAAATGATGCCCTTTAAATGATGCCCTTTCCTCCATATATGTTTACATGTGTATGGGCTTCTGATGCTTCTTATCCTCCAGTGGACTGCATTGGTAAATCTGGGGTGTGTAGCCGCTGTTGTAGGCTGTACAACACTGTAGTTGTATTGGAGTATATGCTGTTGGCTATGACTAACAGCGCTGTTAGTTAGACCCCCTGAGTATATTCAAAATCGTGAAGTTGTTACTACTCGTGGTTCTCCTATACTCTCATTCTCAGGAGGCAGAAGGCTTCATCTACTGTGCCCTACAGCATGCTGTGTCCTGCCTACAGACCCACAGACTCCTAAACAGCAACTTTTGCTACAGGCAATAAGAAAAGCAAATTGAATTTATTGAACAGAATAAACTGTTTGTTTGTGCATTTGCACAGCACCATGTATTTAGAGGAATTTAAGGACCTTCACAGGTCAAGGATAGTGTGACAGGACACAGGAATCCAATTGAAGTTGTGTAGGATACATTCATACAGATCTAGAAGAACAAGATGGGACAGTTGTGAAATATGTTATAGGCGGTGGGTGGGGTGGTGGTGGAGAAAGCAAAACTTTGTTTAGAACTACACACTTAGCATTACAGAGTACCATATATTTGGTATTTAACACAATGCTTATGTGTATAGGCTAAGAGATCTATCCTGCATTGAACCATGAGCTGTTATCTAAATAGTCATAGTGTAAACGCACCTTAAGTGAACATACAGGCAGGAAAGACATCTCAGCTCTGATTGGCTAAAGAGCCGCTCCCCATAACCTTAGTAAGGAATCAAGAGGCAGGACTAAAAGCAATGTAATAATTAAATCTCTGCTAAAAAAGGTTCAATTTCAAGAATTCAATAACTATTTCCACATATTTTAATGAGATCTAAATTATGCTGGTTGCCAATTTCTGTCAATTTTGGGTCCCTTTAATACAGATATCTTCATCAAGCATCGTCTTCCATCAATTAGGACAACTTATCGGTAATAGGAATGTTGTCATATTATCTCTGTAAATAGGAAAACATTCATATTTCAAACTTTTTATCATTTAGCATGAATTAAATATGTTTTTTTTTAGAACAACGTGGTTGGCTTTAAGCCACTAACCTCCAATTCCTGTGCGGATGCTTTGCTAGCAAATCAGTTTCTTTCACATCTTCAACTTGCCACTGTTTTACAGTTGTGATGGGGTGTGGGGAAAATAAACATATACAAATAAAATCAAGCTTATCTGGAGATTAGATCTATAAATTGGTTCTAGCCACAGAGCCTGGTAATAGGAACTGGGGTGCAGAATTAGTGAGTGCCATGTAAAGTAAATACTGCTCAAATCATGTCCACAAATGTAGGCCCTATTCAATTGAAATTTGCAACAGTTATAGAGTGATTTAATTGATCAAGCCCGCAGCTACCTGTCCAAAAGCCTAAATCGTAAACGATGTAGCATTTCAGAGCATGATCAATTAAGCAAGGCCGTAACCACCGATTTCTAAACAGCCAATAGTAAATGATACTGTGATCCTGACGTCAGTAAAACATGGAGGTTAAACATTAGTCAATTAGCGTTTAGAAGTCCGACATGCGATCAGACTCGCAATCCGGCATTGTACAAAATAATAAAAATGAATGACGATACTGTTCTAGTCCATGTGGGTGGCCTGATATGTATTGACTCCTTGATTTGTTGTTACTACTGGGAATACCATAGTTCTAACTATGCAAACCTTTGTTGATAGTGTAATGACTTTTTACTAGCTTGTCCAGACTTGCCATGGCTTTCCTCCCCAGAAGCAAACAATTTTTTATTTCCATGGCTACAGTCACCATCTGAAGAGATCTTGGATCCCAGGAAAATAAAATCTGTCACGTTTCCAGGAACTGATATTGTCGTTTGCCATGATCTCTGTCTTCTTAATGATGAGCAGCAGGCCAGCTTTTACACTTTCTTCATTTACCTGCATTAATAGGTCCTTTAGTTCCTCCTCATTTTCAGCCATCAGATTAGTATCATTGGCGTATCTGAGGTTGTTGATGTTTCTTCCAGCAATAATGATTTCGGCTTTGGACTCATCCAGCCCTGCTTTACACATGACGTACTCTGCATATAAGTTGAATAAATCAGGTGACAATATACAACCTTGTTGCACACCTTTTCCTATCTTGAACCATTCTGTTGTCCCATGTTCGGTTATGACCGTGGCTTCTTGGTCCAGATACAAATTTCTCAGGAGGCAGGTGAGATGATCTGGTACTCCCATCTCCTTAAGAACTTGCCACATTTTGTTGTGATCCACACAGCCAAATGCTTTAGAATAGTATATGAAGCAGAAGTAAATGCTTATCTGAAACTCTCTTGCTTTCTCTATAATCCACCGGACATTGGCAATTTGATCTCTTGTGCCTCTTCCTCTGCGGAACCCTACTGGCACACCGTACTTGCACATCTGGTAGTTCCTGGTCAATATCTAGTAGTTCCTGGAGCCTAGCTTTTAGGATCTTAAGCATTACCTTGCTGGCATGTGAAATGAGTGCAATTGTTTGATAATTGGAGCACTCTTTGGCACTGCTTTTTTTGGGGATTGGGATGTAGAATGACCTTTTCCAGTCTATTGGCCACTGTTGAATTTTTGGCATAAGGCAAGCAATATTTTCACAGCATCTTCCTGTAAAATTTTGAATAGTTCAGTTGGGATTCCATCAACTCCTGCAGCCTTGTTATTAGCAAGGCATCCTAGGGCCCATCTCACTTCACTTTCAAAGATGTCTGGCTCCAGCCCATTGGACAAACTAATGATGTCATCACTGCCCACTGCTGTAAAGATCCTTCATGTATAGAACTTCAGTGTAGTCCTGCCACCTATTTTTTTATCTGATCTGCTTCTGTTAAGTCCCTACCATTTTGGTCTTTTATCACGTCCACTTTGGCATAAAAGGTTCCTTTGAGATCCCCAGTTTTCTTAAAGAGATCTGTTGTCTTTCCTATTCTGTTATCTTCTTCTATCTATATACATCTCTCAATGTAGAAAATATCATTGTCTCTTCATGCTATGCTTCTGCATTCAGTTGGCCAAATCTCCTATCACCACCACCTTTCACTTTCTTTCTTTCCTGGGCTACTTCCAAAGCCTCATCAGATAGCCAGTATGCCTTCTTATTTTACTCTATTTTGGGGATATACTTTGTTGCTGTTTCCTGGATGATGTTGCAAACTTCGGTTCAGAGTTCAGAGGTCGCATCGGACGGCGGACACATGCACTTTTCGGTTCGCTCCCTATTCTTTATCATTGAGGAAACTTTGACCCTGCACCTCACAGTCAGCAGACATATTCCAGCCAATCATCAGCATACACTCCCTTCCAGAGCCTTCCATCTGAAGGACAGGCAAATATTCTGCTCTGTTTCACCAGTCATAGTTGGTGTACCATGCATTGAAAAAAAACAACCCTTTTTTCCTTTAATCTAATTTCAGTTGCCTGCCTGTGTCAGGCTCACAGCTTATATTGTGCTCACTGAAATAAAATAACACTTTTTTGACTGTAATAGATTGAACAGCAATTGCCTGCCTACAGGCGTGTGTGTGAAGCCTATTGCATCTACTCTGCCAACTTTTGCCAGTGCACAGTGATACGTCAAATCTGGTGCAACCGTAGTGTACAGTGACATAAAACAACACGTTTTTGACTGTAATAGATTGAATAGCAATTGCCTGCCTACAGGCGTGTGTGTGAAGCCTATTGCATCTACTCTGCCAACTTTTGCCAGTGCACAGTGACACTCATATCTGGTGGCACCTTAGATTGCCCGCGCAGTGCCCCAAATTTGAAGTAGGAGGTCCGACCAAGCATCTTTTTCCGTCTCCTTGTTCCAAAAATCAATGCCATATACACGTCCCCTAATAGTGGACGTAACAGGGATTAAACCGATAGGAATAGGACTACTTAACAGTACACACCTTATAATAACGCAGACAGAGGCAACACAGAGAGAGAAGTCTGATAAGAGGAGTCAGAGGAGGAAGGTGGCTTTGAGGAGGTGGAAGACCAAACACAGCAGGCGTCCCAGGGGGCTTGTTGTCACCTTTCGGGGACCCTTGGTGGCTGGGTGGAGGAAGAGACCTTCAATGACATCAGTGAGGACAAGGAACGGGACATGGCTAGCTTGGTATCCAACCTTGTGCAAATGGGGAGTTTGCGGTTGTGCAAAGGGACTGTTTGCGGTTGTTTGCGGTGCATTAAACAGGGAGATTGGTCTGTTACTGTGAAGCGGGTGTAACCCTTACACTACCTGATCGATACAACATCATATCTGATGTTTTAAAGCATGTTATTCCAAACGATTTAGGAATGTTAGGTGATTTATGCCCTTTATGGCTTAAAACCAGACTCTGCATCAACTATGTAATTTTCCGTGGGAGTTTTGCCATGGATTCCCCTCCGGCATGCCACAGTCCAGATGTTAGTCCCCTTGAAACAACTTTCCCATTATTATTGTGGCCAGAAATAGTCCCTGTGGGTTTTGAAATTCGCCTGCCCATTGAAGTCTATGGCGGTTCGCCCGGTTCGCCCTTTCGCGAACATTTGATGTAGTTCGCGTCCACGGTTCACGAACCGAAAATTTGATGTTCGCGACATCACTACCTGTAACCTGCAAATGGTTTGCGGGTAGCTAAAAAATGCCAATTGAAAAGCAAATTAGTTTATGGGCTACATTATGGGCTCCTGTAACTAACAATTTCTCAATTGAATAGCGGCCGTTATGTTTAGGATGATATCATATGTTATGTCAGCCAACCAGCTAATGTATATGTGTCTTCCAATAGGATTTGAACAATCTTGGTATTATCACATTTTACACAAAAGAAAAAGGGAACGCTAGCCCTACCATAATATTTAGACAGTATTTATTTATTTTTTTAATTAGAAGCTTATGTATGAAATGCACAATAGATAAGCTAGGGAAGAGATACAATTACAGCACTCTATAGAACATTTGTTATGTGTGCAAATGAGGATAATAAAGCTTAATATTTATTAGAGCATTAGTGTAATCCATTCAATTTCCCTATAGTTGTTAGTATTACAGACATTATCAACATGTTATGGATACAAGATTTTTTGCATCAGTTATGAAGGCTGTTCATGTCAGGGACCACATCCGAGTTTGATCTTGTGGCAGATCTCATGGCTTAGCACAATGTACAGTATGTACAACAGTCTCGTACCACAGCATCTATAACTGTAAGTTCTAAAAACAGATCAACCAGAAGTACCTCTCCTAGCTCTTGATGCTCTTGATTGTGTGTTGTTAAGCCCAAGTCTCTATACCAGCCAATCACACCTCATATTTATTGCTGCTCCAACCTCTTCTTGGTGCCTGTTGTAGGTTCCTGTGACTGGGAGTGCTTCTGGCTGTTACTGTATCTTCCTGCTCTGTTTTCTATTTGAGTGACTGTTGTTTAAAATAAGATCCAGTATTGGGGAGGTGCCAGCAACTGAAGAGTACAGCAGCAAGACAGCTCAGCTCCTATAAACAAGGATTAAAAGGCTTAAAAAATCCTGGTGACCTGCAACTGCCTCATAAGCCTGCAACCAGGGGCTTTCATCTGGGGAAAGTGAGAAACCCAGTGGAAACCTGACAGAAGCTAACCTGGCAACAACCCCCAGGGAAAATTTGAGTACAGAGGGGCTGGGGGAGAAGGAGTCTGGAGTCTGGGTGGCAGCCATTTTCCCTACTCCACTGAGACAGGCACATAAGCCCATGCAAATACTCACCTGGACATAACATAATATAACACCATCTCCATATAGTCCCAGCTGCACACAGAATATAACTGCAGGAACTCTAACTTTTGGGCAAGAATCCCCTCCATATGCAACAATTATTGGATAACTACAACCTACCAGCTAATGCTTATGCAAGACTTTTTGCTACTTTCCCACAAACAGCACCAAAGGAATTCAATTCAATAAACCTGCAGGCCTAGAAGAAGTGTGCCCACCTACATAGTTACATAGTTACATAGTAATTAAGGTTGAAAAAAGACTTTCAGTCCATCAAGTTCAACCTGTTAAGATCTCCTCTGATTTGCAATATGCGGATTAGTTATTAATTAAATTATTGATTAAATAATTATTAATAGTATAGTATTGGAGGATGAATAGAGTTAGTCCATCAAGTTCAACCTTTTTAGATATCTATTGATCTTTTTAATTTGGACTATTTATTATTATTGTTAATTGATCCAGAGGAAGGCAAACATAAAAAAAAAAAACATTGAAACTTTGCCAATTGTCTCATAAGGGGGAAAAAAAGCAAAATTCCTTCCTGACCCCAGAAACTGGCGATCAAATTTCTTCCTGGATCAATATTCCTTGCTAGTTATCTAGGATAGCCTTGAATGCCCTCTTTATTCAGAAATATATCTAACCCCTTTTTGAAGTTGTCTATCGAATTCGCTGTCACCACCTCCTTTGGTAGAGAATTCCACAGTTTAACCACCCTAACTGTGAAGAACCCTTTTCTTTGTTTAAGGTGAAATCTTTTTTCCTCTAACCTCAACGGATGTCCTCTTGTCAGTTGAAAATCTCTTGCTACAAAAAGTTCACTTGACAAAGCCTTATATTGACCCTGGATGTATTTATATAACGTAATCATATCTCCTCTTAGACGCCTTTTTTCTAGCGAAAATAAGTTTAATTTTGTTAGTCTTTCTTCATAACTTAGCCCCTCCATTCCCCTTATTAGTTTTGTTGCCCTTCTCTGTACTTTTTCCAGCTCTAAAATGTCTTTTTTATGAGGTGGTGCCCAAAATTGTACTCCATATTCCAAATGAGGGCGTACTAAAGATTTGTATAGTGGCAGAATTATATTTGCTTCCCTGGCTTCTATACCCTTCCTAATACATGCTAATATTTTATTTGCCTTTGCAGCCGCTGCTTGGCTTTGAGCGCTGTTACCTAGGTGGTTGTCCACAAGCACTCCCAAATCCCTTTCAATATCTGATACCCCTAGATTTGCTCCATTAAGATTATAGATTGCTTGGCTATTGTTCCTTCCCAAATGCATAACCTTACATTTATTTGTATTAAATCTCATCTGCCATTTAGCCGCCCATTTCTCTAATTTATGCAAATCCTTTTGTAGGGAAAGTACATCATTATCTGATTTTATTACCTTGCACAACTTAGTGTCATCAGCAAAAATGGAGACACTACATTCGAGTCCTACTTCAATGTCATTAATAAATATGTTAAAAAGGAGAGGACCCAATACTGAGCCCTGAGGAACCCCACTTATCACATTAGACCAATCGGAGTATGTTCCATTTACAACAACCCTTTGCTTCCTGTCTTTTAGCCAGCTCTCGATCCATGAGCAGATATTTACTGCAATTCCTGTATCCCTTAGTTTGCTCACTAGTCTTCCATGTGGCACTGTATCAAATGCCTTTGAAAAATCTAAAAAGACTACATCCACTGAGTTGCCCTGATCCAAGTTCCTACTAACCTCCTCATAAAAACTAATTAGATTGGTCTGACACGACCTTTCCTTCATAAATCCATGTTGACTGATACCTATGATCCTGTTCAAATAGACATATTCTTGTATTCTGTCCCTTATTAACCCTTCTAAAAGCTTCCCAACTACAGAAGTGAGGCTCACTGGTCTATAATTCCCCGGATTTGCTCTAGATCCCTTCTTAAATATAGGTATCACCTCAGCTTTTCTCCAGTCATCTGGTAGAGACCCTGTAGTGAGTGAGTCTTTAAAGATTAGATATAATGGTTTGGCTATTACAGTACCCAGCTCCCTCAGTACCCTTGGATGTATTCCATCAGGACCTGGGGCTTTATTAACATTTATTTTCTCCAACCTCTTTTGTATTTCTTCCTGCGTTAACCAATTATTTAGTAAAGGTTGTGTAGCCCCATTATGTTGCAGTGTCCCAACCACTGGTACCTCCCTTGTGTAAACCGACGAAAAGAACCTATTTAGCTCATCTGCCTTTTCCTGGTCACTAATTATCAGATGGCCTGTGTCACATTGTAATGGTCCTATCGATTCCTTCCTGGCCTTCTTCCCATTAATATATTTATAAAATATTTTAGGGTTAGTCTTACTTTCCATTGCAACTGACTTCTCATTTTCTATTTTAGCCAGTCTAATAGCCCTTTTGCAAGCCTTGTTGATTTCCTTATAGTCACATAAAGCTGCCTCTGTTCCCTCCTTCTTGTATAATTTAAATGCATATTTCTTTTTCCTCATCATGATCTTTAAGTCATTGTTAAGCCACATGGGATGTGATTTACTCCTATTTATTTTATTTCCACATGGTACATGCTGATGAGTATGTTTATTTAGTAAGGATTTGAATGTTGTCCATTTATTTTCAGTATTCTTCCCTGTAAGTTCTTTGTCCCAGTCTATATGTTGTATTGCTGCCCGTAGCCCATTAAAGTTAGCCCTTTTAAAATTTAGAGTTTTTGTTGGCCCCTTACAACTCTGTTTTTTGTATTCAATCTCAAATGAGACTGTGTTGTGATCACTGTTCCCCAAGGGTTCCCCTATTTTTACATTTGATATTATATCAATATTACTTGTGATGACTAAATCCAAAATGGCCCCATTTCTAGTAGGTTCTTGTATTACCTGGGCAAGATAATGATCCCTGAGTGTACTCAAGAACCTGCTCCCCTTAGCTGAGCTGCTGGTCTCGTTTATCCAGTTTATATCAGGGTAATTAAAGTCTCCCATTATTAGAACTTGCCCATGCTTAGCTGCATTTCCAATCTGTAACAATAATTGTATTTCCTCACTTTCAGCTATATTTGGGGGTTTATAGCATACTCCCACCAATATGCGTTTAGAATTAGCTCCTCCACTATTTAGCTCAACCCACAAGGATTCAATGATGCCGTTAGTGCCAGCATAAATATCTTCTCTAACTATAGGCTTAAATTCAGGCTTAACATAAAGACAGATCCCTCCTCCTCTTTTACCATTTCCCCTATCTTTCCTAAATAGGTTATAACCATCCAGATTAACAGTCCAGTCATGAGATTCATCCCACCATGTTTCCGTAATGCCTATTAAGCCCCATTTTTCTTGTACTGCTAATATTTCTAGCTCATCCCTTTCCCAGGCAAACTTCTTGCGTTTGCAATCATACACTTTATGTTGCTATGGCTCTGCTGTTGTGAAGTGCCTGCCACTGTATTTGAGGCCCCTATTAATAACTCCCTACTTTCTATTGTAACCCTCCCTCCTTCTCCTCCCCCATGGGTAAATAATTCATCCCTTTCCCTCTCTACCCTATTTACCCCAATACTTCTATAAAGTCCCTCCCCCCCACCTACAAGTTTAAAAACTCCCCCAGCCGTTCTACCATCCTATCCCCTAGCACAAAAGCGCCCTCATCATTAAGGTGCAATCCATCCCTGCTATAGAGATTGTACCCAAGTGAGAAGTCAGCCCAGTGCTCTAAAAACCCAAAACCCTCTGCACTGCACCACTTTTTTAGCCACGCATTAACCTCCCTAAGCTCCTTCTGCCTCCCTGGGCTAGCACGTGGCACTGGTAGTATCTCAGAAAATACTACCTTGGAGGTCCTTGCTTTAAGCTTATTCCCTAATTCTCTAAAATCATTCTTTAGGACGCTCCATCTTCCACTAACTTTGTCATTGGTACCAATGTGTACCAAGACCGCCGGTTCATTACCAGCCCCTCCCAATAATTTATCCACCCGATCCACAACATGCCGAACCCGAGCACCCGGGAGACAGCAAACTGTTCGATTGCTGGGATCTGGGTGACAAATTACCCTGTCTACCTTCCTAATAATAGAGTCCCCTACCACCAAAACATGTCTGTTGCTCTGCCTATTCTGCCCTCCCTCTCCTCCAGTAGAACTGTTCTCCCGGCTGTTAGAGGGAACAGCTCTATCTGGCATTGCCATCCCAACAGTTTCACTCAATCTGGCAAATCTGTTGGTGTTTGCCAACTCAGAACTGGCCTGCCTCCTCCTGTACCCCCTGATTCCCCTTCTAACTGTAACCCAGCTACCTCCCTGGCCATCCTCACTAGCCCCAGCTCCTCCCTCCATACTAGGCCCAGCTAAACTGTGCTCCGTGAGCACCAACTCCCTTTCCAGTGGAGCAATATCACTAAGTGCTGCAATTCTCCTCTCCAGATCTTCAATTTGAGCTTCCAAAGAGGCAACATGCTCACACCTGTCACAGAGGTATGGACCCTGGATCATCTGTTCCAGTAGTGCATACATTTGGCAGGATGTACACTGAGTGAGGTTTCCACTGGACTGACTCATGATTATCAGTTACAAAAATACAGTGAGAAAACAAATCAATGTATTTGTATAAAGATTTATTTTCCACACCTTAAACCAAACAAAACAGAAACAATATGTACGTTTGTTTTCAGTTTTTTCTTATAATACCCCTTATTTGGATTTCCTCCTTTTATTTAATCTCCTACACACCAACTACACTTATACTAGAAATGATTGCAAGCTCCCAAGCTCTCCCTTCCCTTGTTAAAATGGACCCCGCCTACTTGCCTGTACAATGATAAAAGAGCACAGGATAGAAAACACGGTCCTGCCCCACAGAACCGATTCAACAGAAAACAACAAAATACACACAGATATAACTTACACAGCCCAAGCCACACCCACACTCACCTGTACTCTGATTAATGCAACAGACAGAAAACTCTGCACTGACTTAGAGCAGATTCAAACAGAACTCACACAAATTCACCCAGATATAACTACACAGGCCAAGCCACACCCACTATCACCTGTACTTTGATTAATGCAACAGACAGAAAACTGTGCACGGACTTACAAAGCGGATTCAAACCAGACCTCACACAAATGCACCCAGATATAACTACACAGACCAAGCCACACCCACTCTCACCTGTACACTGATTAATGCAGACAAACTGTGCACTGACTTAGAGCAGATTCAAACAGAAACTCACACAAATTCACCCAGATATAACTACACTGGCCAAGCCACACCCACTCTCACCTGTACACTGATTAATGTAGACAAACTCTGCACTGACTTAGAGCAGATTCAAACAGAAACTCACACAAATGCACCCAGATATAACTACACAGACCAAGCCACACCCACTCTCACCTGTACACTGATTAATGCAGACAAACTCTGCACTGACTTAGAGCAGATTCAAACAGAAACTCACACAAATGCACCCAGATATAACTGCACAGACCAAGCCACACCCACTCTCACCTGTACACTGATTAATGCAGACAAACTCTGCACTGACTTAGAGCAGATTCAAAAAAAAAAAAAAAAAAAAAAGTCTCAGAGGCTTTTGTGCTCAGAAGCAGATCCCTGACTCTGAACTCTCAGCAAGCAGACACTGACCCCAGGTGGACAATAGAGAAACTACACATTGACCCACAGAAGTGTATATGTCTGACAGTGTATGACTACAAGCCTGAGGGGAGGTGTAGCAACACAACAGACCGTCTATACTCATCACCAAGACCCCCTCTTTACAAAACAGAATCACCATAATCTGAGATGTAAGAGTTCCTAAAAGCCCACCTCAAAGGGACACTGGAATAAGGAAAAGTGACGACAACATACGCCATAGGATATGGCTGGAGTGGCCACTCGCAAGAGCACTAAGAGTATACAATCTTATTATGCTCCAAAGGTCTCTCCACCTTCTAAGCAAAAAGACCAAGGGTCAGTAAAAACTCCCACCCCAACAGCCATGGAACACTCAGCCCCAAGCACCAAGAGCGATATTCAGGATCTGAAAGACCTGATATTATCATTCCGCGAAGAAGTCAAAGCTGAGATCGAAAAGGTGGCAGCTGACCTATCAGCCGAAATAATAAAAGTGGACTCCAAGACTGTTACACTAGAGGGAAAATATAATGACCTCAAAGAGGCACACAGCAAGCTGGAGGCTGATATTACGGCCCTGAGAGAGGAACAACTATCTCAGCAGTCTGTTCAAGAGGACCTAGAGAATCGCTCAAGGAGGCAGAACGTCAGACTACGTAATGTCCCGGAGTCGGTGACTGATCTCCATCTATATTTGCTGGAGCTGTGTGAACTCCTCCTACCAGACATGAACTCTGAACAATACCGTCTAGACCGGGTGCACAGAGCACTGGGTGGCCGGTCCACGATGTCAGATCGTCCCAGAGACATTATTGCCCGCTTCCACTATTATACAACAAAATAACTTTTTATGAGAGCCTCTAGAGCAGGAATCCCGGCCATTGACGGGCAGCAGCCCAGCATATTCTCGGATATTTCTCAACTTACGCTAGCCAAAAGGAGGAAGATGAGACCCGTCCTGGACAGTGTTCTCTCACATGGGTGGAAATACTCTTGGGGCTTCCCGTTTTGACTGTTCATTGCAAGAGATGGCACATTTTTCCACATAAAATCCCTGGAGGAAGGAATCAACCTGCTATCCTCATGGGACATTCAGCTGCCAGAGGCCGCCAAAGATCCATCAGGCACCCGCCCAGTACGAGAAAGAAGCCGAGACTCCAAGTTCCGATAGAGAACCCCGAACCTTCTGATCGGCAGACCTCCAGACAGAAGGAACAACAGACACAGAGAGGCTTCAAACCTCTAAGACCGTTTTGTTTCTTCATTGTACAGCATATATTATCTTGTCTAACACCTTTTTTGGTACTCTGTTTTACACTTAAGACAACTGCTTAGAATTTCCTAGTTAATGCTAGCTACAGACAAGAGTCGTCACACTCTTATAAAAAGATTTATGTGACTCATAGTGTCCCTTATGGGCTTTTCACCTTTGTTAAGTTTACACGAAGGGCAAATCCACTCAGTGTTCCCTTGTAACACTACTGGATTCACCAAGTGGTTAAGGAAGCCAGAAGTTGCTCTCCTGTAGGTAGTTTTTTTTCCCTACCACCAAAGTTACTTAGTTAAGTGCTGTTAATTTACAACAGCTGCTATTCACTTTTACCTAGCATAGGTGAGTCTAGACTGTCCGAACATTAGTCTAGATTTACTTAGAGAGCTAGAAGTTCCTTCCTTTTCCTTTCTTATTTATTTTTCCCATTTTTACTTATTCCTCTCTTTCCCTTGGTCCTCCCCTTTTAAGATAATGTTCTAACGAAAACTTAAAGACTCTTAAGAGATAAGATCAACAACGTATCAGCTACTAGCCAGACCGTACAAGTAAAATCTTTTATGTATAGAATTAGAGATCAGCAAGCTTTAAGTTAGGATAGCTAACGCCAGCTCTCACTATCTAACGTACCATTTTTCGCTTTGCTCCAATCCCTGCAGGAGGTAGGTCCATTTGGATCTAGCGAGGCTCCGGTGTGGTCCCAGCAGGAGGTCCACAGTCCTAAGGAAGCTCCCAAGGAAAGTTCAGCATCTAACCCCACATCTGGGCGGTGCCTGAGCCTAAGGCTACGGTGAGTCATGAGCATTAACATCATTACACACAACACTCAAGGCTTAAACGAACCAGTTAAGAGAGGTATAGCCCTGAAAGACTACACAAGACTGGGGGCGGATGTAATAATGCTGCAGGAAACACACTTTAAGAAAGTCCCAAAGTACTGGGGGAAGGCATTTAAACAAACCTTTCACTCGACAACGAGTGAAAAGAAAAGAGGGGTGTCAATCCTATTTCACAATAAACTTAACTTCCGCCATACTCGCACACAAAAAGACGCTGAAGGGAGATACCTAGCAGTCCACGGCACTATCCAGGAACACAAAGTTTCTTTCCTCAATCTGTATGCCCCAAACACTGACCATGCAAAAATTTTCCATAAGATATCTAATCTCATTACAAGCTGGGAAAACTCAATCTGGATAATAGGAGGGGATATGAATGCCGTCCTAGATCCGAGTAAAGATAGATCACCTCCCCCCGCGCCATATTCCACCCCCACTGCAACCAAGGCATTTAAATCGATCTTAAGTTCTAACTGCATGGTAGACTCATGGAGAATAATGAACCCGCTAGACAGGGAATATACTTTCTACTCCGCAAGACACCAATCTCACTCACGCATAGATTACCTCCTAATTCAACAACATATGACAAACAGCCTAACAACAGCCTCCATTCACTCTATCTCCTGGTCGGACCACGAGCTGGTTAAAATTGCCCTTTCGGGCATAGCACCAAAAGGTCGGTCTACCAACTGGTCCCTTAATCCTCACCTCTTCAACATAATGTGTTATCACAATATTATAACTTAACTAGCGACTTGCCCATCAAAAATCACTGGGCAATAACATTTGAAGCCATGGCAATGTTGGTTGCCACACAATGTTAAGCTTTGACGCTCATTGCGAGCCACTCCCCTCGTGTCCTTCAAGTTTTGTGCTTTGCAATGATCATCTTTGGTGCTCATTGCAAAGAAAGATATATAAGTACAGTGTTAAATATACAATTTTTTTAGTGCAGTATAAAAGTAGAAAATAGAATAGAAAATAGAAAATGTTTTCAGGTCTCAGAACATAATAAAGTGATTTAAATAAGTAACTGCTTTGAGAGTCCTATCGTTGGCAGCCAATGAGCAGTAATCCAGATATATAAGTGCAGTGTAAAATGTAAAAAAAATTTAGTGCAGTGGAAATGTACATTAATAATTAATTAGGAATTAATAAATGTATTAGGAAGTGCAAAGCATTAATATATTCATAAAGTAACCGCAGTGTAAAATATGCTATTTAGCGTTTTGTTTATGTTTTATATATATATATATATATATATATATATTTTTTTTTTAATAATAATGAATTCATTAATTTATAAATTAATATACTTTACCTTTACTAATTAATATATCCAGCAATCAATATCCTGAAGAGCTAACAATCTCTTGTGATTTTCCTGCAGCATACAATGTACATTTGGATTGTTGTTGCCCTGAGGAGAAAGTGTCAGCAATGTGCCAAGTGTGCAGTATAAGTAGGCTGCATGCCCAAGGCCAAACCGTTTGTTTAGTCGTGAAAAGCGCCATTTTAAATTCGTAATGATATTAGTTGCAAGTTAGTGTTGTAAAATGGCAGCGATTGTCTATGTGTTTCGCAGCCCGCAAGCATTTTCCGTCCTTTTTAATAGCGTATTTTGTACCTCGCAAGTTCCTGGGTAAAAGTTGTACGTGCCTGGAGGTGTTTTGTGCGGTTCGTGGTCGTGCAGCCTCACTTTAATTTTTTTAGGCCACCATTTTTTTTTTCTCTTAGCCGATTTTCAAGTGCCGAAACTCTGCAAATTCATCTTAAATTTGCGTGCAATCTCAATTCAATACGTCCTGGCTGCCCCCCAGTGCTGTGTGTGAGGTTTTTTTTTTGTTTGTTTTTTTAATGTTTTTCAATTTGCCCGGTTCGGCCGTTAACTTCGTATTTTTCCGACCTCGTAATTTTTTTTTCTATGTCCCGCATTTTTTTTTTTTCTAAGCCCTGCGTTCCTCAACTCCTTGCAGCCTAAGTCAATCCCGCGTTTCCTAACTGCTCGCAGGCGATGAGCGCCTTCGTCGAGTTTCAATGCCTCAACTATGTGACATATCCAAGCAGTGTTATACTTAATTGCAATCTCTTATATATTGGATAGCATACAGTTGATACTATAAGCAGCTACTTTTCCACAGATGATACTGTAAAGAGCTACTTTTTCACAGTCATAGGCCCTCATTCAATTGCGATTTGGCCAATTGAATAGGGCTCTAAATAAGCACATAGCATATTTTTTTAAAGAAGTTTTTAGTTAGTGAAAACCTTGCTTTTGGATAGATGCTTACTAACTAAAAACTTCTTTAAAAATATATGTTATGTGCTTATTTAGAGCCCTATTCAATTGGCCAAATTGCAATTGAATGAGGGCCATAGTCCTTTATTCACCATTAGTTGACAAAACACTAGTGATTTGATTAGAACTAAAAAACCATTAATTAGACGTTACTTACTGTAGATAAATGTTCACACAGCATTAACATCCAATGTATTCACATTAGGTTTATTTAGTGGCCATCTACTAAATATGTATTCAGTGTAGTTGTGATAGTAGCCTAAAAGGTAATTATTCCTCTTTCACAATCCGTGGCCCATTAAACACTCTTCTTCATATTTCTTTATGTGCCTTATATTTTCTATGAAGAGTACTTAAAGCTTCTGTCAGAATAAGCAATTATCAATCAGAAAAACTTGTTGTATTGTTATACAAAAGTAATTTCATTAACAGTCACTGTCCGATTGAACTTCTAGCATTAGTTGGCATATATAAGTTGCTACTCTACTTTATTTCTTCTGCCATTGTTATTTTAATTTCTTCTTAACACACTAAAAGCAGCTCCATGCGTTTTCAGTGTCTGACGCACAGATGCACCCTACGCCTACACCTAACACGTATATCTCCGTCACTGACGGCTTTCTCTAATCTCTAATCAGAACAGGGAGATCTAAGTGTTTAGCATATTATAATATCCTTCACTAAACATCCAATTATTTATTAATTTACACAGCAAATACAACATGTTGATTCTTCTTTGTTTCCCTATACCACCATAATAAAGGTAATAGCCTGTTTTACTATTTTTTTTTTTAAATAATACTTTAATAAGGCTCAAGTTTTATTGTGGAGAGTGCAGTTAATATATCTCTTTCCCTTAGTTTATCTACTATTATATTTTGCCTCACATGATATAATATGGCAGTTTGAGTGCAAATTATGTTCTACAGACAAATAGATAGATAGATAAACAAATATATTAAATATAACTTTAAGTACATTTATATATTTAAAAAAAAAATCTAATTGGGTAAAATGAATAAAAAATTGTAGTGGAAGCATTTTCATGGGCCATTACATACTGTAACCCATGATCGTGCATATCAATTTTGTGTAATCGTATGGGCAAAAATATGATGGTTGGATGCCCTGAATATGTCGATTTATTTCTTGTCAAAAATTAGAATGCTTCAGAATATCTGTATTGTCTTTTGCTTCACTACTCAGTTGAATAATGGATTTTCAGAGCTGGAATATGTTCACATGGTAAATATATTTGAATTACAATGTTATAAAGGGTCATTGAAGTCTCACATTTTTCTATATCGAAAAAGCATATTTTTTACATTACATTTTGTTTTTGCATGAAAAATAATTGATATTAAGTTTAGAAAATGATCACTAAAGCAACACGGAAATAGATGAAAAGTGACCTGCTTGATTGACTTTTTTATAGCTAGTAATTCAATTAATCAAAAAAACAAAATAGTAGTGCTCAATAAGACAACGAACTAGCCTCTATGAACATGATAATCCACTCTGAGAGCAACCTCTTTTAGCTCACTTGTGCACTTCACAGGGAGAAATATCCAGTTTTATATCAGTCTGGTGTCACTCAATAGAGTGATCCAGCCCAAAATACCAGGCAATTCTACCCTAAACAGGAGAAACAGCAAATTTCAGATGTATGTTACAGCCTTGATTGGGCTTCATCAGTGTAGTGTAGCTGAACTCCCTAAGGTTTAGTGAGCAAGGTGTCCATGTCTGGAGTCTCCTATCTTCCATAGGGAGACTAAGCACTAAGGGTCATTTGAATAAAAAAAACTGAGGTGCTCAATCAGAGAACAAACTAACGTTAATAGTTTTTTTTCTATGGGCATTATAACCCACTCTGAGAGCGGCCTCTTCTAGCTCACTTGTGCCCTTCAAAGCGATAAATATCCCGTACCAGTCTTGTTTCACTAAATAGAGTGATCCAGCCCCAAAATACCAGGCTATTCTGCCCTCAGCAATAGAAGCAGCAATCTCTATACGTAAATTTCGCCCTTGATTGAGCCTCGTCAGTGGAGTGTAGCTGAACTCCCTAAGGCACAGTCTCATTGGGGAAAATGTATAAAAAAATTGTAACAGAAGCATTTTCATGGGCCATTACATACTGTAACCCTGATCGTGCATATCAATTTTGTGTAATCGTATGGGCAAAAATATGATGTTTAAATGCACTTTCTGTTGAATCTGTCAATTTATTGTCTAAAATGAGAATGCTTCAAAATATCTGTATTGTCTTTTGCTTCACTACTCAGTTGAATAATGGATTTTAAATATATTTGAATTACAATGTTATATGCATGTCTACTTAAAGGGTCGTTGTAGTCTCACATTTTTCTATACTGAAAAACATATTTTCTACATTACACTTTTTTTTGCACAAAAATAATTGATATTAAGTTTAGAAAATGATCACTAAAGAAACACAGAAATAGATGAAAAGTGATTTGCTTGATTCACCATTTTCTTGGTAGCAATTAAATTAAAAACAAACTAGGACCATTATTAAAATATTTGTTAAATAACAACAACGTGGATTAATGCTTTTAACTGAAGGTTATTACATTTTTCAGTTCTTAGGGAGCTAATATTATCAAGCACTTAGTGCAGTAGTAGGCATCTCCGATCTACGATGGCCGCCACAGTCCAAGATTTTTGATCTCTCTGTTTGTGTATTTAAATTCACTCTGCAAGATCTATTAAAATCCTAGACTATTGAAAGGTGATAGCTTTCTGGAAAATTGCAGAACCAAATTGCCTACCTTTGTTTGTTTCAATTCATCACATCACACATATAAAAAAAATCAGATAAAACATTATATATATATATATATATAGTTTATATAGTTTATATAGTTTATACAGTATATATATATGGAAAATAATTGCATTGAAGTAACCAACAATTCTAATGTTAAGGCAATATAATTTTTCTAAACGGAAGAACTATCTGTTGTATCACACAGCGTCAGCGTACTGAGTTAGACTATAATAGCCCGAATCAATAGAGCTCTCACTTGATCCGGTAGCCCCGTAAGTGAGGTTGCAAGTTAATTTGCTATTCAATTTTCATCTTTTTGCAGGCTCCAAACTGATTACGAGTTACGGCCTTGAAAAAATTGCGATGGCTAAACCCGTAACTTACAGCCTCCCGAAGCCTTTGATCTTTCACTTTCACAGGAGTTACAATGGCTAAAATCGCAAATCGCTATTCAATTGCTAAATTTTCCCAAAGCTGCACACACCCATAAATGGCAAAAGAGGGAGAAAATCCTATGAATGCTAGAAAGGATCAGCAGAGGGATTAAACCCCCTTTCGTAGCACTTTAAATGCAAATAAAAAATCAGTACTGCACGGGTAAAGTGATGATCGACATTAGAATTAATTTGGCAACAGTCTTAAGCTCGCAAATCAGCAGTAAATTAAATGTATTTTTATGTTTCATTTCAAGGCTAAATCGATCTCGGGTATCAATGAGTTAATACATATCAGGCCATCCATATGGACTAGAACAGTATTGGCATTAATTTTCATAATACTTTATTTTGCGGGTTTGTGAGTCTGATCGCAGATTGGACCCCAAACCTAATTGATTGACATGTAACCTCTGTGTTTTGCTGCCGTAATAAAGACAGTCTAATTTTTTATTGGCCGATTCGAAATGGGAGGTTACGATCTTGCTTGATTGATCATGTTTCTGCCCTGAACTTCTACGAACCAGTGCATGGTTTACAGTTTCAGCTTTGGGAAGGTAACTTGCAGGCTTGAGCTATTGAATAGCATCGTAATCCGAGACAAACAGGAGCCTGCAACGCACTTGCAGACATACAGTGGATATAAAAAGTCTACACACCCCTGTTAAAATGTCAGGTTTCTGTGCTGTAAAAAAAATTAGACAAAGATAAATCATTTCAGAACTTTGTCCACCTTTAATGTGACCTATAAACTGTACAACTCAATTGAAAAACAAACTGAAATCTTTTAGGTGGAGAAAAAAAAAAGTAAAATATTGTGGTTGCATAAGTATGCACACCCTCTTATAACTGGGGATGTAGCTGTGTTCAGAAATAAGCAATCACATTCCAAATCGTGTTAAATAGGAGTAAGCATACACCTGCCATCATTTAAAGTGCCTCTTAATAACCCCAAATAAAGTTCAGCTGCTCTAGTTGGTCTTTCCTGAAATTTTCTTTGCATCGCATCCCACAGCAAAAGCCATGGTCCACAGAGAGCTTCCAAAGCATCAGAGAGATTTAATTGTTAAAAGGTATCAGTCAGGAGAAGGGTACAAAAGAATTTCCAAGGCATTAGATATACCATGGAACACAGTGAAGACAGTCATCATCAAGTGGAGAAAATATGGCACAACAGTGACATTACCAAGAACTGGAGCTCCCTCCAAAATCGATGAAAAGACAAGAAGAAAACTGGTCTGGGAGGCTACCAAGAGGCCTACAGCAACATTAAAGGAGCTGCAGGAATATCTGGCAAGTACTGGCTGTCTGGTACATGTGACAACAATCTCCCGTATTCTTCATATGTCTGGGCTATGGGGTAGAGTGTAAAGACGAAAGCCTTTTCTTACGAAGAAAAACATCCAAGCCAGGCTACATTTTGCAAAAACACATCTGAAGTCTCCCAAAAGCATGTGGGAAAAGGTGTTGTGGTCTGATGAAACCAAGGTTGAACTTTTTGGCCATAATTCCAAAAGATATGTTTGGCGCAAAAACAACACTGCACATCACCAAAACAACACAATACCCACAGTGAAGCATGGTGGTGGCAGCATCATGCTTTGGGGCTGTTTTTCTTCAGCTGGAAATGGGGCCTTAGTTACGATAGAGGGAATTATGAACAGTTCCAAATACCAGTCAATATTGGCACAAAACCTTCAGGCTTCTGCTAGAATGCTGAACATGAGGAGGAACTTCATCTTTCAGCATTACAACGACCCAAAGCATACATCCAAATCAACAAAGGAATGGCTTCACCAGAAGAAGATTAAAGTTTTGGAATGGCCCAGCCAGAGCCCAGACCTGAATCCGATTGAAAATCTGTTGGGTGATCTGAAGAGGGCTGTGAACAGGAGATGCCCTCGCAATCTGACAGATTTGGAGTGTTTTTGCAAAGTAGAGTGGGTAAATCTTGCCAAGTCAAAATGTGCCATGCTGATAGACTCATACCCAAAAAGACTGAGTGCTGTAATAAAATCAAAAGCTGCTTCAACAAAGTTTTAGTTTAATGGTGTGCATCCATATGCAACCATATTATTTTATTTTTATATTTTTTCTTCCCTCTATCTAAAAGATTTCAGTTTGTTTTTCAATTGAGTTGTACAGTTTATAGGTCACATTAAAGGTGGAAAAAGTTTTGAAATTATTTATCTTTGTCTCATTTTTTTACAGCACAGAAACCTGACATTTTAACAGGGGTGTGTAGACTTTTTATATCTACTGTACAGCCTACTACGATAGATTTGTGGGCTTGCAATTGAATCGGGCCCTATGGCAGTAACAGAGAGAATATTAGATTTTTGCCTGGGTATATTTTCAATGACACAAGTCTCATTAAAAATATTTGTAGCAGATGTTTTTGTCTTTTTCTTTCCAAAAATATTTTTGCTTGATTTCTATTTTTCTTTTCTTTTCTTTTAGTTTTGGTTGTAATATTGTTTCAATTATTAAAAACAATGCAATGCAAATGCCGTACAATGTAAAGCTGTACCTTTCCGACTGACTGATGACTCTATTGAATGGCATGCAGGCTATTTCCAATGCATGTCATTAGTAGTTCCCAGTCTCTCTTGATGTGAATATTGGTGCAAAGCAATTGTTTATTTAAGCCAGTGAACCCAGCAGAGTGTATTACATTTATGTTCAATAAAAGAAAGCTCTTTGATGCACAAAATTGCTTCTTTCTCTATACAGAATTCTGTGCCTTACTGCTAAAATCATTTAAGTGAAAAAAATATATTTTTAAAGCATTACAATGAATTGAGCAGTACAGTTCAATGTTCAGATTTGATTGATGATAGATGCTTTGCAATCACATTGATTCAAATGCATTGTACTTAAAATATAATACACTCAAGCTTAAAGAAAAATTATATAAATTCTCTAATTCTGGATTCTTTTAAAGGGCATATGTACTGAAACTAGAAAAGATCTGTTAGCAGTTTAATACAGCAAAATACTCATCATCCATGAAAAGGACATATGAAGATACTGTGCTGACATTTGTTGTTTCTTTGTACTTAACATTCTACATCCTTGTGAACATAAATGAGGCCTTTTAGGTAGTGATGTCGCGAACATCAAATTTTAGGTTCGCGAACAGCGGACGCGAACTTCCATCAAATGTTCGCGAACGGGCGAACCGGCGAACCGCCATAGACTTCAATGGGCAGGCGAATTTCAAAACCCACAGGGACTCTTTCTGGCCACAATAGTGATGGGAAAGTTGTTTCAAGGGGACTAACACCTGGACTGTGGCATGCCGTGGCGGGATCCATGGCAAAACTCCCACGGAAAATTACATAGTTGATGCAGAGTCTGGTTTTAAGCCATAAAGGGCATAAATCACCTAACATTCCTAAATTGTTTGGAATAACATGCTTTAAAACATCAGGTATGATGTTGTATCGATCAGGTAGTGTAAGGGTTACACCCGCTTCACAGTAACAGACCAATCTCTCCGTTTAATGCACCGCAAACAACCGCAAACAGTCCCTTTGCACAACCGCAAACTCCCCATTTGCACAAGGTTGGATACCAAGCTAGCCATGTCCCGTTCCTTGTCCTCACTGATGTCATTGAAGGTCTCTTCCTCCACCCAGCCACCAAGGGTCCCCGAAAGGTGACAACAAAGCCACCTTCCTCCTCTGACTCCTCTTCTTCAGACTCCTCTCTCTGCCTTGCCTCTGTCTGCGTTATTATAAGGTGTGTACTTTTAAGTAGTACTATTCCTATCGGTTTAATCCCTGTTACGTCCACTATTAGGGGACGTGTATATGGCATTGATTTTTGGAACAGGGAGATGGAAAAAGATCCTTGGTCGGACCTCCTACTTCGAATTTGGGGCACTGCGCGTGCAATCTAAGGTGCCACCAGATATGAGTGTCACTGTGCACTGGCAAAAGTTGGCAGAGTAGGCGCTGTAGGCTTCACACACACGCCTGTAGGCAGGCAATTGCTATTCAATCTATCACAGTCAAAAAAGTGTTGTTTTATGTCACTGTACACTATGGTTGCACCAGATATGACGTATCACTGTGCACTGGCAAAAGTTGGCAGAGTAGATGCAATAGGCTTCACAAACACGCCTGTAGGCAGGCAATTGCTATTCAATCTATTACAGTCAAAAAAGTGTTGTTTTCTTTCACTGAGCACAATATAAGCTGTGAGCCTGACACAGGAAGGCAACTAAAATTAGATTTAGTCCTTCAGGTCTGTAGTGGAAGCTAAATACACAGCCTGGCTATCTATTTCCCTATTAAATCTTCAGCAGCTACACTATCTGTCCTCTCACAACGAATGCAGCTTCAGAATGATTCTAAAATGTATGCTGTCCTTCAGATGGAAGGCCCTGGAAAGGAGTGTATGCTGCTGATTGGCTGGAATGTGTCTGCTGACTGTGAGGTGCAGGGTTAAAGTTTCCTCAATGATAAAGAATAGGAAGCGAACCGAAAAGCGCATGTGTTCACCGTCCGATGCGAACGCGAACATGCCAAAATCGCCGCGAATAGTCCGCTGGCGAACTGTTCGCGACATCTCTACTTCTAGGTATATAATTGTTGAAGTTCCACAAAGTGCTTTCTTTCTTATGCCTAAAGTTTATTAAACAATTTGGTTGTATTTGTCACTTGCTAGTGCAGTAGGTGTATTATGCTGTAATGACTCTCAAGAATATTAGTGAGGAAAATAAACTCAAATGAGTTAGACTAAATGTCTCTCAACAACTTTGTGATTGCTACTTGGCAAGATCCTACCCATCATCCCATGGGCGTAGGAGCCTAAAAAAATCTGGGGGGAAAAATTTCAACTCTACTCCCAGGACAGGAAGCAGGAGTGGATCTACCACTGGTGCAGTGCATTGGGGCCCTGCTCTGGGGGCCCCATGGCTGCAGTGCCCCTCAAAAAGATTGTTTTTTATTTATTTGTTTAAATTCTCAATATTTCTGCCCCCCAATATAATAAAAAATGACATATATATTTATATATGTATATATATATATATATATATACAGTGGATATAAAAAGTTTACACACCCCTGTTAAGTGTCATGTTTCTGTGCTGTAAAAAAATGAGACAAAGATAAATCATTTCAGGACTTTTTCCACCTTTAATGTGACCTATAAACTGTACAACTCAATGGAAAAACAAACTGAAATCTTTTAGGTAGAGGGAAGAAAAAATATAAAAATAAAATAATATGGTTGCATAAGGATGCACACCCTTAAACTAAAACTTTGGTGAAGCAGCTTTTGATTTTATTACAGCACTCAGTCTTTTTGGGTATGAGTCTATCAGAATGGCACATTTTGACTTGGCAAGATTTGCCCACTCTTCTTTGCAAAAACACTCCAAATCTGTCAGATTACGAGGGCATCTCCTGTGAACAGCCCTCTTCAGATCACCCCACAGATTTTCAATCGGATTCAGGTCTGGGCTTTGACTGGGCAATTCCAAAACGTTAATCTTCTTCTGGTGAAGCCATTCCTTTGTTGATTTGGATGTATGCTTTGGGCCGTTGTCATGCTGAAAGATGAAGTTCCTCTTCATGTTCAGCTTTCTAGCAGAAGCCTGAAGGTTTTGTGCCAATATTGACTGGTATTTGGAACTGTTCATAATTCCTCTATCTTAACTAAGGCCCCAGTTCCAGCTGAAGAAAAACAGCCCCAAAGCATGATGCTGCCACCACCATGCTTCACTGTGGGTATGGTGTTCTTTTAGTAAAGTGCAGTGTTGTTTATGCGCCAAACATATCTTTTGGAATTATGGCCAAAAAGTTCAACCATACCATAACACCTTTTCCCACATGCTTTTGGGAGACTTCAGATGTGTTTTTGCAAAATGTAGCCTGGCTTGGATGTTTTTCTTCGTATGAAAAGGTTTTCGTCTTGCCACTCTACCCCATAGCCCAGACATATGAAGAATACGGGAGATTGTTGTCACATGTACCACACAGCCAGTACTTGCAGATATTCCTGCAGCTCCTTTAATGTTGCTGTAGGCCTCTTGGTAGCCTCCCAGACCAGTTTTCTTCTTGTCTTTTCATAAATTTTGGAGGGAGCTCCAGTTCTTGGTAATGTCACTGTTGTGCCATATTTTCTCCACTTGATGATGACTGTCTTCACTGTGTTCCATGGTATATCTAACGCCTTGGAAATTATTTTGTACCCTTCTCTTGACTGATACCTTTAAACAATGAGATCCATCTGATGCTTTGGAAGCTCTCTGTGGACCATGGCTTTTGCTGTGGGATGCGATGCAAAGAAAATTTCAGGAAAGACCAACTAGAGCAGCTGAACTTTATTTGGGGTTAATTGGAGGCACTTTAAATGATGGCAGGTGTATGCTGACTCCTATTTAACACGATTTGGAATGTGATTGCTTAATTCTGAACACAGCTACATCCCGTTATAAGAGGGTGTGCATACTTATGCAACCACAATATTTTACTTTTTTTTTTCTCCACCTAAAAGATTTCAGTTTGTTTTTCAATTGAGTTGTACAGTTTATAGGTCACATTAAAGGTGGAAAAAGTTCTGAAATGATTTATCTTTGTCTCATTTTTTTACAGCACAGAAACCTTTCATTTTAACAGGGGTGTGTAGACTGTTTATATCCACTGTATATATATATATATATATATATATATTTATATATATATATATATATATATATATATATATATATATATATATATATACATATATTGTGACAAGGATGGCCGTACAAACAGTTCCTCATATGTATTTTTGACCCTGGTCATCACAATAACAGGAGTTTATCCAATTTTATTAGATTATTTGTCAGGTACAAAAACAACAAAACAAAAATAATGAAAATAAAAGCTACATTCATGTACTGACTAACTTCAGGAACACCCTCTCTGTGCCTGGACACCTTGTCTGTCACAGGGGGAAAAACAAAACTCTGCATTCACAATAAGCCTCAGTAATTGCAGGATACTTTTGCTGTTTGAGGTAATCACCGCGGGCAGAGCATAGGCCCCTCTCATACTGCAGTTTCTTCTTACTCTGCAGAAAGTCTCAGCCTCTTGCTTGCAGTTTAATAATAAATTGGATGAAATCTTTGATCAAACTGACCTCTAGGGGCACTCCTTGCTTGACTCTGTTACAATATATATATATTTTTTTTTTGTAATAAATATATATATATATATATATGTATATATATATATATATATATATATATATATATACACAAATATATAAATATATATAAATATATATATATTGTGATCGTTTGCTCCTTTGAAGTATGACAAGCAAGTGGAGTATGGAGTTCGTGTCAGAAGTGAAGGAGTTAAACTTCTGAAGAACTCCTAATTGGAGCAACTGCCCTTTAAAAGGCTGAAAGCAGACCTAGAGAAGGGGGGTGTGGCCGGCTAGGCTCTGTGCACGTTGTGTGCTGCTGGCAAGAAGCAAGCCACAGAGAGTGGAGACTGATTCCTGTGTGGAATTGCAGTGGGCTTTGTGAACCCGGATTTACCAGGGAATGCGAGTACTGGACTACAGAAAGAAGTGTGTGCTGTCTTGAAGTCGTTGGACCAACAGAGCGGTCAGAGCACCTACACCGTCAGGAGGTGAAGCTACAAAAGCACCCAGTAAGTGAATGACAGACTGAGGAGGATTCCCAGGCAGAGTAGCCTAAAAGAGACAAGGTCTATGCTAGTGAGGAGTCGGGGAGTTGCAGCTTGCAAGAGAACATTGTCAGCTGGGTGGACTGCTATAAGAGAAGCTTGTGTGAAAGTTTGCTCACACAGATATCAAGGATTAGCTGCTGTTGGAGCAAAGCCAGCCCTGCATGCTAATTGCGGAACTCCTGGATGTAAAGGTACCATTGCAGAGTCTGATAACCCCAGGGAGAAGTCTGTGTTGTTAAACAGATTTGTAGCCTTCACCATAGGACGGTGCTAAGGGTCTCTGGAGGTTGGGGTATCTGGAGAGTAGGGCGGGCCAGAACCCCACCCTATGGTATGAAGTAAAGACGACGGTCTACCGAGTGAAGACTGCTAATAATAAGAGACTGTTTATTTGTTTCCTGGCCACAAGGTGGCACTATCACGAGTCAAAGGGACTATCTGTTTCCTAGCCACAAGCTGGCATTTTCAACCAAGTAAGAGACTGTGTGTTTCCTAGCCACAAGCTGGCATTTTCAACAAGATAAGAGACTGTTGTTTCCTGGCCACTAGGTGGCACTCTCACCAGTCTCCCCAGCTTAAAAGACTGTTGACAAGCTGGCCACAAGGGGGGCAGTTCCCAAGTTAAAGGACTGTTCGTATATACCTGGCCACAAGGTGGCATTCTCCCACCTCGCAGAGACAAAGTTATTTATGTTTCGTTATTTTAAGCAGAGCTACTGCTTCAACTGTTAATTTCCGTTTTGCAAATAGACCAATTTGCTGCATTTGAAGTCGGTGTCAGCCCTTTATTTTAGAAACCAGCGCTATACGCGGCCATCCTGATCACAATATATATATATATATATATATATGTATATATGTATATATATATATATATATATATATATATATATATATATATATATATATATATATATATATAAAGATACATTTTGGGTCAAAGCATTCATGGGAGAGACATACTGCTCCATAGCTCTCTAGTGGCCAAATCTGATCATGCATGATTACGTTTAATTTTGCTATTTTTGTGTGTCCCCTATTCATTTTATCTGGGGGGCTTTGTCCCCCCATTCCCCCAGTTCCTACTCCTTGTCTCATCCACATACAGATGCTGTGAAAAAATTAAAATAAAATTGCATGCAAGTATAATGTCTTTACATAAATAGGAGGAGCAGTATTACTTTTAGATGCAGATCTCTTAATAAACATGAAGTATCCAAAGTGAGCATTCAGTGTTATAGAGAAATATGGCACAACCCTTGCAGCATCTTGAACTAACGTCCAAGATATTTCCTTTTATAAATGCAACCATTGACTAGAAGGTACTATTTAACTCTCTATATCCTTTGTTGTCCAACTCCACTTCTCATGGATTGTGTTATTTTCAAGTGGAACTTGACCAGTTGAGTTAGTTCCAATTCCCACCCTTCTACAATCCAACCATCTTAAATAACAGGCTAGAAACCTATGGTAAATTACCAAATGTTTATTAGAGAAATGCATAATTTACATTATGCTCTGCACCATCATATAGTAGGTTCAAAGGTTTGCAGAAAAAGGCTGTGACAGCAGAAGGGATACAGTATGTGATAAGTTGCCTATATTTTTTTGGCTCTCACTATATTGAATCTCCACTGGCTTGCTCAGGAGGAAACCAGACCAGGGGAACAGAAAGGTTTAAGTTGTGAAAGCAAGCTGTTTGACATATTGTAATCTACCTCTGGACAATACAGCAATGCTTGTGTAGACAACCAAGCACCTATACCATAGGCAAGTCCCTTTGTTTAGCAACAATGAAGACATATAAAGGCAAGGGGTTGGGGAAGCCCCCACAAGGACACTGGACCATCAAGAGGAGGACAGTTCCATGATAATCGTTCTGAATGGTGATCTACAGCCCACCATATACTTCAGAAATATATTTTTGTATGTTGTTCATAACAATAAATTATTAACAAGACTACAAGTTGCATGGAGTCCTTGGTGCCACCCTTTGGAATTCATGAGCTTGCTTTATGCAGTGGTGAATAACAGCTCCTGACTTTCTGATTATGTCAGCGGAGATAAAGAAAACATTCAAGACAAGTGCAGTTGAACCAGTGACCTCCATCATTAGAGGAAGCAGCCTGTGCTGTGTCACCATAATGAATTTGGATGAATTTTATTTAAGGTTTCTAATGTTTCTGTTGCTTTCTGAAAATACCTTACATGGTATTACTTCATGAACTGGGGTACTGTGACAGCATTGTTACATTTTATGCACACTGCGTCATGTCGGTAGACTATTTGAATGCAGTACATGAGATTGCATATTCAAATCCCGATATAACTCTCTTACATTCATGAAGTTCATAATATTAAATGGACTGTAAAATGAGTACAACACAATTATGTGCTTTGCAGTGCTTTGTAGTGCATTCACAGTTACTCATTCCCTTGCTAAATCTGCAATCTACACAGAGCATCAGCTTTAAGATTCCTTCTTCCAGGATTTTTTTTATTTTAGGTTTTATGAAACCAGAACAGGCTAATCTGAATCAAGGGATTTGGCTGTGCATAGGAACTCTGGGTTTTGGTTATCTGTATAAATCAAAATTGGATGTTATGCTCCTTCTGGCAAACTACATAATTCTTTCAAGCTAATTTGATTATTATTATTATTCCTTTATTAGTAACACTCCAGCATATTCCGTAGGGCTATACAGGAGTAAGTTTAAGTGAAAAACAATATTAACACGATGCAAAGGAATGGAGGGCCATGTCTTTGAGCTTAAATTCATACATATACAGTCCTTTCACTGAAATCTCTCAAACTTACAAACTAAGGGAAGGATGATAGATATTTTGTGCATATTACGGCTGAAGGTTATAAACTTCTTTAAACAGGTGGGTTTTTAGTGAGGTTTTGAATGTTTTGAGTCAGGAGGATAGTCTATTATGTACAGTTTTGAAGACAGACATCTATATGTATTTGAAGTATATATGCATAAGTTTTTTTTAATTTTTTTTTTAAAGTTTTGTGTGCTGTACGATAATATGTTGCATACATTATTTGTTTAATAAAGTGCTTCTTTCCTGTTAGGAGATGGATCAGAATATATAGAAAATCTCCCTTTGTCATGTTGTAAGTTGTCATGTCTAGCTGATGCAACTTAAAATATTATATTCAATAACATTAATAAAAATGCTTATTCATAGCTATATAGAGAAGAGCAAAGTACACATAGGCAGAGTCAGATGTTTGTGGTTGGTTTGGAGTTTACCCTTTTTCTAAAAAATGCATGCAACATGCCAAAATAAACAGAATTCAGGCCGCTTAGCCTTTGCTTTAATAAACAAAACATATTTTAGCACAAAAAAAGCAATGGCAACACAGGGAAGATCGACAGGTGAAATAGAAGCAAATTCTTTAAATGAAGCTGTTGCACTGAGAAGGACAATAGGATGCTTCAGTGCTTTTAACTTTATTGTTGGTGTCATCCTGGGATCTGGAATCTTCATTTCCCCTGGTGGAGTACTGCTCTTTTCACAATTAAATGTTGGTGTGGCTTTAGTCATATGGACTACATGTGGACTTTTATCAATGCTTGGGGCTCTGTGCTATGCAGAATTGGGAACCACTTTTCCGTCAAGTGGAGGTGAATATTTTTATATCAAAAGGGGTCTAGGTTCAATACCTGCCTTTATTTGTCTGTGGACTATTGTGTTGTTTATCAGACCAGCTGCCACAACTGTTCAAGCATTAATGTTTGCTGAATATGTAATTCAGCCGTTTTTTCCTGGATGCCTTTCTCCAGAATTTGTCAGAAAAGCCATAGCCATTGCTGTTATTGTGATTGTGGGAATTATTAACTGTTTAAGCACAAAATGGATAGTTTTGATCCAAAATATTTTTACAGTTCTCAAGATGGTTTCTCTTGCTGGCATAGTCATAAGTGGAATTATCCACTTAGCAATGGGCAGGACACACCATTTTCAGGGAGCATTTGATGGGGACCTTCCAAATGTGGCACAGACTGGAGAAGCACTCTTACAAGGGATGTTTGCCTTTGGTGGCTGGAATGTTCTGAATTATTTTATAGGTAAGTTATATTGTTTATTGCCTGAAGTTATTGCTATAATGGTATAGTTGTGTTACTGTAAAGGTATAAATGGACAGTTTGAAACATATTCTTGTTTAGTCACACAATCTATTGTTTTTGGAATTTGGTTCATTACAGATACTTTTTGAATTAAAAAATAATGGTACTGGGATAAGAAAATCAACACTAAAACAAACTTGGAAGACAGTGTTATCTAGTGTCCCAGTCAAGTTACTTTTCATGTTTGTTTAACAAGTTTTACTTTCATTAAAATGCAAGTTTAAAGATGTAGATACATTCTCACTGCCATTTTCTATCATTCAATTCTAGAAGATGCCAAGACAGAGGATGAGAGAATACTATTATTATTATTATGATTAATAATAATAATAATAATAATAATAATAATAATAATAATAATCAGAAGAAGATATATCATAATGGATTACCAATCAACTCATATGGGTCGTAGCTTGAATCATAATAACCCAAACTGTGGAACTTATGAAGGAGATTAGAGAAATTTGGCAAGTCGTCTCCAACATGAGAAAAAACATAATACACCCCTCTCACCAATAAAGTAAGAGTGCCACTGTCGGATCAGCAGCAGGCACATGCTGCATACCTTTTTTTTTAGAGAAAAGAGATGCTCTTCCTAAGCCCACTATACCACTGCATGGAATAAAAGCCTGAGGGATTATAGACAGGACTGAGTGGCCCCCGACTTGTCCAAACAGATCTTACCTCTACAGATCTGATTTCTTGGCTAAAGAGAGCATGTAGTGGTGAAAGATAACACAGCACAGACAATGGACACTGGGCAGCAGGGCTGTAGGAGCAGAATAATTCTGGGGGATGCATCTCATTCGTTGTATACACATGCTATAAAATTGCTTATTTATACATACAAACATAGAAAAATCTCCCCCAGTTCCAATACCCATGCTGGGCAGCTATACTTCAATAGACAAATGGTCATCTTCACCTGTTCTTTAGGAAGCAGCAGTCTCCAAGGCTATTGTAGGCTCTTCTATTTCCCCGGGCAATGCTGTTATGAGGCACCCCCACAAAAATCCAGACATGCTGTTGGCAATTAAGACTTCAGCTTCAGAAGTTTGAAATCTGGGACAATGTAAAAGGTCTATGACAAGTCTTACCTAACACTTCATACCTAACCAAAATAAATCTATCACACCACTATGAGGAGTTTTGGCCACTGTTCCCCTACTTCAATGAGATCACATTCAAATGTTGAACTGAGCCCTCTGGATATGAAGACTTTGAGCCCCATTGCAATTCCTAATGTATTTGAGCAAAAAAAAAAAGATCATTCGCAACTATGGGAGCTTTTTCTTACTCAAGATACATACCCATCACAATTCTAAGTCCTACAAACCCCACCGTTAACTGGGGACCCCGCGCCAGGGTTGTTTCACCACAGCCCTGATGCAGTTACGGAGCTGTCAGCTCAGAAGTCTGTGCAGCAGTGCTGTACTGTTTAAACACCATACTATCCCCATCCATCTACATTAACCCCTTCCCATGGTGAGTATGGGTTTAAAACTATAAGAGATCAGCAGTGGGTTTAAGACTCGCTGGCAATCACTCCTATAAGCACAGGGAAACCCCAGGGATTCCATCTCCCATTCACCAAATCACCAATAATATTGTAACCATGGCTGACACAGAGATAGTCAAAGGACCTCCATGGAAGCCTAAATATTATAGTTCCAATTACGGGCTCACAAAATGAACCCCTATGCCACGGGGGTCCTGTAAGGCATATACATATTTTGCTAGCCATAAAAATCCTTGCAGGACCTCCATTGCACTACTATTATTCCCCCATGCCATGGAGGTCCTCACAGGGACTGTAAGGACCTCCGTTGCATTAAAATGAACCCCCGTAAGGCCCCCCATAGATACTAAAATGTGCCCTATGCCGCTCTCTGTGGCTCAAATAATTAACCTTTGCCATGGAGGTATGGTAAGGACCTCCAGGGCACGTAAAACTTAAAGGAACATAGAAACATAATAATTGAGGTTGAAAAAAATACTTTTAGTCAGTCAAGTTCAAGCTTTTAAGGTCTCCTCTGATCATTGCAATATGTCAATTAATTGTTCTAGAGGAAGACATGCAAAAACCCCATTGAAATATTGCCAATTGCCTCATAAAGGGAATAAAGAAATCTTGAGATCCTGACTATTCGATTTGTCTTTCTTCAAAGAATAGTCCCTCAGTACCTCTTCTTAATTTTGGTGCCTTTCTCTGTACCTTCCCTAGTTCTACAATGTCCTCTTTTTGAAGTGGTGCCCCAGAGGACATGAGGACTAAGGATTCATATAGTGGCAGAATTCTATTTGCTTCTATACCCTTCTTAATACATCCTAATACATTAATTGCCTTTGCAGATGCTTCTTGGCATTGAGCACTGTTACGTATATGCTTTTCCACAAGCACTCCTAAATCCCTTTCTATCTCTGATACTCCTAGATTTGTTCTGTTTACATTATAAATGGCATGCTTGTTTTCCCTTCCCAAATGCATGACTCTACTTTTATTTGTGTTGAACCCCATCTGTCATTAAGCCTTGTATTCTTTTAATTTATCTGAGCCTGTTTGCAGTTAATGTTCATTATTTTCGGATTGAATTAACTTACACAACAGGGTAATCAGAAACGCCACTTACCTCATTAGTCAAATCTGAGTATGTTGCATTTACAACAAGCCTTGGTTACCTGTCTTTAGCCAGTTCTCAATCCATGTACATATAGTTACTGCAATTCTTATATCCCTTACACAATAGTATCCCATGTGGAACTGTATCAAAAGCCTTTGCAAAAAGACTACATCTACTGAGTTGCCTGGTCCAACTTCCTACTTACCTCCTCAAATAAACTACTTAGATTTGTTTGTCATGACCTATCCCTCACAAATATGTGTTGACTCCTGTCTTGTTCACATGGATATATTACTCTATACTATCACTCAGTAATCCTTCTAAGATATTCTCCACTACAGGTCTATTGTTTCCTGAATTTGCTCTTGCTACCTTCTTAAATAAAGGTATCACAACTGCTTGTATCTAGTCAAATGGTACTAAACCCGTGGAGAGTGAATTATATATAATAATGTAATATAATAAATAATAATAATAACTAAAAAATATAATAATAAATAAATAGGTATAATGGTTTGGCTATTACAGAATCCAACTCTATCGCACCCTTTGGATGTATTCCATCAAAGCCTGGTGATTTAGTAAAAAAAATGTTTTCAATCCTCTTTTGGGCTTATTCTTGTATTAACCAAATATTGTACCACTGGTGCCTGGTATTCTATTTTCTATTACTACTACTTGTTTACTTACAGTCCCAACTTTTCCCTACTTGTCCTAACTCTTTCACCCCCCAAACAAGTAAACTGTAAATTTATATTTTCAAGATACTGGTACTGCTATAATAACAATTGCATGTTAATATATTCTTCCCGCTGCAAAAAATGTGGACTTGTCTCCTCATTCTTGTACATTGTACCTTCCACAAATTTCAAAATTAATGTAGCTTGTACAATGAAAACATTATATACAGTAGAATCTCAGTTATCCGGCAAACACAGGGATTGATATATACTGGATAAATGTAGTTTCTGGTTGCTTAAGAGTCACTTAGAGATGTCGCGAACAGTTCGCCCCGCTGACTATTCGCAGCGATTTTGGCATGTTCGCGTTTGCAGCGGACGGCGAACACATGCGCTTTTCGGTTCGCCCCCTATACTTTCTCATTGAGGAAACTTTGACCCTGCACCTCACAGTCAGCAGACACATTCCAGCCAATCAGCAGCATACACTCCCTTCCAGAGCCTTCCATCTGAAGGACAGGCTAATATTCTGCTCTGTTTCACCAGTCATAGTTGGTGTACCATACATTGAAAGAAAAACCTTTTTTCTTTTAATCTAATTTCAGTTGCCTGCCTGTGAAATAAAACAATATTTTTTTGACTGTAATAGATTGAATAGCAATTGCCTGCCTACAGGCATCTGTGTGAAGCCTATTGCATCTACTCTGCCAACTTTTGCCAGTGCACAGTGATACGTCATATCTGGTGCAACCGTAGTGTACAGTGACATAAAACAAAACTTTTTTGACTGTAATAGATTGAATAGCAATTGCCTGCCTACAGGCGTGTGTGTGAAGCCTATTGCATCTACTCTGCCAACTTTTGCCAGTGCACAGTGACACTTATATCTGGTGGCACCTTAGATTGCACGTACAGTGCCCCAAATTTAAAGTAGGAGGTCCGACCAAGCATCTTTTTCCATCTTCCTGTTCCAAAAATCAATGCCATATACACGGCCCCTAATAGTGGACGTAACAGGGATTAAACCGATAGGAATAGGACTACTTAACAGTACACACCTTATAATAACGCAGACAGAGGCAACGCAGAGAGAGGAGTCTGAAGAAGAGGAGTCAGAGGAGGAAGGTGGCTTTGAGGAGATGGAGGACCAAACACAGCAGGTTTCCCAGGGGGCTTGTTGTCACCTTTCGGGGACCCTTGGTGGCTGGGTGGAGGAAGAGACCTTCAATGACATCAGTGAGGACAAGGAACGGGACATGGCTAGCTTGGTATCCAACCTTGTGCAAATGGGGAGTTTGCGGTTGTGCAAAGGGACTGTTTGTGGTTGTTTGCGGTGCATTAAATGGGGAGATTGGTCTGTTACTGTGAACCGGGTGTAACCCTTACATACCTGATGTTTTAAAGCATGTTATTCCAAACAATTTAGGAATGTTAGGTGATTTATGCCCTTTATGGCTTAAAACCAGACTCTGCATCAACTATGTAATTTTCGAGGGAGTTTTGCCATGGATCCCCCTCCGGCATGCCACAGTCCAGGTGTTAGTCCCCTTGAAACAACTTTCCCATCACTATTGTGGCCAGAAAGAGTCCCTGTGGGTTTTGAAATTCGCCTGCCCATTGAAGTCTATGGCGGTTCGCCGATGTTCGCCCGTTCGCGAACATTTGATGAAGTTCGCGTACGCTGTTTGCGAACCCAAAATTTGATGTTCGCAACATCACTATATGTAATATATTATATGTAATGTATTGTATGTATTGTATTGTGTATGTCTGTCTTTCCTTTTCATGTGTGTATTTGTTTATTTTTCTGTAGTGGGGGGGGGGTTGTAATGTTTTTTTTTTTCTGTACTGTAGGTTTTTTTATTTTCTGTACTGTAGTTTTTTTTTCTGTACTGTAGGTTTTTTTTCTGTACTGTAGGGTTTTTTTCTGTACTGTAGGTTTTTTTCTGTCCTGCAGTTTTTTTTTTTACTGTAATGTAGGTTTTTTTATTTTCTGTACTGTAGTTTTTTTTATTTTTGGTGACTTAGTTTTTTTTAATTTTCTGTAAGGTAGGTTTTTTATTTTTTTGTAATTATAGGGGTGGGGAGGTTTATTAGGGGGTAGGTAGTATAGGTAGGTAGTGTAAGTGTTAATAGATTAGTGTAGAGGGGAGTTAGTTTAGATTAAATGGTTTATTGGGGGTTATAGTGTAGTGTTTGTAGTTAGTGTCATGATGGTCCTTGTGGACCATCATGGCACTTATGTGGTTAATGTTAGGGTTTTAACAGCCCCATAGGTGTCATAATATACCCTTTTGGGACTGATGGGGTTAAATAGAGGCTTATGGGGGTCTGTATTGACCCCCATGAGTTATATGGTTAATTAAGTGCTTATTGGGGTCTGTATTGACCCCCATGAATTATAGGGTTAATTAAGGCCTTATGGGTGTCTGTATTGACCCCAATGAGTTATAGGGTTAATTAAGTGCTTATGGGGGTCTGTAATGACCCCCATGAATTATAGGGTTAATTATAGTTGCCTGGGGTTAATGTTTTTTAGTGTGAGTCCTTTCACGACCTTTACGATCCTTTAAGAACCCGCGAGGCAGGAAATAAAAAAATTGAAATGCAGCAGGGTCCCGATCGGTGCCGACCGGGGACCCACGCTGCAAGGGGTTAATGTGTGGGGGCTGCGGGGGTCCCTATGGACCCCTGCAGCAAGGTGTTAATGTGAGGACACTTCGGGGGTCCCGATGAGGACCCCCGCATAGAGGGGGGTTAATTTTTGGTGCCGGGGGGGTAGTTGGAGTACCCCCCACGGCAGGGCTTATGTGGAGGGACTGCCGCAGAGGTCCCGTTTAGGTCCCCTGCACTACTTGTTGAGGTGCGGGAGCCTGCAATATCATATAGCAGGCTGTCACTCCTCATGTACATTTACGCAGTGTTGATATGTATGGCCCTGCTGCGTAGCTCATACGTTGCTCGCAGCAGGGTGATTGTAATAGCATTGTAACTTAGAGAAACTTTGCAGTACGTAGGGCTTAAGTAGAAGCCTCTTATTTACGAGGCTGGAATTAAATAGGGCCCTTTATGTTCACTATTCTGTAGAAGTGAGAAACAGACCTATGATTCTTTAGTGGTGAGTTTTCAAGTTTGGAGATTGATGAATCAAAGTAATTTTCTTAAATATTAACCTACCTAGAAAAAGGTAACCAAGCATGTTAAACAAATTGTACAGAAATAATAAACACAGGGCTGCAAGTTTAGTGGTAGCATGAGACAATATTTGTTTAAAATGTAATATGTGATGCATTATTTGCACTCTTTAACGAACAAAGCCATTCACTGTGGTTAACCTACTCTGAAATAAAAAGCCTGCTAAACCACAAGATAAATAGATGCTTGTTTCTTAATTTGCTGCTGGCAAGAAACACTAGCAAGATGTCAAAACCTGACAGTGTCTCACTAAATGAAAATAGCAGAAATGAAAGAAAGGATAAGGTTTGTCTAAAAAGATCATTAGGTTTTTTTGATACCACATGCTTTATTATTGGTAGCATTGTAGGTGCTGGCATTTTTGTATCTCCGGCAGGCGTGTTGGCATATTCTCAGCTTAATGTTGGTGTGTCATTGTGCATATGGGCAGCTTGTGGAGTCCTGTCTATGATGTGCTCACTGTGCTATGCAGAGCTGGGTTCTGCCTTACCATATGCTGGTGGGGAATACTACCATGTAAAGCGAGGACTTGGATGTCTACCTGCTTTTATCTCCATCTGGACATTAATGTTATTTATAAGACCTGCATCCAATGCAGCACGAGCCTTGACATTTGCAGAATATGCCACTCAACCATTTTACTCTGGGTGTCCTCCACCTGAATTACTCAAGAAATTATTGGCACTTACAGTTCTTTGGGTTTTGGGAATCATAAATACCAAGAGTGTAAAGATGGCTGCTTCCGTTCAGAATATATTTACAGTACTGAAAATGATGGCCTTGACTGTTATTGTCATTGGTGGATTTTTTACATTAGGAAATAGGAAAGAGGCTTCAGAAATCTTCAGGGATGCATTTGATTCAGATGTTCCAAATGCGACACAGACTGCAGAGTCTTTCTTCCAAGGCCTTTATGCATATGGTGGGTGGAGCTACTTAAATTACATAGCTGGTATGTATCTTTTCTTTTCTACTTCATTACAACATAATTCTCATTCTCACCATTTGTATTGCTTTCTCTGTGTAACTATGTTTTTTAATCTTTAGTCTGGTATCTTATCTCCTGGTCAATTACTTTGCTCATTTTCATAGTGTTTAATCAAGCTTAGTGACATCAAATAGTACTGTATCTATATTTTCATTCACCAAGGGAAATTAAAACTGAAAACTATCAAGGGCTTAAATAACCAAGAAAAATTAAAGCAGACAACTCAATTAAGAAAAAATGAGCTATAGGGCAAGTTTGTACTGCTCATTTATATAAAAATATAAAAAGGTGCCATGTACAAAAAATATATCACTGTTAATTCGAAACTAGAGAATATATATTTTTGATTGGACACATATTCCAACATTTGGTATTACCAGTTGTATTCAATATAGAACATAATTTTTCATAAATGTTTGCAGAACTCATTTTCAGTTCATACCGTGTGTTTGAAACCTTATATTAGAATACAGCTACTTCAGTTAACTTATATTCTGTCACATTTTGATTTAATATAATATAAACCCCTTGAGAAAGCCAAATGCAAACTACTTTAAAAATCTTGGCAAATAACTTTCTCAAGAGGTTTATACTATTTTAGTCTAATATCAGTATATGATAAAGTAACAACCTTTAAAACGGTAAAAACTTAAACAATTTGTTTTATGTAAAATATAATGTTAAACTTGTATTTGTCTAATAACACTGAATATATAACATTTTGGGGCATCCTGACCTCTTTTGAATACATAACATCTTATAAACCTTCCTGTTGCCAGTTAAGAATCTTTCTATTCTAGCTTTTGGATTTTTTTTCACACTCCTTTCAGAGTTCATCTATTATAAAAATATGATATTAAAGGCTCTTGATTGAGAAGGCCCTTCTTTTACTCTAAATACTGCTTTGTTGGTTAGTCAGGCTTAAAGGACCAAAGCAGTACAAAAACTTCTATTATTATTATTATTATTATTATTATTATTATTATCGTTTATTTATAACGTGCCAACATATTTCCTAGCGCTGTACATAAGATAAGTTCAAGACAAAGATTAATACAAATTAAACATAGCAAAGCAAGGAGGGCCCTGTCTTTGAGCCTCAAATCCAGTGTCCATAGTGCTTTCCCAAATGCATCTTGTGGGATTGAAACTCGCAGACTTACAACCTAAAGGTATTGTGTGTGATAAAGGAGGGATGGAGAGGTGATACGCTTCTTTAGAGAGATGTGTTTTTAGAGAGGGTTTGAATGTTTTGAGGCAGGAGGATAACCTGGTGGAGTGAGGCACGGAGTTCCAGAGAAAAGTCCTGAAGGCGAGAATGAGAGGAAGTGACAAGAGTTGTGGAAAGAAGAAGGTCGTTAGCAGAATGCAGAGGGTGGGTGGGGGAGTATTTGGAGATGAGACCAGCAATGTATGGGGGTGCGCTATTGTTGAGGGCTTTGAAAGTTAGGGTCATGATTTTAACTTTTATTCTGGAGGCTAAGGGAAGCCAGTGGAGTGATTGACAGAGAGGAGCTGCTGACACTGAACTTTGTGTACGGAAGATGAGTCTGGCGGAGGCATTCATTATGGATTGAAGTGGGGAGAGGCGAATGATGGGTAGGCCAGCAAGAAGCGAGTTGCAGTAGTCAAGTCGAGAGATGATTAGAGAATGTATTAGGATTTTAGTTGTGTCTTGCATAAGATAGTGTTGAATTCTGGAGATGTTTTTTAGATGGAGATGTTTAGGAGAAGACAAGATTTAGTTAGTGACTGTATGTGAGGGATGAAAGACAGGGCAGGGTCCAGTAGATGTGAGGAATTGACAATGTGGTAGAGGGAGGGAAGATAAGGAGTTCAGTCTTAGACATGTTGAGTTTGAGATGGTGGTTGGACATCCAAGAGGATATACTAGAGAAGCAGTTGGAGACGTGTTTTAGAAGAGAGGGGGATAGATCTGGTGCTGAGAGGTAGATTTGGGTGTCATCTGCATAAAGATGCATTCACAAGAGAATATTTTCAACATTGTTTATTTTGCATGAGAAATAATTGATCTATATAGTAGAAAAATACATAAAATACAGTCTTTGTGAAATTGTTTTCTCCTCCTCTGTCCTGATAAGTTACAGGAAACAGAGGGTCAATGAGCCTTATAACATATTGTGTTTTGTTCGCATTGGTCTAATGTACATCAGATAAGAAACCACAATCCACAAGTTCTACACTTTCTATTAACTCACTAGTAATATCAGTAAGTCAAACATGTTTTTATCTGCTTCTCTGTTGTTTTAATGTTAATTTATATCAACAAAGAAGGAACTATAACTCTACTTATATTTAATAGTGCACACGATTAAAAATCACTTTATTCACCAGCCTATGAAATATAGAAGACACACAAAAACATTAAAAACATTTTTAAAAAAATAAACAAACAAAGCCAAACAAATCAAACAATTTAACTGCAGACAAATTAAATGTTTTACATTTTTTGGTGTTCCTTTTATTTTCTGAGGTTGAAGAATAAAGAGTAATTTTTAAACTTGTGCTCATTAGACATAAGTTCTTATTTCATATTACAGAGAGGGTATGTGACTACAATTAGAATGATAACCGATTATTTACTAATCCCGTTAAATAATTGCTAATTTTTTTCAGCTAATATAAAACTTTGGTAACATATAAAATATTCTATTTTAAATACATGACAACAATGTTGGACTACAGTGGCTATTTACATATCTGAACTCTTTTCAGCTTTAGTTTCTCACTCACTCTGGGACATTGCATCTAGATTTTGTTGATATGTAGTTAAATTAATTGACTGGCTGGCATATACCCAAAACATAATAGCTCCACTCCGGTGTTTAACGATTGGCAAATGCTTCACCTGTTTTTCTCCAGATGCATCTTCAGTACTAGTAGCCAAATAGTTTAAGTTTTGTTTAATCAGTCCACGACACTTTGTTCGACAAGTTTCTGGCTCTTTAAGTTTTCATTTTGCATATATTATGATGTTGGCTTTTGTTATTTCCTCCTGACACTGCTCCAAAACAGATAATTTTTTATGCATGCATTGAAGTGTTGTTGTCCTATGGCTGTAGTTTTCCCATGGTGCACCTAAACTTTCAGACTCTATGCCAGCCTACAATCTACATCTTTCGCATTTACAATCCATAGACCCTTCTGATACCTTTCAATTTAGCTTTTTAAATTGTTCTCATACACAACACTCCTGTGTGTGGATCAATAATAATAATGTTAGAAGCTAAATTGTCTCTATTAATGTACATATGCATTAGATTCTACATAATATAACTTTTTTATAACTATTATTATATTTAGTGCTTTAAATGTGTCAATGATATTTTCAAAAGCTGTTGAATAAAAAAATTAATGGTTCAAATGATTTAGTTATATAGACTAAAACACTGTATATATAAGAATAATTTTCAGTTTAAAAAATAATTTATTACCTGTGCTCCAACCATAGCATTGTAATGAAAAAACAACAAAAGTGTTACATTTAATGGCTAACTAAGAAGAAAGATTGCACGTTTTCAGAACACTAAGAACCTTGCCTCAGTCAAAAATGTATTAAAGAAAACAACTTGATATTCTGAGCATTTGCAATTCCTTTCTTACTAGTTAGCCATTAAAGGTATTGGATGGTTGCATGGCCTTCTATTCATTTCACTGCAAATTATTTCACATGATCATTTACAAAATGGGTTATATTGGTACTATATATATATCTGTGATTCATGCAGAGACAAACATATTACAGGGCTTACACCATACCATGCTTATGGAGTGGATAGTGGTATATATATATATATATATATATATATATATATATATATATATATATATATAAAATATCATATAAAGAACACAGGCTCACAATATGTTTTATGATAGTGGTAACATAATGTATACATTTTAATGTTGTAAAACCTAGTAAAGTACAAGCTACTTAATTATGCATGTCTTTTATTATTGTAAAATGGTGTCCATAATGTCCAAGGACTGTCCATTAGCGCTTTGTTGGTTCTGTATCCCATTTGCTGACCTAGCCCAGCTTTCTTTTTGGGTATTTGGGATCATTTATCTTGATTACTCTTTTTTACAGTATTTGTGCCAACTATAATCTAAAGATCTCACAAAACATGTATCACATATATAGTTGTGAGCAATACAGGTTGTTGCTAAGGACGGCAGTCCCTGGCAAGGAGCGCCAAAGGCGCTCCTTGCGTTGGTGGAGATGAGCACGATAGGCGCTTATCTCTATGACCCTGTACGACTTAGGCAGTGAGCGCCGAAGGCCCTCACTGCGCTGGTGTAGATGAGCGCCATAGGCGCTCATCCCTTCGACCCTCACAACTTAGGCAGGGAGCACCGCAGGACTACAGATCAGAAATCTCAATTACACAATTGACAATGCAAGACCTGTAGCAGTTTGAAAAAATCCAGTGTAAAAATGACTGCTTGTAACACTTTGTAAAAAAGGAAAGCGGGACTTAGAAAATAAAATACGACCCGCGGCACTTAGAAAATAAAAAAAATATGAGGTCACAAAAAGTACGAATTTAACCATGCAAACAAAAAAACAACAAAAACACCCCAAAAATAAAAAATATCACACACAGCACTGGGGGACAGCCAGGACCTCTGTGAGTGAGGTTGCACGAGAATTTAAACACAATTTGCCGATTTTAGCCACTCTAAAATCGCCTAACCTGACAAGAAAAATGGCGGCCAAAAAAACAAAAACGAGGCTAGACAACCCCAAACCATGCAAAACCACTTGCCATGTTGCTGACACTTACACCTCAGGTCAGCAACAGTACAAATGTATATTTTATGGTGCAGGAAAATCTAAAGAGATTGTTAGCTCTTCAGGATATTGATTGCTGAATATATTCATTACAAATAGGTAAAGTATATTAATTTATTATTTAATTAATTAATAGAGATGTCGCGAATAGTTCGCGGAGGACTGTTCCCGGCGAACATAGCATGTTTGCGTTCGCGGCGAACTGCGAACATATGCGATGTTCGATCTGCCCCCTATACTTTATCATTGAGCAAACTTTGACCCTGCACCTCACAGTCAGCAGACACATTTCAGCCAATCAGCATCATACCCTGCCTTCCATACCCTTCTACCTCATGGACAGCAGCCATTTTGGAATCATAACTAACTTGCAGTCTTACTGAGAGGAGGGAGAGTGTAGGTGATGCTGATTGAATAGGGAAATCAATAGCTAGGTAAGTTTATTCAGTGTCCAGTGCAGTGCTGAAGGACTCATCAGATCTCTGCTGTAAACACAGCGCCCCAAAAAGCCCTTTTTAGGGATATAACAAGATTTTTTTTTTTTTTTTTTTTCTGTCTAATCTAACTTCATTTGCCTGTCTCCCTGCTAGCCCCTGCTAGCAAGTGTGTGTGTCAGGCTCACAGCTTATACTGTGTGTGCACAGTGCAACCAATACAATCTTGTTTACTAGTTGTCTACTTTTAAAAAACCAAAACTTTTATTTAGTTCATTTGCCTGACCGCCAATCTAAGTTCATTTGCCTGACCGCTAGCCAGTGTGTGTGTCAGGCTTACAAGTATTGTGCCAAGTTCAACCAATCCAATCTAGTGGTGTACCAGCAGTCTACATTTAAAAAACCAATAATTTTATTTTCTTAAATCTAAGTTCATTTGCCTGACTGCCAATCTAAGTTCATTTGCCTGACCGCTAGCCAGTGTGTGTGTCAAGCTTACAAGTACTGTGCCAAGTTCAACCAATCTAATCTAGTGGTGCACCAGCACTCTACATTTAAAAAAACAACACTTTTTTCTGTGTAATCTAATTTAATTTGCCTGCCTGCCAGCGTGTGTGTCTTAGGCTCACATCGTATACTGTGCCCACTTGCCCAGTCAGTGCCACCACTCATATCTGGTGTAACAGTCAGTAGTGCACATTTAAACAAAGAATACAATTTTGACTGTAATACATTGAATAGCAGTTACTTGTCTGCAAGCGTCTGTGTCAGGCCTACAGCGTCTACTCTTCCAACTTCTGCAAGTGCACAGTGCCACTCATATCTGTTGTCACAGTAGCTTGCACGCATAGTACCAATCTGTCAAAACCTGTAATGATGAATGAGGTCTAGAGTAGCCTGGTTCCCTTATCCTCTACAGGTTGAGACCTAATGTTTGGGTGACTCCAGACCAACACATGAGTACAAGCAGCACACAAACTCAAAGCTGCCATCCTCCTCCTGGTCCAGCATCATCGGCCACATCAACCACTGCTGTCCTCCTTGCCCCCTCTCATCCGCCACTCCGTCTCTCACCTTGAGCAGTTCCTGCTCATCTGCCCATAGTCAGGTGCCTGTAAAGGACATGTTTGAGCCTAAGAAACTAATGTCACAAAGTGCCGCAAAATTGAAGTGATACGACCAACAAAGCATCTTTTTCCATCTCCCGGTCCCAAAAATCCAGGCTTTATACATGTGCCCTGATAGGTGCTGTAACAGGTATTAAACTGATAAGAGTAGTACTTACAAACACGCCACTCCTATCTGGTGGCACCTTTGATTGCACGCGCCGTGCCCCAAAATTTGAAGTGATACGACCAACCAAATATCTTTTTCCATCTCCCGGTTCCAAGAATCCAGGCCTTATACACGCCCCCTGATAGGTGCTGTAACAGGTATTAAACTGATAAGAGTAGTACTACTTAACACACCTTATAATAATGCAGAGAGAGGCAACGCAGTGAGAGGAGTCTGAAGAAGAGGAGTCAGAGGAGGAAGGTGGCTTTGAGGAGGTGGAAGACCAAACACAGCAGGCGTCCCAGGGGGCTTGTTGTCACCTTTCGGGGACCCTTGGTGGCTGGGTGGAGGAAGAGACCTTCAATGACATCAGTGAGGACAAGGAACGGGACATGGCTAGCTTGGTATCCAACCTTGTGCAAATGTGGAGTTTGCGGTTGTGCAAATGGACTGTTTGCGGTTGTTTGCGGTGCGTTAAACGGGGAGTTTGGTCTGTCACTGTGAAGCGGGCCTAACCCTTACACTACCTGATCGATACAACATCATACCTGATGTTTTAAAGCACGTTAAAAATTTAAATGTTAAACAATTTAGGAATGTTAGGTAATTTATACCCTTTATGGCTTAAAACCGGACTCTGCATCAACTATGTAATTTTCCGTGGGAGTTTTGCCATGGATCCCCCTCCGGCATGCCACAGTTCAGGTGTTAGTCCCGTTGAAACAACTTTCCCATCACTATTGTGGCCAGAAAGAGTCCCTGTGGGTTTTAAAATCCGCCTGCCCATTGAAGTCTATGGCGGTTCGCCGGGTTCGCCGGTTCGCGAACATTTGCGGCGGTTCGCGTTCGCGGTTTGCAAACTGAAAATTTTATGTTCGCGACATCACTATTAATTAATTAATTAATTAACTAATTAGTATTTAAAAATATATTTATATAAAAAATAAAAAGAGCTGGGGAGGGGCTCGCAATAAGCGCAGAAAGTACTCAGAGGACCAAAAGTTTTATTGACCGTCAATTTTTGATGGGCCAGTCGCTAGTGTGAAAATAAATATATATATTTTTCTTAACATCTCTACATTGGATAACTGGAAACTGGAAAAGTTTTTAGTTAAAAAAAACCTCAAAAGAAATGCACATAGAGTATACACCATATGTCTCATCACAATTTCTAGTGTAAAGATTAAAATTAAAGGGAAATTGATGTTAGGTATTAAAAGTAATAGCACAACATTCTCAAGCTCGCAAATCTGCAATATAAAATACATTATTTTTTTTTTCATTTCCATGTTATATCGATCTCGGTAATCAATGTGTTAATACATACTGTATAATAGAACTCGCATGGACTAGAATATCATATTTACTGATTTATTAATATTGCACTATTTCTGGAATGCGAGCCGATCGAAACTCGTAACTGAAGCATGTAAGGATTTGAAATCTAACCTCCATTTTTCAGTGAAGTAATGATGACAATCTCTTTTGCCATTGGCTACGTCCAAACCCATAACTACGGGTTTGACTAATTGATCATGCTCATGACCGCACATGCAACGCGAGCAAGAATGGTTTATGGGCTTGTGTCTATGGCCCGTAACTTGCGGCATGGTAGAATTTAATAGCTCTGTAACGCAGCCTTGTTTTCAAGCTCGCAAGGGCTTGCCGATGCCACTACGGGCTTCAAATTTAATGGGGCTGTATGTCCTGCTTCAATTTAAAATCCTAGGCCATACTTATTCCAGCTGTCATTCAACTGTATGATGGAGCAGTTGAATCTCCTATGATGAATATAACATCTTCTTTAATACTTTGTCCAGTAGGATGCTTGAATCTCTATGATGTTGAAGGGATTTCCTACTGAGTTCTTTCTATTACTTTTTAGTTGTATCCAAGCCTTGCTTTAGCCACTATTTTGTTTATTATGAGGGCTTCTCCATGTCTTCTGCAGGATTTGTGTTGGCAGTGGAATATCTGAGGATCATAATAAAAGCCAAATGTGTTTTTTCCCTGTTCACTAGATAAATGAAATATATGAATCATTCATTCATTACCATATCTTACCTATTTCTTAATAAATAAAACTTATGCTAAATATTTAGTTCTAAGCAAATTATTAAAATTATTTTTTATTAGGGCTCGATTTATCAGAGAGACATTTAATACTTTCTATTTTTCCATGTAATAATGTTCTAGCAAAAAGAGTATTTAGTTTTAACAAATTAACACATTTCCTATGCAAAAGTGGTTGATCTTTAAAACCCAGACAAGAAGGTGCCAATCTCTAAAAGTTGCTTTCTGATTAAGAGATAAAGCTCGCCACAGTCTGTTATCTTTCTTCTTTTTCTTAAGTAGTGCATTATTTTGAATGTCAAAAAATATATTTTAGAGATATGGTGGAATTAATTACAGCAGATTTTACTGAACTGGCAGATTAAAATGAATGTATTTATCCAACTGATGTTCTCTTTGTGCTTTTCCTACTATCTTAAATCTACATTATTTGTCATTTAGAACCTAATTCATTAAAGCACCTTCTAAATGCCACATTTACTTTTTTCTCTTTAGAAGAACTGAGCATGATAATGGGCAAAAACTTTAGAAAATAAATGTTGTATAATTATTATCATTTATTTGTAATGAGCCAACATATTCCGTAGCGCTAATAATTATTAACCATTATATGCAATTATGCTGTCCATTTCCATTTTTGAGCATTTGGTAAAGCTGCTTTCTCAGGAAGGTGTTAATTTGGATTGCCACATTTCCATTGTGACAGCTGAAAGATCCACATAAACAAATGGTAACTCCCCACTGCAACTCAGAGAGAGGTGGATATCTATATATTATGTTATAAATAATGAATGTGTAAAATACCTACCCTTCAAGCTCAATTATCTAACTATACCTGCAACTATTGTTTCTATTGGGAGGTACACTGTGCCAATGTAAGCACCTCTGGGGGTGTGGAAAACAAGTTTTATTTTTAAATAAAATAAATCTTTGTGTGCACAAAGTACTCAAATGTAATGTGTGTTTCTGATATAAGCAGCATGTGTTAGATTAGAAAAAGGTAAAAACAGAGTATACACAAGATATGTGACAGATTGATTTTACAGTAAAAAAAATATTCATGCTTTATTCACACTTTAAATAAAAATAGTTTGATGGGTCCCTAAGTATGTCTATTGAGTAACTGTTGCTGACTTTGAATATGTAATTTACTTTATTCTATAATGCCATTAACTGCATGATAATGCACACCTATAACTAGAAATTTGAATCATTCAAATTTGGTCTATCTAAGTAATTTACTTTCATTTCAGGTTGTTTCATGTAATTGAAAGGTTTGTGTTCAGTTAATCTATCAAACAAAGCACAGAACCATGTTTTCTTGCTATTAGTTGATTATAGTCCCGCAATTAAAGTTATTACCTGTCTGGAACACATTGTATCTCTTTTGAATTTACATAATTTTTACATTAACCATATGGGAAGATTGAGTACATTCTCTTTGTGAACAAGACAGTATTATGACATTTGTAGTTAGGAGCTGGTAATGCTATGGAGCAGGTTACACAAGCTTTTTAAAATGTTCTTATTTCATAACATGATGTTATTTAACTAGTAACTTGCCTATCATAAATTATGGTATCATATATTATCTTCAGTTGTCTGTGCTGTCTCTCTCTCTCTGTGCATCCTATCACTCTCTGTGCCCTCTGTCTCTTTCTCTGTGCCCTCTGTCTCTCTCGGTCTGCCCTCTGTCTCTCTCGGTCCGCCCTCTCTGTGGGTACTTTCTCTCTCTGCGTCCTCTCTTTCTCTCAGTTCTCTGTCTGTGTGTGTGCCCTCTCTCTGTGTGTGTACTCTCTCTCTCTGTGACCTCTCTCTCTGTGGCCTCTTTCTCTCTCTGTGGCCTCTCACTTTGTGCTCTCTCACTTTCTCTCTGTGGTCTCTCTGTCTGTGCCTTCTGTCTCTCTTGGTGCTATATCTCTCTCTGTGCCCTCTCTCTTTCTGTGCTCACTCTCTTTGTGTCCTCTCTCTATCTCTGTGTGCTATCTCTCTCTGCCCACTCTCTCTCGCTGTGCTTGCTTGCTCTCTCTGTGTCTCTCTCTTGTTGCAACGTGACTTCTTTCCAGCATGCATGAGCGAATACGAAGATACAGAATGTATCAGCAGTAACGCCTTTGTGCACCTCCACACACACTTTAACAATTATTATAGTAACTAGCGACTTGCCCGTCAAAAAATGATGGTCAATAAAATTTGAAGCCATGGGAATGCTGTTTGAGACATAATTGAAACCGTTTTATAATGTGAGGACCTTTGGCACTCATTGCGAGCCTCTCATGTGGTGTACTTTTGTTCCCCTGAGTGAGATATATATTTCTATGTATATGTAGTTAAGTAATAATTAATGATTTATTCAATTAATTAATTAAGTAATAATTAATTATTTCTGCAATAAATACATTTACTTTATTTATAATTGTATATGGAGCGAGCAATAGGCTGAAGAGCTAATAATCTATTTGTATTTTGTGTCTGCATAGAATATACATTGTGAGTGTTGGTGCCCTGCTTATAAAGTGTAATGAATGTTTGAAGTGTGCATTATAAATAGGCTGCGTGTGCGAGGTAAAGCCGTTGGTTTATTGTGTAAAGCGCCATTGTATAGTCGTAATGTTATTAATGTGTTACGCGTCTCGTGAGCATTTTACAGCTTTTGTAATAGTGTATCTTGTAGGTTGTAGTGTGATGTGTAAAGTGGTACGCGTTTTGCAGTGTTTTGCACGGTCCAGGGTCGTGTAGCCTAGTTTTAATTTTTTTTGGCTGACATTTTTTTTCTCGCTTTGGCGATTTTCGTATGGCGAAGATCATCTAAATGAAGTTAAATTTGCATTTCAGCTCACTCACAGACGTCCTGGCTGTTGCCCCATGCTGTCTGTGATGTTTTTGTAATTTTTTTTGGTGTATTTAGTGTGTTTTTCGGGGTTTTTGTTCGGCAGCTAATCTCGTACTTTTTTGCGTCTCGTAAGTGCTCCGGGTTTAACGGCGCCTTTGGCGCTCATTGCCTAAGTGCTACGGGTTTAATGGCTTGCTTCGCTACGCGAGGCTCTTAGTGCTAAGTCGTATGGACCACGCAAACAGCGTGACGACGATTCGTAGTTAGACAATTATAATATGTAATAGGGATTCCTTTTCTGGTTTATTGTAAGTTGTAAGTGTCATTTGAGAAACAAATAAGACTCATTTGGAAAATTATGAAATTTTAGTCAGTTAGGATCGACAGATGTGTTAATCTTATTTTTTTGTTTAAAGGGACGCAGCAGAGGTTCCAAATACAGTATTATTTAAAACTATAGGTGATAAGTACTTTATAAGTTGAATGTTATTAAAAAAATATATTTTTTCCTGAATATGTACAGAAAACTAACATTGAATTTTACCATTTTGAGTCAGTCAGCCTTTCTGATTGACCCACAAAACAAGATTTTTTATTTTTGTTAATGAGAGATCATTGCATTTAATTACCGATAAACCCTCAAGGCATTGTCTTTGGTGCAGCTGGCTCCACAAAAGGAGACTAGGCTTGCACAGACTAAGATGACTGCACAGAAAACAATAAAGGGCTTTATCAATATTTAAATGCAATTATCTCTAACAAAACTGTTCAACCTCTTTTTGTGGATGGATGAGAAAGGCAGACTGACAGCTCAGAATAGCAAGCGTTACTGCAGCAAAAATACATTTTGTAAATGACGTTCAATTGATAAAGTATTTGCCTTTACTTGTAGTTTATAATTGTCCCATATTTGAAACTACCATTATGTCACCTTAAAGGTATAATATTGAGTAATAACATGCAGAATTGATAATGGATTAGTAACTGTTCCAGATACTCCCATACTAAAAGCATTACAATAACATTATTTCAATACATACTAATAACAATAATAGCATGTTTCCCCTGCTTTCAGACTGCATTCTGTGCATACTATTTCCAGTTACTAAATCAAATACAATCATGTAAAACTTTGACAGCTCTTTCAGTTAATTGAATCAAGTGACTTCTTGAAAATCCTTCTGCGCCAAACTATTTATTAACTTTTTCATTGATTGCTATTTTTTCCAGAGGAAGTTAAAAACCCCAGCAAGAACATCCCGCGTAGTGTGATAACAGCATTGTCAGCCGTGATTGTATTCTACTTGCTGGTGAACATCTCATACCTGACAGTTCTGACCCCAAAAGAGATTGTATCCTCAGGTAATGTGATTTAAATTGTGTTTATGAAAACAAAAGGTGTCCTTACAGTTAAAAACAGTAAACATATCTCCTAAGGCAATTATAAAGACAGCTTTGTGTGATATTTTGGGATTTCTTATTTTTCTCTCATTTCGCAGTCTAAAGGTTTGGTAAACTTTTTTTTGTTTTTTTGAGTAAACTACTTATTCAGTCAGTCGAAGATACATGAACTAAGTAATGTGACTACTCTTGATTTTAAACACTTGTAAATGGGGCATAACAAAAAAATTAATCTTCAATCTGAATCATACAAGTTATAATGATTGATTATAGACTTTGAGAAAGCTACAGGAGTGGTAAAACGATCATCAGGCTTTATTTTGATAAGGGGGTGTACTTATTTATTTTGGCCTATATACAGTTTGTGAGTCTCCCTAAAATGGCATCAGTAATTTTGGAATCATATCTATTGATGTTATGGCCTGCAAACTGACTAATGTGATACCACACACTTTGGGTGATTATACTCCCATATAGATGTACACATTTCTATAGTGTTTTATGAATTTTTCAGTCTTGTTAATGTATTCACTGGACATTTCAGTGATATTAGTAGTGGTATATATTGGTCTTTGTGGTGCACACTATTTGTATATGACATTTTGCCAATTATATAGCCTATGTTTTTTGTAGGCATTCATTTTAGCCGGTGATTAGGTCCTCCTTTTACCTAGGAGGCTTATATACAGTAGTGCTCAAAAGTTTGCATACCCTGGCAGAAATTGTGAAATATTTGCATTTATTTTGAAAATATGACTGATCATGTAAACATTTCTTTTATTGAAGGATTGCGATCATATGAAGCCATATTTATAATGTGTGTAACATGGTGAGTGTGTGTGTGTGACAGGCTGAGTATGTGTGTAACAGGGTGAGTATGTGTGTGACAGACTGACTGTGTGTGTCATATGACAGGATGAGTGTGTGTGTGTGTGATATGACAGGCTGAGTATGTGTGTGACAGGCTGAGTGTGTGTGATATGACAGGGTGAGTGTGTGTGTAACATGGTGAGTGTGTGTGTGTCACAGGCTGAGTATGTGTGTAACAGGGTGAGTGTGTGTGACAGGCTGAGTATGCGTGTGACAGGCTGTCTGTGTGTGTCATTTAACAGGATGAGTGTGTGTGTGACAGGCTGAGTGTGTATGTGTGATATGACAGGCTGAGTATGTGTGTGACAGGCTGATTGTGTGTATGTGATACGACAGGCTGAGTATGTGTGTGACAGGCTGAGTGTGTGTGATATGACATGCTGAACATGTGTGTAACAGGGTGAGTGTGTGTGATATGACATGCTGAGTATGTGTGGAACAGGGTGAGTGTGTGTGTGTGACAGGCTGAGTATGCATGTGACAGGCTGACTGTGTGTGTCATTTGACAGGATGAGTGTGTGTGTGTGTGCCAGACTGAGTGTATGTGTGTGACAGGCTGAGTGTGTATGTGTGATATGACAGGCTGAGTATGTGTGTGACAGGCTGATTGTGTGTATGTGATACGACAGGCTGAGTATGTGTGTGACAGGCTGAGTGTGTGTGATATGACTTGCTTAACATGTGTGTATCAGGGTGAGTGTGTGTGATATGACATGCTGAGTATGCGTGGAACAGGGTGAGTGTGTGTGTGACAGGCTGACTGTGTGTGTCATATGACAGGATAAGTGTGTGTGTGCCAGGCTAAGTGTATGCGGGTGACAGACTGAGTGTGTTTGTGATATGACAGACTGAGCATGTGTGTGACAGGCTGTGTGTGTGTGACAGGCTGCGTATGTGTGTAACAGGGTGATTGTGTGTGTGTGTGTGTAACATGGTGAGTGTGTGGGACAGGCTGAGTTTGTGTGTGTGGCAGGCTGAATGTGTGTGATATGACATGCTGAGTATGTATGTAACAGGGTGAGTGTGTGTGATATGACATGCTGAGTATGTATGTAACAGGATGAGTGTGTGTGTGTGAGGCTGTGATATCTACTCATCTTTCAGTATGTAAATCCGGCCCAAAAAATAATTTTACTGTTATAGGTCACCACAACTTGGGAAATTTTGTCAAGGGGTCACGGCACTAGAAAGGTTGAGAAACACTGGTATAAATAGTCAATGAGTTTGTTAGCTCTCACGTGGATGCACTGCGTAGGCTAGATACTGAGCCATGGGGAGCAGAAAAGAACCATTAAAAGAACCATTAAAAGACCTGCGTAACAAGGTAATGGAACTTCATAAAGATGGAAAAGGATATAAAAAGATATCCAAAGCCTTGAAAATGCCAGTCAGTACTGTTCAATCACTTATTAAGAAGTGGAAAATTCAGGGATCTCTTGATACTAAGCCAGGGTCAGGCTGACCAAGAAAGATTTCAGCCACAACTCCCAGAAGAATTGTGATTTGATCAGGGCCATTTGAGGGATTTATGTTATCATTATGATATAAAAAGGGGCCAAACAATGATGTGCTCAAAAATGGCTTCATATGATCACTATCCTTCAATAAAATACATTTTTTTACTTGATCTGTCATATTTTCAAAATAAATGCAAATATTTCACAATTTCTGACAGGACATGCAAACTTTTGAGCACAACTATATGTGAAGTATACATTACCTATATTCCTACTAACTGTTTATTACAAGTTACAGGAACTAACTGTTTTATAGTGTGATGTGATTTAATAAAAGTTGACAGTTCATAGTAGGCACTGGTTTTACTTAAATGTAAAGCTTTTGCAATTAAAGTAACCATTTATCCAGTAACACATTTTTTTTTTTTTTTGCATGCAACCAAGTTGGAACCTCTGACAAACCAATTAGACTGTGTCAAGACACTAAATAATCCAAGCTATGGAGATCCCTGTAGAAAAAACTCAAAACTGATTATGTGTTGAATTTGTCAGAGAAAGTCGATGACAGTGCTGCAGAGCTGCACTTCCAGTCATTTAAACTGTATAGTATTTTTTTCCATGCAAAAAACAATGGTTCAAGTCATCTCCTTTAAATGCATACTAGTCAGGTGTATGTTTTAATTTTGATTATGAGGCTAAATAAAACATAAAGACTTGATATGATGAATGACATGGTTAGTGAAGCTGATTAAAAGTGACAATATGGCAGCTCCATAGACCTGAGTAGAAGAAGATTTGTAATAATTCATAACTAGATATAATTGAGCTAGCAGGGCGTTCTCATTGACTTATTTTTAGCTCCAACCCAACCTCCTATATACACCATGTGATGGGGTATGGGAATTTCCTTCTGGACTCCCAGTTCAAGGGTCTCTTGGACCATCTTGAATTATACTACTATCCTCTAAACAACCTCTAATTGTCTCACAGATTTATATCCAAGGTTGGTTTAGGCAGCTGCAAAATGTTTTTATTTTTTTGCCATTTTTCTTAAATTACTAATACAGTAGACTTTCAGTTATCCGGCACCAATGGGGATTTGTAGATGCCGGATAAATTTAGTTTCTGGTTGCTTGAGAGTTACTATTAAAAGAGGACTAGATTAGCTGTGCATAGGATGCTCTGCTAAGTAGATTTTACAGTGAGGGCTGTTCTAGCAGCAGCAGCTATCACTCCTCACTTACACACAGGTACGTTGGGTTGGAGGGTGCAGTGCTGAACCCAGGGAATGTAACGCCAACACTGCACTTTCTCAGTCACTCACGCCTGTCTGCTTCCAGGTAACACTGAACTGCAGAGACGTACAGTGTATGGAATCTAGGTGCCTGTAAGCATTTTGTTGCATGACAACCTGGCTCCTGGCATTTGTTGAGCTCTGTACATTTTTATTTTAAGTACAGTATTGTCAAGTTGTCTCATAAATTCCAATGTATCGAAATCAACAAAATAAAATCAACAACAAAAAAACGAGCTGATGAAGACTACACAGTAATTAAATGTATGAAGACATAGAGGTGTCCAGACATATCTTACCATCATCCATATTTGATATATTCATATTATTATGTTGTTATCCAAAATATCTTAATCTCTTCATGCAGAAGTTTTCTTCATATATGATTTATACAAATCTACTATACTTTAACCCACTATTGGTATACTGAAATATATTAACTAAATACATTTTTTATTAATGTCCGAAATCAGTAACCACAAGAAACACATGGATTAAGTTTATTATATCCACAGAGCACTGGCTTAAATGTAGCAGATCATACATTAATATCATTGGTATGGTGCAAATACTATCTAAGAGGACAGAAAGCTGCATACAAATTTGATCATATGTTGGCTTAAAGGTAACACTGTATAATAATATTGCATAACATTTACTAGAGTCACACATGGTCATTACATCACAATAATTATATATAATCATCACTTCATATAATAGAAGTAAACATTATTGTGTATATCACTTACATTGTATCTTCATCTGCTCAATGAAACAGATGCATTTAATACTGGATTGTGTAACACAAATCAAATACACACATATAGTGTAATTAGGAAACATTTGAACTAGTATGACACACCTATCATATCATGTATACAGGATTATTGGTGACAAACAACGGTCAGAACCTTAAATGCCCTTTAATAAGATCAACGGCTATCTGGTCTCATACTGTTAAGAATGATGATATGCTTAGCTCATCCATTGACTATGCCATTCCCCAGCTATATGTGCATTGGTACATAAAGATGTAGCATCAACCATGGTGCTTAGAATATGATATATGTTTTTATTTATGATGTGTGAGATCATTCTGCATGGGGATGTCATTAATATCATGGTTATAGGATACACCCTCTATATAGTTCACTTACATTATTTGGTAGCACTACTTGCAGATGAACAAATTACCTTAATGGATGTAAAATTTGCATAAAATTAAACAAAAAAGAACAGATTGATCAGTAAATAAATTTAAATATTATATAGGGACTACATTATTTATTCTCAATTGCATTCCTCAGTGACCATCAAGTGGTGAAATGTTTACCATAACCATATGTGTCCACATATAAGATTATTATAAACGATGTGATGGTGGTTAGCCACATGGTTTCTATACATCATCATTACATAGGCCTTGATTATCTAATCTGTAGCTTTGCGTGACTAAGTTAACATTTTGACCAATAGACTTTCACCAAGGAATGTACTTGAGATGAATAAATTAATTGCAGCTCCTATCTCCTCTTCCTCATGATGGTGGAGGCATAGCAGTTATCCACAGTGTGAATAAAAGTTTTTGTTTTATGTTATTTAAGTTGTAAAAGTCTCTCTGTGAATAGTGTGAAAGTGTTGAAGTCTGACATAATGTGAATGATTGAATGATATATTCTAGTCGATTCATGCAGTAGTGTGGCTTTTTCTTGTTTGGATTTTAGAGGATATATATTTATATATATATATATATATATATCACATATTATAATTGCGAGTTGTCGTCACGCTTTGCGGCCGTCACAAAGCGAGGGCCGCAACTGACGACAGCTCGCAGTTTTAACAACTCCCCCTGCCACGGCTCCCTTTACCCCACTGATGCTCGCACCACATAAGCCCTGCAGCCTCTTCTCTGGTGGCGCGCGCCCATAAGTGGGACGCGCGCGCACGACCTGCGCGACGCGTGCGCGCGCACGACCGTGAGAGAAGCGTGCACGACCACATGAGCGTGCGCGCGCGTCTAAAGCATTTAGACGCATTAAGGTGAGGGAGGAGTGGGGGAAGAGAGACATGGCAGGGGGAAGAGGGTAAGAGAGACACGTGGAGGAAAGGAGGGGAAGAGATACATGAGGGAGGGAGAGGAGGGGGAAAGAGAGACACAGGGGACAGGGGAAGTCAGATACAGGGGAGGGGAAGAGACACTGGAGGGAGAGGAGGGGGAAGAGAGGCACAGGGGAAGGAGAGGAGGATGGGAAGAGAGACACAGGGGAGGGAGAGGAGGATGGAAGAGAGACACAGGGGAGAGAGAGGAGGGGGAAGAGAGACACTGGGAGAGAGAGGAGGGGGAAGAGAGACACTGGGAGAGAGAGGAGGGGGAAGAGAGACACAGGGAAGGGAGAGGAGGGGGAAGAGAGACACAGGGGAGGGAGAGGAGGGGGAAGAGAGACACAGGGGAGGGAGGGAGAGGAGGGGAAGAGAGACACAGGGGAGGGAGGGAGAGGAGGAGGAAGAGAGACACAGGGGAGGGAGAGGAGGAGGAAAAAAGACACAGGGTATGAGGAAGAGAGGCACAGGGGAGGGAGAGGAGGGGGGAAGAGAGACACTGGGAGAGAGAGGAGGGGAAAGAGAGACATAGGGGAGGGAGAGGAGGGGGAAGAGAGACACAGGGCAGGGAGAGGAGGGGGAAGAGAGACACAGGGGAGGGAGAAAGAGAGACAGAGGGGAGGGAGAGGAGGTGAGGAAGAGAAAACAGGGGAGGGAGAGAAGGAAGGAATAGAGAGAGAAGGAATAGACACAGGGGTGGGACAGGATGGGGGAGGAGACACAGCGCAGGGGGGAAGAGACAAGGGGCAGGGGGGAAGAGACACAGGGGAGGGAGGAGGGGATAAGAGACACAGGGGAGGGAGACGGGGTGAAGAGACAAGGGAGGGAGGGGGAGAAAGACACAGGGAAAAGAGGGGGGAAAGACACAGGGGAGGGAGAGGGGGAAGACACAGGGGATGGAGAGGAGGTGAGGAAGAGAAAAAGGGGAGGGAGAGGAGGAATAGACACATGGGTGGGACAGAATGGGGGAGGAGACACAGCGGAGGGGGGAAGAGACACAGGGGAGGGAGGAGAGGATACAAGACACAGGGGAGGGAGACGGGGTGAAGAGACACGGGAGGGAGGGGGGGAGAAAGACACAGGGTAAAGAAGGGGGGAAGACACAGGCGAGGGAGAAGGGAAAGACACAGGGGAGGGAGAGAGGAATGACACAGGAGAGGGGGAAGGAGAAACAAGATAGGGGGGAAGAGACACAGGGGAGTAAGAGGGGGAACAGACACAGGGGAGGGAGAGAGGGGAAGGAGAAACAAGGGAGAGAGAGCAGGGGAGGGAGAGAAAGTAGAGGGCGGGAGAGGCTAACAATGAGTGCCAAAGCCACTCATTGCAAGGCCCGAAATGAGCGCTGAAGGAGCTCATTGCAAGGCCAGTAAAGTAGGGGGGGAAAGGCTCGCAATGTGTGACAAACACCATTGCCAGGCTTAAATTTTTATTGCCGCCATTTTTGACGGGCAAGTCGCTAGTATATATATATTGATCTTTGATGTGTGATTCAGTTGCAAAGATGCAATGCTTAAAATATGATTCCTCACTACTTTATGCCGATTTAGTAAAAACAAATATGCCTTAAGTAAACTGAGTATACAGAGAACATTAAAATATGTGTCTCATCTGAATTTTGTAATTTGTTTTACATAATTAATATTTCATTGAATGCAAACCCGTATATAAAAATGTCAAAAGCCTAATGGTGACATTGTATCAATTTCCACTTCCAGGATCAAACAGTTTTGCCTTCTGCTGAGTTTAGAATTGACTAGAGAGCACTTTTGTTCTGTGACTCTGAATTTCTGCTTGTGCAATCTTAAATTTAAAGGGACTTGGATTTTTTTTCTTTGTTGCATCAGAAAGAGGGTATTTTAAATGTGTCACACTGTGTTTTCTTTTTTCAAATAAAGGTCTCAGAACACAAGAACTTATTCAGAAGTGTAACTGCTCTTGGGGGCTTGTCCTCTGCCAGCCAATGAGATCAACTGTCTAAAGTATGCTCTCTGCATTTCCTGTTAGTTTCAATGACATTTGAATAGGTTGTTATTAATATATTTTTTCACGCAAAAACAACATTTTTAATATTTTAAACATTTTCTTTTAAAAGTAGAAAAAATGTGTTCCATACCCCTATAATAAAAAAAAACCTAACTTCTTTATTTATTTATTTATATGCCAAATATATAATATCTCTACAAATGCCTTTTGACATGCATTAACAATATAGAGCCTCAATCAATAAGTACCGTATATACTCGAGTATAAGCCGACCCGAGTATAAGCGGAGACATCTATTTTACCACAAAATACTGGGAAAACTTAGTGACTCGAGTATAAGCCGAGGGTGGGAAATGTGCTGCCCCCTGTGTCCCTCTTGTGCCCTCTGTGTCCCCCTCTTGTGTGCCCTCTGTGCCCCTCTTTCTTATGTCCCCCCTCTCTCTCCCCTGTGTCTCCCCCCTCTCCCTCCCCTGTGTCTCCCCCCATTTCCCTCCCCTGTGTCTCTTCCCCCCTCTCCCTCCCCTGTGTCTCTCTTCCCCCCTCTCCCTTTCCTGTGTCTCTTCCCCTCTCTCCCTTCCCTGTGTCTCTTCCCTCTCTCCATTCGCTGTCTTTTTCCCTCCCCCTCCTTTTCCTGTGTCTCTTTCCCTCCCCCTCCCTTATCACCCTCCTCAACCCCCCTCCTCAACCCCCCTCCTTAACCTCCCTCCGCAACTCCCCTCATCCTCAACCTCCCTCCTCAACACGCCTCATCCTCAATCTCCCTCCTCAACCTCCCTCCTCAATCCCCTCCTCATCCTCAACCCCTCTCCTCAACCCCCTCCTCATCCTCAACCTCCCTCCTCAACCCCCCTCCTCATCCTCAACCTCCCTCCTCAACCCCCTACTTAACCCCCCTCCTCAACCTCTCTCCTCTACCCCACCCCTTAACCCCCTTCCTCATCCACAACCCCCCACCTCAACCCCCCTCCTTATCCTCAACCCCCCCTCCTCATCTTCAACCCCCATCCTCAACCCCCCCTCCTCAAACTTCCCTCCTCAACCCCCCTCCTCAACCACTCTCCTCAACCCCCCTCCTCATCCTCAACCCCCCTCCTCATCCTCAACCTCCCTCCTCAACCCCCCTCACCCTCTCTCGGCAACCCCCCTCCTCATCCTTAACCCCCATTCTCAACCTCAACCCCCCTCCTCAACCTCAACCCCCTTATCCTCATCCTCAACACCCCTCCTCATCCTCAACCCCCATCCTCATCCTCAACCCCATCCTCATCCTCAACCCCCCTCCTCATCCTAAACCCCCCTCCTCATCCTAAACCCCCCTCTTCACTTTACCCCTCTAATTACCTCCCCCTCTCTCTTTCCCCTCACTTACCTTCCATCAGCAGCTGCTCCCCCGCTCCCCCGCACAACTTCCAGATATGTCAGGACCCGGCCAATGCTAATGACGTGATGCACATGTGACGTCACGTCGTAGCATATGACGGGTCCCGACGCAGCCGGAAGGAGCGCGGAGGAGCGGAGTAGCAGCTGCTGATGGAAGGTAAGTGAGGGGAAAGGGAGAGGGGGAGGTAATTAGAGGGGTAAAGTGAGGATGGGGGTTTAGGATGAGGAGGGGGGTTGAGGATGGGGTGGTTGAGGAGGAGGATAGGGGGGGTTGAGGATGAGGAGGGGGGTTGAGGATGAGGACGGGGATTGAGGATGATGATGGGGGGTTGAGGATGATAAGAGAGGGGGAGGGAAAGAGAGACACGGGGGGGAAAGAGAGACACAGGGTGGGGGGTGGGAAGAGAGAAAGTGGGGAGAGACACACAGGGGTGGTGACTTGAGTATAAGCCCTTTTCAGCCTTAAAAAAAGGGCTGAAAAACTCAGCTTATACTCGAGTATATACAGCAAATTACTTTTCTATATCATTTTGACTGCAGGAGCTTTTATCAGTAATATAACACTTGTATTTTATGCAATTAATTATCAAGTAGACAAAGATATTTAAAAGGTGTATAAATTAACTTAATGACTGTATACTAAATATTGTAAAATGGTTTTATGGTTAATCCTAAGCAGTTTACATTCATTCTTGCAGTTAAAGTGGATTAGTGTACTTAGAAACCTGTATGTAAGGCAAAAAGAAGTCTGATGTCTTGCTCCTCATCTTTATATGGAAACCAAGTATAATGATTAAGCAGATTTCCTTGAACAACTATATAGAAAATTGTATATTATTTGGCCCCTAGATGGCAGGATATGTTTTTCCTGTATTGTATGAAATAAGAAATACATTTTTGATAATTCAACAGAGCAAGAATCCAAATTGCTTTAGATTATTGCCTCATACTCTGAAATGGAAGATAATAATATAGAATTTATAGAATGAAAGGTAAGGAAGTTACAATGGAACCAACACTTCTTACTTGGGATTCTGGGAGTATTATTCAATCATATTAATCTTAAATCAACTTTTGATTACTTAGAGGCTCAAAACAACAAGAAACTTAGTATCATACTGACTCTTCCCTTGTTCATCTAATATATCTAAATTTATTTGTCCATGCTCTGCTCACTAAAGATTATCTTTACGCATAGCATAGCTCTCAAAGTTTGAACACTTAAATAGGTTTCAGGAATTGTTGACAATCAGACATTAAAATTATTTTTCCATCCTTTTAAAAGGGATTTAATGTAGCTAATTAAGCATGTCATGGATTGGTTACAAATTATAAATTAATAAGTGTTATTTATTTTTGGTCAACATTGTACCCTTTGTATATTTGTATATTTTCCATAAAGTGGGGGAGAACTATTTTAATATGTATTGTTGTGAGGACTCTGCCCCTTTGAGCTCAGTGGCTAGGGCATACGGGGACTCAGAAGGAACACAAGTTTGGGAGGGAAGTCTAAGAGCAGAATTTCACTAGGTCATGTGTGAATGGGATATTTCTTTATTACAATTATGTCATGCTTGGAAGAGACAGTGTGACATAATTGTTATATGGAATGGTTGTGCTCTATGATGGTAGAAATAATAAATAGGTAACTACAGGTGCTGTGTTGGTGAAAATGGGCAAGAGGCTTTGCAACTAGAAGAAAAATAGATGACTTGCTTGGAAAGTGATGACTGGGTGTTCTTCAAACAAGAAAGCTTGGAAAGAGTTCATGGAACATAAAAGTGAGTTCCAGAGCAGGGGTAAGATGCAAGAGAAATCTTGAGATGTTAGGAGGGTGTTGTATTATAATGAGTGAGAGTGAATTATGGTCATATAGTACATCTAAGAGAATATAGCAGAGAAGATGGTTCTGGTTACAATAGGTTGTATAAGATTGCGAAAGAAAGTCATTTTAAGTGGCAGGAACCTAGGCATTGAGGGGGAAGAAAGATATTAGTGTGGGTAGGCAGTGGAGAGTTGATCCGACAAATATCTAAAAAGCTGCATCGCACTGGACGACAGATTTCTAAACATACATGCTATTTATTATCAAAACATTGTTTGGAGTTAGTGTGATTGTGTAACAGGTTTTAAGGATCTCCTTAAACATTGGCCACTGCTGTGACATAAAGATTTCCCTAGAATTAAGAAGTATAAAAAAGGTGAGCTTCACATCCCCTTCTCACATTATATAGCTAGTAGATTCAACCAAATTCTTTGTCATGCACAACCAAACACAAAATGCTCCCCATTACTTTGTCACCTTGAGCAGCTGTTTACTTTGTATATTTATATGACTTTTGTAGTATAACTAATCATAATGGTATTTAACCTTTTTTGTAGCTGCTGTGTCTGTTACTTGGGCTCATAGGGTCATTCCCTCTGTATCTTGGATCATCCCTGTCTCGGTTGCTATCTCAATATTCGGTTCTCTAAATGGTGGAGTATTTACACTTGGACGTCTGAACTATGCAGGAAGCAAAGAGGGACATTTGCCAGCCATAATTTCCATGCTTAACGTGCATCATTTAACTCCAGCTCCAGCTATGATTGTCTCAACGATTATCGCATCAGTTTTTGTCATTCCATCTGACCTACTTTCCTTAACAAACTACTTTGGCTATGCTTCTTGGCTTTTGGTTGGCCTGACTAGTACAAGCCTGATTGTTCTACGCTTTAGGGAACCAAGTCTTCCAAGGCCATACAAGGTAAGACGAATCTAGTCAACTGCATTCAATTTCCTTTAATTTTCTTTATAAAGCGATCCAACTTTTAATTATTTACAAATAATTATGCAATTCCCCAAATATCTTTCACTTTTGGTGATGTTCAAGCACCTTACAAGATTGAAGACTTGCAAACTTAGAATCTAAAGGGACTAGTATGATTCTAGTTTGAAATAGTATCTTAGTAGCATTGCCTAGAATACGATTCAAAATTAAATATTGAATAGTTATTCTTAATGAGTGCATTTAATACACCAACCTTAGAGTTCAAAGCCAAAGGCAATTTGTTAGGGTAATACATTTTATAAGTGACCACACAATACGAATAATAAGGCTGTTTGTTTTTGTTTCAATAGCAACACCAAGTAGGTAACAAAAGTTCTAAGTTTAATACATTTTCCAGTCATTAATGGACTAATGGCTTGTCTAAAATATTGCTTAATAATAGGATAAACAATATCTTTTCAGTTTAATGAGTACAATGTAAAGCTTAGAGCTCCTAAATGTAATATTTTTCTAAGAAGCTGTCTTCAAGTACACCTTAAATGAGTCACTAGATGGAAAAATGGAAAATGACATTGTTTTTTGTTGATGGGAAATTAAAGTCTAATCAAGGTGTATTGTAAAGCTTGTATATCTTTAGGAAAGATTGCAATATTACTAATGAACAGCATATACATTTATATGGAAATATACAAAAGACTCTATTATTCTGATATGATAGTTAAAAAAATTGTGATGTGCCTCAACACGCAAAAGTATAAATGGACCTACAACAGTATACATACTAGTAGCAGATTTATTAAATTGCGATTTGGCCAATTGAAAAGGGCTCTCTATAAGCACATAGCGTTTTTTTTAAAGAAGTTTTTAGTTAGTGAACATCTATCCAAAAGCAAGGTCTAACTAAAAACGTCTGTAAAAAATATGCTTTGTGCTTATATAGAGCTCTTTTCAATTGGCCGAATCGCAATTTAATAGGGCTGTAGGATTGCTCATTAAATTAGATACCAATTATATATAGTTGATGCATAAAATATTTACTTTGATATTTTCTTCTCTTTTTTATTTTAGGTCTTCCTTCCAATTGCCTTTGGAGTTGTTGCAATTTGTATATTTTTGGTTTTAGCTCCAATTATACAGTCTCCAAAAATAGAATATGTCTACACGTTGGTTTTCATGTTTAGCAGCTTGTTTTTCTATTTTCCCTTTGTATATTTCAAATTACATTTTTCAGTGTTTGATAAAATCACCTGCTATTTACAGCTTTTGCTGGAGGTGACTCCAACTGATATATTTGATGATCCTAAAACAGAGTAGCAATAAAACACCTAATTTACTAAAGCATTTAAATCAATTGCTGAAACACAGATGCTATTGCAAAAATTACAAATAATTTGACATTTATTGATGTTTCTCGAATAATGTTTTCTTTTTAGAAAATTACAAATTGATTTTATCATTTACACCAGATTTCCTGCAGTGTTTATTTTTCATAGGTTACACAATTTTATTTGTGAAGAAATAAATTATTGCATAACTACTGATTGATTTTTTTATCTATTGTCATAGGGGCCTCATTCTATTAGCGGCCGTAATTCGGCCGTAAGGCTGCGATTCCTTGCGAGGGTTCAGTTAACTCGCGATTCTATTATACGGCCCCGCAAGGATCTCCTTTTACGGCCGGCCGCATATCTTGAAACCGGCCGTAAGCTGTGAAATCTAAAAACTCAAAAATAAATTCAAGCCTGCACTGTACAGCTCTGTAAATGCTAGGGATCATATTGGGGGACATGAGGATTAAAAGGAACCCCCTCTCAAGCTTGCACATCAGCCCAAACCCGAGTTCGAATTAACTGTTTATTTTCCGGCTGCGGCGTGGGCGTGTCTGAGGTGCTCCAAGCACTCTGGACTTTTTACATGGATATTTTACGGATATTAAAAATAAAATATTTTACGGATTTGAGTATAGGATAATTATGTGCTATTTTTTCTAACACCTAAAATCCCTTTATAGTCTTCTCAAAGTGCAGGATGGCTTTATTTGAGCTTTTTTATGTGCTTAATTGGTGCTAGCGAGACCTCTTTCCTGCAAGTAAGCTGCGGCTCGCTTTTAGCCTTGCAGAAAGGTTTCCCGGAGCAATTGAATTGCAAATAGGAATTTCTTACGGCCGAAACTCTTGCGGCCGTTTTAGATCAAAGGCTTTCCTCGGCCGCAAGAGATAGCAAGGCACCGGCCGCAAGCCTGCCGGAGCCCCCGGCCGTAAGGGAATAGAATAGCCGAATAGCTTGCGGCTGGTCCTTGCGGCCCCGCAACGGCTGCGGCCGCTAATAGAATGAGGCCCATAATGTTAAAGCAAAGCTTAATTGAATAACTATACAATGTAAAAGTAAGAAAAGAGGGATGTAGGGGTTAATTTCTCAAAAGAACATAGAGAAATAATCATATGTATTATTATTTCTAACTTTATATATATTATTAGGACTGGACAATGCTTATGTGCTTTAACCACAAATAATTGCTCAAATATGTTTTTTAATGGTAGTCTGTTACAGAATACATAGTTACATAGTAATTGAGGTTGAAAAAAGGCTTTAGTCTATCAAGTTCAACCTTTTTAGATTTCTAATCTGCAATATGCAGATTAGTTGTTAATTGATCTAGTGTTACATGTGTTATCGAGGGTGAGTTTGAACAGTTATTGACTCGTTAGTTTCAGGCCTACAGCATTTGCATTGATAAACAAATTAAAGAGAAATTATTCAGAATATGTTTTTTTTTCAAATATTTTTTATTGTAATCAAAAAGAAATACAAATGATTAACATCTATGTTGTAGATATACATAAATATAGAAATGTGTTCTTTATATATATTTTTTCAGAACATTAACAGTAATAAAACAATCTATTTTCTTTTTCTATCTTTTTTCTCTTTTTTCTCTTTTTTAATATATGCCAATTAAATATATTTTCTTTTCTCTCCTTTTCTTTTTCTTCTCTCCTTTTGTTCTCTTTCTACAACATTATTTAGGTTCTTATGTTATTAATTTATTTTTGTCTTTTTTCAGTTTAAAAATGTTGCAAAAGGATATTCATTTTTTAAAGTTTTTGTGCCATAGTTCAGAATCTGTTATTCCTCTCTACTGGTTGTCCATAGTTTTCCTTGTTTTTGTTTTCAATCAAAGGCTTCACCCTCTGGTTCAGCCATCGCTTTGATAGAATAGGTAATTATGCTGTCATAAAATCAGTTAACGTAATACGTAACACAGCTTTCAAAGACCTATCATAGGGATTGTGATAGCTTAGTGAATCTACCCCTTTGCCTAAAAAATAGCTGCATCCCACTGAGAAGATTAAATGAAACCAAAATGTACATGTGAAGAACTCTGAATTTTTGTATACATAGCAACGTCTACAAAATTATTCTAACCTCATCTGAATGTATGTAGTTGAGGGTGATCCTCCTACCTACCCCTAATTATGCTACTAATTTGATAAAAGGAGGAGGTATATATGCTATAAACGAGACCCAATGCTTCTTACAGTTTACTTCCTATTAGGAAACTGAAATTTAGGACTAATTTACAATGAACTATTCATGAAATACATTGGCCTAAAAATAATCAAAATAATCTGCACATTAAAAACTCTTTGAAGTATTTGGACATTAACTATTTTTTTTCATCGTCATTGTACAACACATCCTGTATATTTACTTTATCCTGTGGAATATCTTGTTGCTTCAATAATAGTATTTAAAAAATAATAATCACATATAATAGTTGTCAAACTGCGAGACGTTGTCACGCTTTGCAAGGGACGCAGTTCTGGCCGCAAATGCAGACCCTTGCAAAGTAAGGGGCCGCGTTTGAGGAGGTGGAGGCTCTATGGTGCCTCACTCTGTAACAAAACCCCCCACAAAAGTGGGACATTGAGAGGTGAGCCGTTAACTCGCAGCACTTAGTCCTCTACCTACCGTGTCTCTTCACCTCTTCCTCTCCTTACCCTGTGTCTCTCTTGCCCTCCTCCTCTCCCTCATTGAATGCGAGCCAACATGGGGGACTCCCGGCATTGTCTCAACATTAACCCTTGCAGTGGGGGTCACAATAGTGCCCCCCACTGCATTTAAAAGGTGTCAAGTCCCTGCCTCGGGTCCTTAAATGGCCCGCGGCACACAAACAGTAAAGGCCGGCAGCGGGGGTACGTTAAGTACCCCCACCGGTGCCTAAAATAAACCCCCTCAATGCTGGGGGTCTACACATTAACCCTCGCATTGGGGGTCCCCCATCGCGTGACACCCGCAGCAATCAAAATTCGAATTTTCAGCATTGCGGGTCCTTAAAGGTCTCGCAATCAAAAAAATTAACCCTATCACTCTAGAGCCCCATGATTCCCTAAATAACCCTGTCACTCATGGTGGTCAATACAGACCCGAATAAGCCCTTAATTAACCCTGTCACTCATGGGGGACAATGAAGACCCCCATAACCCCTAAATTAACCCTGTCACTCAGGGGGGTAAATACAGACCCCCATAAACCCTTAATTAACCCTGTCACTCATGGGGGTCAATACAGACTCACATAAGCCCTTAATTAACCCTGTCACTCATGGGGGTCAATGAAGGACCCCATAACCCCTTAATTAACCCTGTCACTCATGGGGGTCAATACAGACTCACATAATCCCTTAATTACCCCTGTCCCTCATGGGGTCAATACAGACCCCCATAATCCCTTAATTAACCCTGTCATTAATGGGGGTCAATACAGACCCCCATAATCCCTTAATTAACCCGTCACTCATGGGGGTCAATACAGACCCCCATAAGCCACTAATTAACCCCATCATTCCAATAGGGGTTACAGCACAAATTGTAAGCACTACACTATTAACGCTAACTGTACCCCATTAACCCAACCCTGGCCCTATTTAATGCTAACACTACACATTTAACCCTAACAATATCTATCTAACCCTAACTGGGCCTATTTAACCCCATCTAAGCCTTTTTAACCCCGTCTCTTATGGGGGTCTATACAGACCCTCATAAGCCTATATTTAACCCCATCAGTCCCATAAGGGTATATAAAGACCCTCATGGTGCAATTCGAACCCTAACATTAACCCCATAAGTGCCATGAGGGTCCTCAAGAACCCTCATGACAATAAGTACAAACACTACACTGCACTATACCCCCAAATAAACCATTAAATCTAAAATAACCCCCCTCTACACTAACCTATTAACATTTACAGTACCTACCTACTATACCTACCCCTTAATAACCGCCCACCCCACTAATTACAGAAAATAATAAAACCTAACTCACAAAAATAATAAAACGTAAGTCACATAAAAAAAATAAAAAATTACAGAAAATAAAAAAAAGCTACATTAAAAAAAAAAGTCATGTTACAAAAAATAAAAAAAATCTACATTATAACGCCCCCTACAGAAAATAAAATATTACACACCTGAAAAGGAAATACATACAAAATATATACAATACAATACAAAAAAATACAAAACCCCCTATCTCAAATACATACATACCCTCTATCTAAAATACAATACCAATCTATCTAAAATACATACATACCCCTATCTAAAATACATACATACTCCCCTATCTAAAATACAATACCCCTCTATCTAAAATACATACATACCCCCTATCTAAAATACAATACCCCTCTATCTAAAATACATACATACCCCCTATCTTAAATACAATACCCCTCTATCTAAAATACATGCATACTCCTCTATCTAAAATACATACCTACCCCCTATCTAAAATACATTACCCCTTTATCTAAAATACATACAGACCCCCTATCTAAAATACATACATACCCCCCTATCTAAAATACATACCACCTATATAACATACAATAAATCCTATCTACATAAAAAAAACGTAAATCTAACCTCAAATAAAATAATTAAGACTACTTGCCTTTGCAGATGTCCCTTCAGATCTCCACCCTAGGGAAAAAAAATAGTACAACACTGTACATACTAAAAATAAACATTCTAAATATTCTAAATATTCAACTCACCTTTCCAGCATGTTCCCGTCCTTCTTATTTTCTTCTCCGGCGCTGCCCCTGTTAAAAAAAAACAGTAGATTAGTACAACATATACACACAAAATAAAATATAATAAACATAATATACATTCAACTTACCTCTGCACAATGTCCCCGTGCTCCTCCTCTTCTGCCCCGGCTGGGCTCTTCAAGAAACTGCGCTCTAAAAAAAAGTTTTCAGCCAATCAGAAGGCGCCAAGGTGTGAGCCAACCAGAATGGGATACACCCCCATATCCTATTCTGATTGGCTAATGCACCTGTCAATCTTTTTTAAACCAATCAGAAGGCTCGATTGCCTTTAGCCAATCACAATGGGATACACCCCCACAAGGTGTTTGACTGGAGGCATCTGCACATTCTGATTGGCTGCAGTCTAATTGACAGTGGCACCAGCCAAGCAGAAGGCATTATTCCCTTCAGCCAATCACAATGGGATAGACCCCCATGGGGTGATTGGCTGAAGACATCTGCACCTTCTGATTGACTGTAATCTGATTGACAGTGACAGCCAATCAGAAGGCACAGATGCCTTCAGCCAATCACCCCGTGGGGGTTTATCCCATTGTGATTGGCTGAAAGGAATAGCACCTTCTGATTGGCTGTTGTAACTGCAGCCAATCAGAATGTGCAGATGCCTCCAGCCAATCACCCTGTGGGGGTGTATCCCATTGTGATTGGATGAAGGGAATAGAGCTCTCTGATTGGTTTAAAACAAAGATTGATGGGTGCATTAGCCAATCAGAATGGGACATGGGGGTGTATCCCATTCTGACTGGCTCACTTCTTGGTGCCTTCTGATTGGCTGAAATTTGATTGACAGCATTTTCAGCCAATCAAAAGGCGCCATTGCCAATTTTCTTGCAGAAAAGGCTCTAGGGTGTCTCATGAGCTCCGTTATTTGTTTTTTAGCGCACATATTCTTGAAGAGCCTAGCCGGGGCAGAAGAGGAGGAGCACGGGGACACTGGGCCGAGGTAAGTTGAATGTATATTATGTTTATTATATTTTATTTTGTATGTATATGTTGTACTAATCGACTGTTTATTTTTACGGGGCCGCGCCAATGAGGAAATAAGAAGGACAGGCTGTAAAGGTTAGTTGAATATTTACAATACTTAGAATGTTTATTTTTACTACGTACTGTGCTGTACTAATTTTTTTTTTTTTTTCTCCAAGGGTGGCGATCTGAAGGGACATCTGCAAAGGTAAGTGGTCTTAATTATTCTATTTTAGGTTAGATTCAGGGTTTGTGTATGTAGATAGGATTTATTGTATGTTAGATAGGGGGTATGTATATTAGATAGAGGGATATGTATGTATTTTAGATAAGGGGTATTGTATTTTAGATAGGGGGTATGTATCTATTTCAGATAGGGGGTATTGTATTTTAGATAGGGGGTATGTATGTATTTTACATAGGGGGTATTGTATTTTACATAGGGGGTATGTATGTATTTTCGATAGGGGCTATTGTATTTTATTTGTATTGTATTGTATTGTATTGTAATGTATAATGTATATATTTTGTATGTATTTCCTTTTCAGGTGTGTAATATTTTTTAAATTTTCTGTAGGGGGGGTAGTGTACCTTTTTTGTAATGTAGCTTTTTTTATTTTTTGTAAAGTTTTTTGTAATATAGATTTTTTTATTTTCTGTGTCTTAGGTTTCATTATTTTTTGTGAGTTAGGTTTTATTATTTTCTGTAGTTAGTGGGGTGGGGGGTTTATAAGTGGGTAGGTAGGTAGTGTAGGTAGGTAGTGTAGCTGTTAATAGGTTAGTGTAGAGGGGGGTTAGTTTAGATGTATTGGGGGGTATAGTACAGTGTAGTGCTTGTAGCTAGTGTGATGAGGGTCCTAGAGGACCCTCATAGCACTTATGGGGTTAATATTAGGCTTCTAACTGTCCCATGAGGGTCTTTATATACCATTATGGGACTAATGAGGTTAAATAGAGCCTTATGAGGGTCTGTATAGACACCCATAAGAGACCAGGTTAAATTAGTGTAGTGCTTACACTTTGTGTCATGTGGGTCCTGGATGACACAAAGTGACACACTAGTGTTATTACATGAGTTCATTAGTGTGCTATAGGGGTCTATATAGTTGAGGCACCCAGTACACTCACATTGTGTCACAAACAGCATTTCAGCACTTTTTTATTGCCTCGCCATTTTTGACGGGCAATTCGCTAGTAAAATAATAAAAACGTTTAAGCAATTTTACTTTTAACAATGACAATTCAGTCAGTAAATTGTTAACAGTTGAAAATGTTGGTAACTCTGAAAATGGCACAATATGGAGTGGTTGCAAGTGTACTCGATACATTATGTGCAGTGTTAGCTTGTACAATAATGACTACAGCTCACATGAAGGATGGAAAAAGGGTTTTGATCTACAACATAATTGGCTAAAAAATGATCAATAAAAAATGGACATGAAAGGAGCATAGAACTGCTTGTTCTGGAGGAGAAACATGGCACTTAAATTCAACTTATTAATGTACATGGAAGCTGTAATTCAAAAAAGGGATAATGGCCTAATACCACACGGTATAGCAATCAGTAATTTATTTCAAATATGGACCAACGTTAATGAACCATGTTAGTGTATGGAGCTGATTGGACAATATTTGGGCATTTTTAATATTTCACTGGGTTGTGATTTGTTGCATGTAAAATGATACAAACATACTAAACCAGTGCTTTCATGACTGTTTGTGGGGCCAGGATGGGACCCCCTGCACCCCGCAAGTAACCCTGTTATCTGGGATGTTTACACTAGAGCTGGGGTTATCTGGTTAGGTCACTAATATTCCTGGCCTGTGTTCATCCGGAGGCCTGCAAGGGGGGCAGAGGGCATTCCAACCTCTAGGTCAGAGGCCTGATGCCTGGCGAATTGCTCTATGTGGTTTTACAATATTTTTTTGTTTATATGGGCTATTGGGGGAGGGAAACATCCAACATATTTCACAAGCTACAATGATAGAAAATAAATGCACAAATGAAATAAGCAACAAGATATTCACATTAGTTGCTTTTAACATAAAATTAAATGTCCATTTTCATTGCCTTGGTGTTATCAATGATATGTGTAAGAGTCCCAGATAACAGGGTTCCTTGTGGGATGCAGGGGGGTCCCATCCTGACCCCAAAATCAGTCAAGACAAGTGCTTACAATTTATAATGAAGCCTGACTTCCATTAGTACCAGTTTCATCAAAGGGTCACTATAGTCATATATTTTCAATATGTTATTTAATAACTACATGCAATAGAAACAAAACAAAAAAAAGAGGCCAAGTTATAAATTATGATAGTCGTTATTCTGCTTTTTGAGTTTAAATGATTGTTTTACTTTTTGTTGCACAAACAGAGGGTAACCTTGTATGCACTTCTAAATAATGGTTAAAATTGTTCAGTTATAGACTTTATAAAGTAATTTAAATATTTTCTTTCTATATTGCCTTATTTTTTAGGGCAAAGCATTTTGGGGCCAGAGAACTGATATTTGAGTAGTCTCTTCAATTTGAGAAACAGGCTCCATAAAATAATACAAACATTAGAGAGAACTTTTTCACCTTAGAGAACATGGTGTATGGCGTGTCCCTTGCAGTATATACAAATTTCAAACAAAACTCTTCAGTCACCTGCAATGGGACTGCAAAAGTAATGTAATGAAATATTCTAAACCAATCCATTTGTTTGATTAACTTGACACTGTTGTAAAATTGACCCTGATACAGTTATTGTTATTACTCTTTAAGTATTTAGTGCCTGCATTGTCTGTAGGACTGTAAAGGAAGAATTCAATATCTTATTATACAAAGCACAAAACTGACATACAATTGTTATACAATGCAAACAAGAAGTAATAAGTATAATTATGTTTTGAATATGAACCAAACACCAATGAATATACTAACAATGGAATGATCTTTAAGTAATAAATATTTTAAAAAAATCTTGTGGTTTGTATAAAAAGTTATTGAATTATTCCTTTAAAACTTATCACTTCATATATGGGTGTACTATAAAGATTATTGCATTTACCAAAATTGTTAAGTATTATAACATCAAGATTATTGAGACTAACAACATCAGACTGATACATCCTGTTGAAATACTAAAGTGTCAACTACATACTATTTACTCACCTGGGGCCTCATTCTATTATCGGCCGTAAAACGGCCGCAAAGCTGCGATTCCTTGCGGCCGTCTTACGGCCCTGTGTAGAGCTACCTTTACCTTGCAATTCAAATAGACGGCGCCGCAAGGATATCCCCCTTACGGCCGGCCGCATATCATGCAACCGGCCGCAAGGTCTGAAAACTTTAAATGCAAAAATAAATTCAAGATGGCACTGTAAACCTCTGTAAATGCTAGGGATCATAATGGGGGACATGAGGATTAATAGCAACCCCCTCTCAAGCTTGCACATCAGCCCAAATCCGATATTTCATTAACGGTTTATTTTCCGTCCCGCAGCCTAGGCGGGTCTGAGGTGCTCCAAGCCCTCGGGACTTTGTCCACGGATATTTGACATGAATTAAAATAAAAATTATTTGCGGATTTGAGTGTAGGGGAATGTTGTGCTATGAATGCTAAAACCCCCAATCACTTTATCGTCTCATAAGAGTGCAGGATGGCTTTATTATGTGCCTAATTATGTGCTTGCGGGACCTTTTTGGTGCAAGTAAGCTGCGGCTCGGTTTTAGCCTTGCCGACAGGGTTCCCGGAGCAATAGAATAGCAACCAGGCTTTTCTTGCGGCCGAAACTCTTGCGGACGTTTAAGATTAAAGGCTTTTCTGCGGCGCGTGCGGCCGCAAGGGATAACAAGGCTGCCGGAGCCAACGGCAGGACGGGAATAGAATAGGCAAATAGCCTGCTGCCGGTCCTTGCGGCCCCGCATCTCCTACGGCCGATAAAAGAATGAGGCCCATAATCTTTTAAGAGATTTTCAAGATATTATAATAATGGTCATCTAAATGTATAAATTAGTAATCAGGGGCCATTTTAATTATGTCACCTTTGGGAGAATATATTAATCCCTAAAAAATAGCCTTATTCTATTAAAAGCCAAAAAAAGCCTCTAACCCGTAAATTTTGTCTCCAAGTGTTTTTTCTTTCTAAATGTGTAGATGTATTCTATTGACTTAAGCCTGCAATTTACCTCCTTAAGCCCACACAGGTAAACCCTGACTTTTAAAGTAGGATTTCAGAAGGTGTGATCATATAATCTAACAATATTTAGGCAAGCCTGTAATTTACATCTTTGACACAGCCAATAGTAAATAAGACTGTCATCATGAAAACAGTAAAATATGGAAGTTAGACGTAATCTGCAATCAGAGGCTACAAATGAATTAGTGCCAATAAGTAATAATTGCAGATCGGGCTCACAATCAAGCAATCTAGCACTGTATAAAATGTATTAAATCATTTGTTCATGTGGGTTTCATGATATGTATTAACGCCTTGAGTCCCGGGATCGATATTACTCAGAAATAACAGTTCAAAATAATATTTTTTATTTGCCTATTTGTTTCGAGGCTGTGCTGCAATTAATTCTAATATCTTTCAATGCTTTCCAATGCTTTAAAAGTACTGTATTGTGTGTTTAATTGCTGTTACAGCTCTAATAAGTGTTTGAAAAAGCACTTGCGAGTCCTATTTAGTGCTCATAATATTTTTGTCAGAAACTTGATACTTTTTTCAGCTGTGGGTTAGACTTTATTTGCAAGGTAAGGCAATTAATAAAATGCAAAATTGAAGAAGTAATTGATAACTTAAAGTTAAATTCAGCCCCTGGTCCAGATGGCTTTGTAAATTATTATTACAAAACCTTTAAAACTGTACTTATGAAACATCTAGCTGAAGTGTTCAATGAAATTAAAAGAAAGGGGAGTGCACCCAAAGAAATGTTAGAGGCAGTTATAATTATTATTTCAAAGCAAAATAAAGATTTAAGGTGGTGTAAGAATTATAGACCGATATCTTTAATGAACACGGATATAAAATTATATGCAAAAATGTTAGCTAAAAGATTGAGCTTGTGCCTTGGTAAAATAATAAATATGGATCAATCAGGTTTTTTACAAGATAGGCAGGAAGCCGATAATACAAGGAGATTAATTGACGTAGTTTCTTTTTGTAAAGATAATCATAAACCTTTGATAGTTATCACATTAGATGCAGAAAAGGCCTTTGACACGCTAAACTGGGATTTTATGAATCAAGTATGACTAAAATTCGGTTTTGAAGATTTTGGAGTGAAATCTATAGAGGCTTTATATTCAAACCCCACTGCCTGTGTTGTTGGAAATGGCCTAAAAACAAACACTTTCTCTATTACCAATGGGACCCGTCAGGGTTGTCCACTATCTCCTTTAATTTTTGTTTTAATGATGGAACCTTTGGCAGAAGCCATTAGAATGAATAAGAAAATTTATGGAATTAGAATTGGTGATTCTGAGCATAAAATTATGCTTTATGCTGATGATGTGATATTAACTATAGCTGAACCTAGAAAGTCTTTACTTCAGATTCAGGATTTAATAAACAAATTTGGTTTAATTTCTTTCTAAAAAATAAATTGGTCAAAGACAGAGGTATTAACGATAAATATAGACGAAGATCAAATAACTTCTCTGAAAAATATTTGGGAAATTGATTGGGAGTTAAATAAAATCAATTATTTGGGAATAGAATTCTCTGAAAAATTGGAAAATCTAACTAAAATGAATTTCTAGAAATTATATGACAAAATTAAAAACCAACTAATAAATTGGAAATCAAATAGATTATCCTGGTTCGGTAGAAAAGCAGCCGTAAAAATGTCCATATTACCGCAAATAAATAATTTATTTAGATGTTTGCCTTTATCCGTTCCTAAAACTATAATTAAAAAATACCAAACCTTGATTGATTCATTTATATATAATGGGAAAAAATCTACAATTAATCTAAGGATTGTTAGAAAGAGCTTTATAAAAGGAGGCATTGCGTCCCCTTGTGTTGAAGAATATTATATGGCTGCAATGCTATCTCATTTTATTCCCTGGTCCACTAAAACAAAACAAAATAAGTGGATAACTATAGAACAATGTTTAGCTAAGGGCTTATCATTAAGTGATTGGCTTTGGTATGATAAATTTCCCAATAATAATATTACGTCAGCAATAATTAAATCAGGGTTTAAATTTTGGTTTAAATGGAAGAAAAAACGAAACCTTTCAACAATTCCGTGTTCGGAAATGTCACTGTTAGGTGTAAGTAATGTTCTTAACTTGGCCTGTCTTTGTAATTGGAGTAATTGGAATATACAGACATTGGGAGATCTGTTCGATAAAGGTGAAATTAAGTATTTTTCCAAATTATGTGCTGATTTTAGTTTTCCATCGTCTAAATGGTTGGAATATGAGAGAGTTAAAAAAGTTATTTTAAATTCGAAATATTTAATTACCTCAAACAGATCCTTAACCAAATTTGAAAAGTTAGTACTTTATAATGACAGGAAACATATAATCTCCAAATGCTATGAAATATTAAGAAAACAGGATAAGATGGAAAAATCTCCAGGTATGCTTAAGTGGGAAAAAGAATGTAATAACTTAATTAACCTGGAAAATTGGTCAAGAGCGTTTGCGTTCTCACAGAAAATTATTAAATATCAAGCATATAGAGAAGTCAATTTTAAAGTGATCCAGAGGTGGTACTTTGTCCCAGTAAAGATAGCAATTATTAACAATAATCCTAATAAGGGGCTTTGTTGGAGGCTTTGTAATCAGCAGGGGACGCACAAACATATTTGGTGGGACTGTGACCCCATTAAGAAACTTTGGAGTTTCATTTTTGAATATATTTCTAAAATTTGCGGTAAAATCATTAAGCCGACATGTGAAATGGCTATTCTTCACATCATGGACAATAGGCTTAAGATGGAAGAACAAGCTTTAATTATACAGGTAGTCTCAGAAGTCAAATGGCTTATTGCCAAACGCTGGAAATCAGAACTTATTCCATCACTGAATGAAGTGACACATGTAAACACAGATTTTATTTCAACATGCATTTAGGAGATCTTTTCTTTTTTTTTTTTTATTCTTTATTTTTGCACACGATAGGCAAAGCAAGGCTAATACATTTCAGAGGCTTGTGCAGAAGCCACAATAATAAGAGAAAAAATGCTTATGAACAATAATCTCTGCATCAGCCCCTATAACGAGTCACTTTATAATTTCCATGTAACTTGCTTCTGATCGAGGTTTTTTTTTTTTTTTCCCTTTTAAACTTATTAATAACTTCTTTATTTTCCCATAACCAACCTTAAAGTGCAGTTTTGTGACAAAGCTAGGGCTTGCGTAGAAGCCTCTGTACATATGCATAGACTCATCAAGATCCAGGCTTACGCATAAGCCTAAGTAGAGGTACATATTATGCAAGGTATGCAAAAACAATACTCTGCGCATTATAATCATGGTTAATAACGCTTCCAATCGCCTCAGTGATTTATTTTCTATTCTATGCTTCTATCACAGCTACCCTATGTGGCTATCAATTTGATTCCTTTATTGGTATGGTTTAGATAATAATTAACTAAACATTATTCAACAATTCTAACCAAATCAATAGGTATAACATTGATAAAACTAACAATTTCGCTTGGTGATATGATAGATCGATGCATCCATGCTCACAGCCCGGACGAGGGTCCTCTTGACTCCCCCTACCATCTTCCCTTGTAAGTGTATGTTTCACTAGTCTTGGTATTGTTCCCACAACTCCCAAATTCTGTTAAAATTTTTTGTTGTGTGCCTAACTAAGGAGGTTAATCTATCCATAAGATAATTGTCTTTTATCTTTGCAAGGACCAGAGCTACCGAGGGCAATTCCGGACATCGCCACTTCTGAGCTAGCGCCCTACGTGCCGCCAAATAGATCATGTTCAATAATTGTTGCTCTGAACGTGGGAGGTCTACTGTTGATCGGGAGAGCAGGCATGCCCAGGGGTCTAACTGTAACGGTCTCTGCAGTATGTTTGCGCTAAGGTTGATGATTTGAACCCAGTATGCCTGTACTACCGGGCACTTCCACCACATGTGTACATAGGTGCCCCGTTCCCCGCAACCATGCCAGCATAGATCTGTGGAAGTGATCTGCATGCGGAATTGTTTCAATGGTGTGGTGTACCATCTAAGGAGTGTTTTGAATGATTGTTCCTGGAGGGTGACACATATTGAAGATCTAGCTGTAGCCTCCCAAATATCCTGCCAATCGGAACCCTCTAACTTCTCACCCAAGTCTGTCTCCCATTGCTCTACGTATCGTAAATCTCCCCATTCTTTGGCTTCCCCGCTAAGATGAGAGTACAATAATGATATAAGTCCTTTGGGGTGTGTTTCTTGATAGCACATATCCTCAAACCAGGTAAGGGGGAGAATGGCTGTCTCTTTGACTTCTTTTGAACTAGCGAAGTCTCGTAATTGGAGGTAGCGGAAGAAGTCTCTGGTTGTTAGGGGGTATTGTTCCCTGAGCTGGTCATAGGTAACTATTTGATCATTTTTGTATAAATGGCAGTATCTCTGAATACCTGCTCTCTCAAGACCACTAAAGTCACCTGCTGTCATACCCGGTTGGAAGGATCTGTTTCGAAGTACTGGAGACATTGGAGAGGGGAACCTGCTTAAAGAGTACTTGACTGCTATTTGATCCCAGATTCTCAGGGAGTTTGTTATTGCTGGGCAGGTTACTCTGGGGAGTGTTCTGTGTGCTTTATGTAACCAGGGGTAGAATTGAGGTAAATCCTGCCCCATTAATGATGACTCGAGTTCTACCCACCGTCGGGTGTCTGGTGTGGAGTGCCAGTATGCGATTTGTGCTGTCTGCGCCGCTAGATAGTAAATATATAGATTCGGTAATCCTAGCCCCCCTCTGTCCTTATTGGTGTATAAGGCGCGTATGGCCTGGATGTATGCCCCCGGGAAGCCCCACTCCTCCAGCAGGCCAAACAGATATGGCCATTGCACCCTATCAAAGGCCTTCTCCGCATCTAGGGATAAGGCCAGAGAAGGCCGCTCTGACACCTGCATGTACCATGTGAGCACCGCCCCCCTACGTGTATTTTCGTACAATTGTCTGCCAGGTATGAACCCTACCTGATCAGGGTGGATTAGACGTGTGAGCATCGGCGCTAGCCTGGCCGCCAGGATTTTTGCATAGATTTTGAGGTCAGAATTGATCAGGGAGATGGGTCTATAATTTGCAGCCGAATCGGTATCTTTCCCTGGTTTTGGAATAAGCATAATGTTGGCCAATGCCATATCTGCGTCGGGTGCTCCGCCCGGCATGAAGTGAATATATAAGGTGGTGAGATGAGGTGCCAATTCTACTTTGAATTTCTTGTAATAACCTATGTCGTACCCGTCGGGGCCTGGGGCTTTGTTCCCTTTTAGGATCACTATTGCTTGTTCTACTTCCTGTTGTGTGATCGGATCTTGTAGGACTGCGATATCAGTAATAGTCATCTCAGGCAGTTTAATGCCAGTGAGAAGTGTAAGCAGTGAAGTGCGTATTTGTTCTGGCGTATTTAGTGCAAGGTGTTTCTGCCCATATAGGTTTGAAAAAAATTCTGTAAACACCCTGTTTATTTCCTGGGGGGTCGTTACGATTTCTTGAGTGAGTGTGCGTATTTTCGTGATGGGTTTGTGGTCCCTCCGAGGGCGTAGTGCTCTGGCCAATAAAGAGTCCATTTTGTTGGACTTTTCATAGAACAGTCGCTTAGACCTCTGAATGGAATGTGCCACCCCCTCAAGCAGCACACTCCTGATCGAGTGCCTCAATGCCGAGATTTCTGCTAGTTTTTTTGCAGTGGGATTGTGTTTATGCTGTTGTTCCACTTTTCTCAGGGCATTCTGTAATTCTATCAGTGCCTGTGTGTTGTTCTTTTTTTTGTGTGTTGCTGCTCTAATAAAGTGTCCTCTCAGAACCGCTTTATGAGCTGCCCATAATGATACTGGGTCGACTTCTGGCGTGGTGTTATGTGTGAAGTACTCTGTGAGGATAGTACGCGTGTCCTCGCATAGGCTGTCGCTATTCAACAGGCTTGTGTTAAGGCGCCATGACCAAGTGGCGGAGTATTTGAGTTTATCCAATGTGACTGATACGTCTGCATGGTCCGACCATGTAATGCTCCCTATGTCAGCATGTATGAGTTTGGACATCCCTACCCCATTGAGGAAAATGTGGTCTATCCTAGAGTACGTTCCATGGGGTGTCGAATAGAACGTATAGTCCCGTGTGTCTGGGTGTTGGAGCCTCCAAGTGTCTAGGAGTTGCGTGTCTGTGAGGAATGTGTGCAAGAGCTTGTCCTGCGCACCTCTCCCATGGGACCTAGGTGAGCCTGTTTTGAAGCTTCTGTCGAGCGCTGGACATGGGACCGCATTAAAGTCGTGGTGGTGTATGCTTGTGCGCACCTACTTTGTAATGTGGTCTGTTTCCCACTAGTTTTGGAAGGATCCCCCTCGTCCGGGCCGCGGGCAACAGCGATCAGTTACTGCAATGTGACCACAAGGTCGTTTCGTATGAGACCTCTACTGCAAATAGAAAGTACACCAATAATTATCAGGTCAAAAGCGTAAACTTAAACAAAAATATAAACAAAACTAAACATAAACTTAAATTCAACTCCGGTCTTACACCCTGCCAGAGGCAGCAGGGGGCGTGGGTTCCCTTGTCCGAATAACGTGTAAAACCGGACGTGTCCTCAGTGAGAGGGCCGGTTAACTGCTATGGACAAGTCCGTTGGAGTCGTCGGCTACAAGGCAATATGCGTTGAGTCTGTAAAAGTTTTTTTGTGGTTCGCACGTGTCGGTGGGCCAGCAGGCACTTGCGAATGTCTTAATTGTTTGGGACTGGATAAAAGCAAAAGTTCCTTCATTGCCTTACTAGGTATTCTGTAATAGTATGTTGGAGGCTAGATCTCAGAACGGGGATAACGTTCTGATCTAGGATTAAATGCCCTTTCTGCATTGGTTGCTTGGTAGGGCTTTTATGCGCCTGGGGGGGGGGGGCCCTAGCCATTGTCCTGGCTTCTTAAAGATCCCAGAGCCGGTGAGTGGTCGCCCCTTCTGTGGTCATCTGTGGAGTTCATTCTTTGCCTCTTAGGGGGTGAGCGTCTTCTTTGTTCCCTCGGAAGTCTCATGAGGGTCTGCGCTGTGTCCGTGGCGTACCAGTCTATAATGCGCACCTCTTTGAGTTTCAGGGCCCTGATAAATGGTGGCACGTCTCTGTGTTCTGCTATGATGTGGTTGGTCCCTTTAAGTGTAACGATAAGGGCCAAGGGGAAGCCCCATCTGTATTTGATATTCCTGGCCCGCAGTTGGTCTGTAATTGGCTTCAAGTGTCGCCGTGCTTGAAGAGTGAGCCATGAGAGGTCTTGGTAAATCTGTATCTCATGCCCGTGGAACAGCAGTGGCGACTCAGTGTTTCTCAGCATCTTTAGTATACGATCCTTATCTGTGAAGTAATGTAAGCGACATATGATATCCCTTGGAGTATCACCATTGTTACTCTTGGGTCTAAGTGAGCGGTGTGCTCTGTCAAATTGGATCGGTGCTGATGGTGGTTTCTCTAGGATTAAATTAAATAGTTCTTGCAGGGCTGCTTGAATGTTTTCAGCCTCTGTTTCGGGTAGGCCCTTTATCCTTAGGCTATTTCTGCGCCCCCTATTGTCTATATCATCCAGTGATCTCTGAAGCTGTGACATTTGGGCGTCATGGGCATCTAAACGATCTGAGAGGGCTGTAATTTGGGTCTGCACACATCCCCTATCACCCTCTAGGTCCTGTACACGGAGGCCTACCTGCCTGATGTCTGCGCCCAATACCTCCATTTTGTGCTGGAAGGAAGATTCTAATTTTTGCAGCATCGTAGTGAGATCTGCCTTAGAAGGTAAGTTCTTAAGTAGTTCCTTTAACTCTGGGTCTACTGAGGCTACTGATGCCTCCGATGCTGCAGGGCTGGATGGGTTAGAGAAGCGCTCTCCCGCCATCGGCGCCATATTGGCTTCACTGTGTTCCGTCGTGCGGTCGGCGTACTCTTTAAAGAGTTTAGAAACCGAGCCCGGTTTCTCGGCGGGTACCTTCCCGCTGCTTGTATGGGCACTCTGGGTCCGTCTGGGGTTCCCCATCTTAGTTTGTGCTCGAGTCCCTGCTCGTTTATTGCCTGCTTTGCCGGAGCCGAACTAACATGCTGCCATCTCTGCTGACGGTCGGACACGCCCCCCCAGGAGATCTTTTCTTTGATGTGGCCCAAACTGTGCTGAATTAAGTGACCCTTTAAATAGCATAAATGATTACTGTAATTAATTTACAAGTAAAGTTCATGTGTGTATCTGCTGGGCTGAGACTATTAAAGCCATATGCATTTTAAAATAAATAAACATTTTAATATTTTTCTTACTTTTTAAGTTACACATTTTTTTCTCAAGCAGAGCTGCCTTTCTCCACTTCCCTGGGGTGTGGTCAGCTCTGCCTTGGAACTGGACCATCATTGAGCTTGGAAGAAGCTATGACATCACTGCTCTGCCCCGTTACATAATTAGCACCACCTCATGGCATACACAGAGGTAACAGCTGTTTTGTAACCTGCTTGCATAGGCCCTGTCCAGTGGCAGTGCATGAGTTCCATCCCCTTTACTGAACACAAGTCTGATTGGTCACCCTTTATTTTACTCCAGCTTCCAAGCAGAGCTGGACACACCCTGATAGAAACAGGTAGGAGGAGGTAAGCAGCTGACAAAAGTAAGAAAAAAAAGATTAACTTATTAAAACTGCTTACTGTTTTCAGTAGTCTTTGCACTGCAGTGGTCCTTTAAGGCTTTAGGGCTGCAGTGTTCCTTTAAAAGATTATTTTGTCCATATTGATAAGTCTTATAGGATACCATAGAACTGGAGAGATTTTCGAACATTTCTTTAAGTCTCTCCTATTGGGACGCAGAGCCCAATGTCAACAAAAAATAAACAAAAGCCTCTCATATCATTCATGCCTGCTGCACTAAGCATATAATGGATGCAAAATGAACCTTTATACATTTTGCTTTAGCAAGAACGGAAGGCAGGAGTAACTTTTAGTATAAGCAGATGAAAGAACTAGCTCTTCATCTTAAAACGAATGAAGATGAGAGGCTCTTCATATTTCAAGACAGTGTTCAGTTGTGATTAATTATTTTTATCAGGCTGCTACAGCAGGGCAGAAAGTACTGGATTTGCAGGTCATTCATTTAGAAAATATGGTTACTTGTTAGGCAAATTATGTAAGAAATGTTCTGTAAAACAGAAGTAGAAAAAAAAACGAATTACTGTATTTCCTCTCTATGAGCCATATACTTTTGTTGTGGATTCATTTATTTAGTTATTTTATCACATTTGTATATAGCGCCTTTAACTAAGGTGCTTTACTTAGAGATATAGAGATATAATTGATCTGGAATGCAGAACAAACATAATAGGCAGATCATAAAGTGAGGTTTTTGGTTGTTTACTGGTACAAGAGACATCAACATATGTGTAATTAAATAATATAATATGTTATTTTTATTCCTGTTTATTATACAACATCCATGGTAACACACAGCCCAGTGCTCAAGGAGTTAATAAACATCAAAAAACCACATTGCCTAGGAACAAAGCTCTAATGCATTGTCTATAAATATATAACATTTCCACGCAAATGTTTTTATTGTGCGTTTTCAATCGTACAAATTACTGCCTTTTATGTATATGGATGGGTTAAACTTTCTATGGTATTTCTGAATTATGTGATAAGCAACTTCACTGACTAAAATTGAAAAGGAGGCAAGATATTTACTTAAATAGACACAGCGGAAATTGCAGGTATGGTATAATTTAATACTATAGATAATAAGTATTTTGAATGTTATTAAAAACTATTGAATGTCATTAGAAAAATGTTTTTTCCTATAGTAAACACATAATGCAATTGCCAATTGTTCCCAGTTATTCAGCCTCTCTCTTCCACCCATTTATTATTAGTATTAACTTTTATTTCTAACATGCCAACAAATTCCATAGCGCTGTACAGGGGATTGAACAAGGAAATATAAAAAAGAAAATGAAGGGCCCTGTTTTGAGTTTCAAACCTTGTAAAAAATATTTTTTCCAAAGCACCCTGCAAGAATGGAAACTCGCTACTTACAATTTAAAGGAAAAGGGAGAGGCAGAAACCTGGGGAAGAGCACATAAGGAATAGCAATGTTCAGTAAGAAAGTGAGAGTTTACATAGGTAGGAAGGTGTGCAAAGTTAAAATGTTATTCATTAGTTGAAGAGGGAAGGGATGTGATGTGATGCAAAGTCAGTGTGAGGTGAATGGCTCTACCATGTAATATGCTATCTGCCCCTATTGTAACAATGTGCAAATGGGAATGTCAGGAGACACATAGTTTAAATACAGTTTAAGTAAAAGTTGCTCATGGGAGCATAAAAAGAGGAGAGGAGAGTAGGAGAGGTGAGATGGTTATGATGGACACATGATGTGGAAAAGATGAGAAGACGAGCCTGAGGAAAAGGGAGGAGGTAATGATGAAGAAGAAGGCAAGAGGAAACATTTTGGAAATAATTAATAGGAATAGTTAGCAGATGTTGCTAATTGATTACCTGTAAGGAATTTGTGTGACGCAATAAATTAAGAGTAAGCAGGGGTGAGTGGTGAGGAGCAATGAGGGAGGGGATTAGATCCATCAGAACAGAAAAAGTAACAATGTCAGTAGTTATGATAACAGAGATATAATCATAAAAATTGATAAACAGTGAAAGTAGCAGAGCTTTTCCAGTGTCTCCAATACCTTAACTGTAAGATTATTTAGCAGTGGATCCAGTGAAAAAGAGAGACAAAGTGATTCAATATGGTGTCTTAGCTGGGGGGTTATTTAACCGTGGGTCCAACAGAACAGAAAGACAGAGTGATTCATATTGGGCGTCTTAGCTGTGGAGATATTTATCATTGGATCTGGCAGAACAGAGAGACAGAGTGATTCAATACGGCGTCGTAGCTGTGGGGGTAATTTTTTTAACTTCCGCTACCAACAATGTAAATTCACTGTGGGCAAATGCATCTTAAAAATAATATTTAGTTGGAAATTCTGCTGTTTCACTTTTACCCAGTAGGAAAATACAAGACACAGCAGTAAGTGTAAAGCTATCTGTCAATTATTTAGTGGCTGACTAGGTAATGTTGAGTATCACATGCAAGAGCCATGAAGGTTAGATCTGGTTGCTTTGGCTAAAGTAACAATTCATAAACACAAAATAAATATGCATATATATATATATATATATATATATATATATATATATATATATTTATATTTATATTTATATATGTAATATGTGTCCTTGCTGCATCAGTTATGGCACATGTTACAGCACTCGTTATAATATTCATGATGTTCCCATTTCCTATTGGCTTTTAGAGCTGTGTCTCATCCGTAAAGCTTGGTTTGGCTACTCCCTACACAGTAATCTGTTGCGTCTAATGCAGGATTTATGTATGTGCACTGAGTTCCCTTACCTAGTGGAGCAAAAGATTTAAATCATTCTATAACTTGGTGGAAAAAAGCTCCCACGGGCAATTTTGTCAATGTACTAAGTTAAAACCCTTTTGGATTATGGAGGACATAGTTCCTGTCATTCATGACCAAAACTGCACTCTTCCCCTGTTCCCTCGTTGTTATCTGGACAATAGCAATCATAATCAATATGGATTGAATTAATTATGCAGGTCATGCTCTGTAAAAGGGGGTTATGGTTTCAATCCCATAAACCTGTCTCTCCAAAGTGAACATGCTATAGATAATCTGCCCTGCATAATTAATTCAATCAGTGCTGATTATGATTGTCTTCATACTACTGTCTAGATATTGAAGCAGCAGCATTGATTGTGCATGTATTTTTTAGTGTTAATCAATGGTGAACTAAAATAGATTTAAAGTTAAAGATTTAAAGTTCTTATACTTGTCCATTAAAATGATTATTAATACATATATGAACATACCATCACCTTGTATAAACAATACTAGTATTCCTCCAAGTGTATGATAAAGTGCACATGATAAAGACTTTCTTGCATGAGCAGTGCCAGCAGGCCTGAATTTACATATCTGGTGCCCCTAGGCACAAACTCCTTTGCTGCCCTTAAAAAACGACTTTTAGTCAATCAAGTTCAACCTTTTTAGATCTCTCTGACCTTTGTGATATGCAGATTAATTGATAATTGTTAATTGATCCAGAGGAAGGCAAAACAGAAAAAACTATTGAAACGTTTACAATTGTCTTAAACGGGGAAAAATAAATTCCTTCCTGACCCTAGATACTGGCAATCGCATTCCTTCTGGATCAACACTCCTACTCTAGTTATCCAGGATTACAATGTAAGCCTCTTTTATTCAAAGATATATCCAATCCCCTTTTAAAGCTAATTATCAAATCCATTGTCACCACCTCCTTTGGTAGAGAATTCCACACATTTACCAGCCTTATTGTGACGATCCCTTTTCTTTCTTTAAGGTGGAATCTTTTTACTTTGAACCTCTGTGGATGCTCTTCTTTTCTTGGCACAAAAAAATTTACTTGACAAAGTCTTATATTGATCCTGGATATATTTGTATAAAGTAATCATATCCCCTCTTAGATGCCTTATTTTTCTAGAGAAAATAAGTTTAATTTGATTTTCCTTGCCAGATGCATAACTTTACATTCATTCGTATTACATCTCATCTGACATTTAGATGCCCATTTCTCTAATTTATGCTAATCCCTTTAGTGGGAAAGTACATATTTTTCTCATTTTATTGCCTTGCACAACTTACAGCCCTATTAAATTCCCCCAACGTGAAAACCCGTAGCCTGTAACGGAGCGCACTAGACTTACGGCTATTAAATTGGCCTAGTACAGCTACCCGCAAACGATCTGCAGGTTACAAGCGGAAAAATCATACGGGCTATCGAAATCAGGACTCCGTTGGCGCCACGCCTTTGATCAGTCAAGCCCGTAAATGTTACTTTCACAAATCGCTATTAAATTGCTACAAATCCACTGGCGTTCAACAGCCTTATTAAATTGCGATTTGGCCAATTGAAAAGGGCTTTATATAAGCACAGAGCATATTTATTTTAGCAAAGTCTTCACTAACTAAAAACATCTGTAAAACAAATATGCTCTGTGCTTATATACGTAGAACCCTATTCAATTGGCCAAATCACAGTTTAATAAGGCTGCAAACCTGTGACCCGCAAATGGAGGCAAAAATATTATAGCTGCCAAATAGGACCCACAAAGGGTTTACAGACAAGTTCTCAAAACTGTAAAAGACAATATAAACACACCACTGGACTTTAAACTATGGGGAAAGCATTGAAAGGCATTACAATTACTTGCACAATAATCCACAAATAAAAAATAGACATTCAAAATAATTATTATTTCATCATATGTTGGAATGGTCATGCATATGCCGATATGAAAAGTCAAGCTGCAACATGCATTAATCAATTAAAGACACACTACCTGATTAAATTGCAACACAAAAACATGAAACTGCTTGTCACATTAACCCATTGACACATGGGAAACAGAGGGACGCAGAAAGGAGACACTGGGAGGAAGGGGGGGATAGAGGAGACACAGGGAAGGGAGAGGTGGGCAAGAGACACAGGGGAGGGAGAGGGGGGAGAAACACAGTGAAAGGAGAGGGCGGAGAAACACAGAGGCGGAAGAGACACAAGGGAGGGAGAGACAGGGGGATGGAGGGGGAAGAGACATAGGGTAGGGGGAAAGGAGACACAGGGAAGGGAGATGGGAAAGGTGACACAGGGGATTGAGATGGGGGGAAGGAGACACAGTGGAGGGAGAGGGGGAAGAGACACAGGGGAGGGAGAGGGGGTGGAAGAGACACAGGGGAGGAAGAGGGGGTGGAAGAGAAACAGGGCAGGGAGATGACTGGAAGAGACACAGGGGGGGGGGAGACATGGGTTAGGGGAAGGTACACAGTGAGTGTGGGTAAAGGCTTGCAATGAGCAGCGAACTTATGGACTTGCGCATGTGCACAGCGCATTGTGCGGCCGGCAATGAGTGGCAAAGTAGAGGGGGGGGGGGGAGGCTCTCAATAAGCGCTGAGTTTGTGTGTAAGTGCTGAGTTTGTGTGTAACTCTCGCAAAATTACAGCCTTGAAAATTGCAACAGTTGCAGAGTGATTAAAAGCAAGTACATGGAAAAAAAGCCAAAATCGTAAATAATGCTTAATTACAATGCCTGAGGCTGTAAGTCTGCAGGCTTCATAATTGAAACAGTTACAGAAATATAAAATTGCTGCTTAGACAGAGCCAAATTTGAGGAGATGGAGGGAGAGAGTGGGAAGGAGAGAGAGGGAGAAAGTGAGAAGGAGGGAAGGAGAGAGAAGGAAGGAGGGTGAGAGAGAAGGTAGGAGGAGGAGAGAGAGTGAGAAGGAGGGAAGGAGAGAAAAGGAAGGAGGGGGACAGAGGATAGAGAGAAGAGAGGGAGAGAGAGACAGAGGGAGAGAGAGAGAAGGAGTGAGAGTGAGAAGGAGGGGGAGAAAGAGAGAGAGAGAGGACGCACAGAGAGCGAGAGAGAGTGAGCACAGAGAGAGAGAGACAGGGTACACATAGTGAGGGCGCACAAAGAGACAGAACACATAATATTATACCATTATTTTTGACGGGCAATCAACTAATATATTGTATATCACATATATAGTTGTGAGCGTACGGGTCGTTGCTCACTCTTGCGGGCTCGTGTAGCGAGCCCGCGGCCCTCGCGTAGCGAGCCGCGGCCCTCGCGTAGCGAGGTCACTGGGCAAGGGCCTCAGTTGCTGGCATGGAGCGCCGAAGGCGCTCCATGCCAGCAACTGAGGCCCCTCGCGAAGCGAGGGCCTCAGTTGCTGGCGAGGTCACTGGGCACGGGCCTCAGTTGCTGGCATGGAGCGCCGAAGGCGCTCCATGCCAGCAACTGAGGCCCCTCGCGAAGCTAGGGCCTCAGTTGCTGGCGAGGTCACTGGGCACGGGCGTCAGTTGCTGGCATGGAGCGCCGAAGGCGCTCCATGTCAGCAACTGAGGCCCCTCGCGAAGCGAGGGCCTCAGTTGCTGGCGAGGTCACTGGGCAAGGGCCTCAGTTGCTGGCATGGAGCGCCGAAGGCGCTCCATGCCAGCAATTGAGGCCCCTCGCGAAGCGAGGGACTCAGTTGCTGGCGAGGTCACTGGGCAAGGGCCTCAAACCCTCGCAAACTTCACGTCGCTACTCAAAAAACACGACACACAAATTACGACACTCGCTAAATTTTACGAGGAACGCAAACAACGTACGAAACACGTTACCACACATTACGACCTCGCAAACATCGGACGCAACACGCCGACATACAAACATTTAAAACACAATACATACACACAGCACATACATAAAAACCTTACCTACACCAAGAGGGAGCACCCAGGACCTCAAAAATGCAACTTACACCTCGATTTTACTCGAAATAAAAGACTTTTGAGACTAAAAAAAAATCTAAGCGACAGAAAAAATGGCTGCCGAACAAAACGAAAACGAGGCTACAGCACTCTAAACTCGCAAAACACCACAACAAACTCGCAAAACACCACAAGAAACTCGCAAAACGCCACAAACCACCTACGGATATTCATACCACACAGTGCACACATTCAGCATGCTTACACAGCAGCTCCACACCACTAATGCTGCAGCAACATCAACACAGATTGCCAGCTCTTCATCACAATGCTTCAAAATAGGTACACTATATTCATTTTTTGACGGGCAATTCGCTAGTATATATATATTTGTCGTACTGCAAGTTTGTGCATAACGCTCGCAAAGTTGACGGTTTTTCGCATGCCGAGGCCTGCAACAAGCCGCAAAGCTGTCCATGCGATGAGCACCAAAGGCGCCCATTCCGAGGCCCTCAATAGGCTCGCAAGGTAGAGGGGGAGAGGCCCGAAATGAGCGCTCAAGGCGCTCATTGCGAGGGCCGCAATGGGTGCAGGGGAAGAGGTCCGAAGGCGCTCATTGCAAGGCCCGTAAAGGCCGCAAAAGGGAGAGGGAGAAAGAGGAGGGAGAGTCCCCCAAAGTTGCAGGTTTGCGCATGCGCATAGGGCATGCAAAGGCCCAGAATGAGTGGCTTTGCCGAGGCCTGCAATGGACACAGAAGGGAGAGGGGGCACAGAGACAGGGGAGGGAGAGGGGGAAGAGGCACAGGGGAGAGAGAGGGGGGGAAGATACAGGGGAGGGAGAGGGGGGCAATGAGACATGGGAGGGAGTGGGGGAAAGAGACATAGAAGAGGGAGTAGGAGAAAGAGACACATGGGAGAGAGAGCGGGGCAAAGAGACACAGTGGAGGGAGAGGGGGGAAAGAGACACTTGGGAGGGAGAGGGGGAAAGAGACACAGGGGAGGGGGGGATGAAAGAGACACACTGAGGGTGAGGGAGGGAAGAGACATAGGGGAGGGAGTGGGGAAGAGACACGGGGGGGGAAGTAAAGTCAAATATTATCCCATCATTTGTGATTAGAGACCCACAATGCAAGCTCATTGCAAGGCTCGCAGAGAGGAGAGATAAGGAGAGAAGAGGAAGGGAGAGGAGAGAGAGAAGCTGTACATAGCGAGGCTTGCCTTGCCAGGCTTTGCCGCGCATGGCAAGGCTCGAAATGTGTGGCAAACAACAGCATTGAGTGGCTTGCAAATATTATTCCATCATTTTTGACTTGCAAGGGGCTAGTGTACATATAATTGCTTATACATTTCACTCATAACATCTACATTGGGAAAACAAATAGTGGCCAAATTACACCGCCACATCACATATATCAAGTACCAGGGGAACATTTTATTCTTTGTTGTTCAGTCCTTCAGTCTTGTCTGCCAAAGATACTGGAACGGGCTGCCAGTTCCTTCTCTAGTGGACTATGATTTGTCAGACCTTTCTGCTATGACCTGCCCATCTACATTGACCTTACATGGTATAGCTTACAGCTTCATTCAGGTACAAAAACCCTTTGAACACCACAACTTAGCAATCCACAAGGGGACCATGGGAACATACACCACCCTAATTGATGAATAGCAAAACATAATGGGTAGTCACCAAATGGGATTGGGCATACATCTTGGCACATGGCCACAAGCCATGGCGTGGGACTTTCCAGGATGGGCGTAGATGAGAATATCCCTGATGGAGGTGAGTTGGCTGTTGATCCACGTGCCTCTACATAGCCTCCATGTGTTTTGCGTCCCCTCCTGATGGGTTAGAATAGATTAGTGTGGTGTGGTGTATGTTCCCCTGGTCCCCTTCAGGATTACTAAGTGGTGGTGGTGAAGGGGCTTGTGTACTTCAATGAAGCTGTGAACTATACCATGTAGGGTCACTCTAGGGGGACAGGTCATAGAGAGGTCAGACAAATCCCAGTCCACTAGCGAAGGAACTGGTAACCCACTCCAGTATAACCTGTCATATTGTTATCAGGCCCTCAGGGGAATGTTGATATTCCACAGTCTTACAAATTGGAATTTGCATGTGTATTAACCCTTTATTATTATTATATATGATATATATAAAAAATATGATATCTAATGCTATTATTACTATTATTATTATTATTATTACAGGTATTGATCTATTGAATAGTAACTAGGGCTCATTAGTTTACATTTATAGGAATGTGACGCAAATGTGATGTATGTGGATGTCCCCAACCATTGAAAACATATTTACACAGTCAGAATGGTATAACAAAGCTTTATTTTATACACAGAGCACAATCCGAAATGGACAAGACTGCATTAATATCATGGGTGTGGTGTGGGCAGATCCCAGGAGAGGAAGAGGCTTGTAGGAAAAAGTGGATACCTAAAGGTGGTAATGTCATAGTCTAGAATAAGCATGATGCAAAGCATCTACATGGGTCACCTGTAGTCACTACACCACTGCAACCGAAATCTGATGAAAAAAAGGATCATTAGAAATCACTCCATTTTATTGAAGAAACTATGAATGTGCATAGCCCTTACAACTTGTCTAGATCTGCTCAATAAAACAGATGATTCAACCTCTGGACTGTGTAATCCTATTCAGTTTCCCAAAAACAGTGTGGTGACAAAACAAAAATCTGAAAACAATGGTCAACTAAAAAAAGGGAGAGGACAAAAAAAAATCAACATACATGTTCAGTACAGTGCTAAATACTGTAACTGTAACAATATACAAACTCCCCTGATTCCCACCTGCAAGCATTACTAAATATTAGCTAGTTCTCTGGAGAACTCACTGGCCATGACCATTAATAATGATGTGTAATCTAAATGCTTTGCTGTGACCAGCGTCAGCTGTCAAGCTGTACTATCACCTTCTCCTCATGATATTGTTGATCAACGTTGATATCACACCGATCAGCTATACACCTGTTAGCAAATGTTAAAGGATAACCATGATATTAAGAATAGGGGAAAATATCCATTAATACGGAGAGGACACAAAGGTCAGCAGACAGATTCAATGTTACTTACATAAGACACAAGGATCTGTTCTCATACTGATATTAAGGTCAGGATCACATGCCTCACTAGTGCATATTTTAATGCTGGCTGTCATTAACATGCCATTGTGAGACTTTGCAAGTCCACTGCCTTATCGTTATTAGTCTACATTTAAGCTGACAACAATCATGTCTTAGATATCTGGCTATATGATAGCTTTAAGATTGTGGGAGCTACATGTTAAAAGGGAGGGGGGGCAGGGTGTCATTGAAGGAATGTCTACCTGAGAGGCACTGTGACAATCTTACACTTAATACATTTCCTTCACAATGCTTGCAGATGCAGAAGATGCCTTCGTGGACCTGAATGGTACCTAAAACAAAACAAACTATAACACCTACAAAATAAGGCCTTAACAAATATAGGAACTGCAGCATCTCTTCTCAACAGTATTCCTCAGTGACTATCAGTTAGTAAAATGTTAAAGAGAACACTATGTGTCCACAGAGAAGAGGATCATGAACCATGTGGTGGGAAGTAGCCACCTGCATACAAAATACCACTATAACATAGGCTAAGATCCAAGACTCTGTAGCCAGGCTAGATTAGGTTAACATTGAAACCAATAGATTGTCACTTAGGCACAAACATCTGCGCATCGCCTAGGTCCTCCTCCGCCTAGGCACAGGGCCCCAATCCCCTGTTGCCGGCCGCCGACTCCCTGGTGGTGGTGGGGGCGTAGGGGGGGGGCGACCCGGGAGGCAGCGGCACCTACAGTGGCGGTGGTGGAGGCATGGTGGGAAGAGAGGAGTGGCTGGGCTGCGGGTGGCCCTGGGGATGCCTCCTGGGTGAGCGCGTTGCATGGCTTCTGCTCGTCGCATGGCTTCTGCGCTCTGGTCGGCCCCAATCTTGAGCAGGCTGCTCATGACCTCTGCATGATTGGCGGGGATGCTGGCCTTGATCCCCCGAAGACACTCCACCTGCTGTCGTATGAGGGCCAGCATCTCCGCCTGCGTAGCCTGGCGTGATGTTGGGGATGGAGGTCCTCCCCCTGCCCACTGGACTCTGACCTCCTTGATGCTGAAAGAGAGAAAAGAAAGGTATATGTAATTAGTATGATACATTGGTTTGTGTGCATTCCTAACTATCTGACATCTAGGCTTGAACCTGGATGATTCTCCTAATTGCAACTCAGATTAGCTATAATTTGCTAGATATGATCTTTACTTTGGTTCTTGGTCTTCATCGTTTTTGGCTCCTAACGCTATCTTGATTCCGGCTGCCATCTGTAACTGCATATGCTGCAGTGGGCACACCAATACACGGACTCTCTATTGATTGATTACTGTTGTTGTGCCGAGTAATGACAGTGATTTGTCAGCATCCATCTATCCCTTTTAAATTCTATGGAGTTTACATGTGATTGTCCTTGTTGGTCATCATGTACATGTGTAGTGTGTGTGATGTACATGTGGTGGCATGTTGGTGTACGGGATATTCACCTGACATGGAGGCTGGGTCCTGCTGGGCCACCAGGCCTGAAGCTAAAGCGGCGGGCACCTGGCTGAGAAAGTCTTTGGCGAAACCCTCTCCCACTCATTATAGCACCTCATCCTCCTCACTTGGCCCTGATGTTGTCAAAACAGTGCTTGACCAACCTCACATCCCTTGGCACTGTGCACACTGCTGTAACCTCAGTCGCTATCTTCTTCCATTCCTGAGCCCTATGCACTGGCCTAACTTCCCTCCTGCAAGGATCAGGGGGCGGCCATGGATAGCACCAAGGATGCATGTAATTGTGGGCCCTGTGCTTGCCCTTAGCCTCTTGCCCTCCTGCCTGTGGACGGGGATCCTTACCTCCCTTACCTGTCTCAGGGACAGGTAAGGGAGGTAAGGATCCCTGTCCAGAGTCGGGGGGCAGGTAAGGAGAGGACCTAATACTGTCCACAATCTCAGGGAAAGGTAAGGAGAGGACCTAATACTGAACCATGAGGAACCCCATTTACCACATTAGTCCAATCTGAGCATGTTCCATTTACAGCAACCCTTTGCTTCCTGTCTTTTAGCCAGCTCTTAATCCATGAGCATATATTTACTGCAATTTCTGTATCCCTTAGCTTGTACAATAGTCTTTCTTGTGTCACTGTATCAAAAGCCTTTGCAAAATTCTAATAGACTACATCCACTGAGTTGCCTTAATCCAAGTTCCTACTAACCTACTCATAGAAACTAATTAGGTTTGTTTTACCTATCCCTCATAAATCCATGTTGACTTTGACTTATAATCTTGCTCAAATAGACACATTCTTGCATACAATCCCTTATTAACCCATGCAAAAGCTTTCCCACTACAGCAGTGAGGCTTACAGGTCTATAATTCCCTGGATTTGCTCTTGCTCCCTTCTTAAAGATAGATAATAAATCTGCTTTTCTCCAGTCATCTTGAAGCGACCCTGTGGTGAGGGAGTCTTGCAAAATTAGACATAATAGTTTGGCTATTACAGAACCCAGTTTCTTCAGTACCCTTTGATGTATTCCATTAGCGTTTATTTTTTCCAATCTCTTTTGGATTTCTTCCTGAGTTAACTTATTATTTGGTGAAGGCAGTATAGAAAATCGGGACAGTGCCATAACAGCCCAAAAAAGAGGAAATTATTACGGGTATCAAATACCACTCGCAGTGGCTTTTAAAATCATGGCAGACTGCCGCAGCATCTCTTTAAGGGACTAGAAAATTATAGAAAAGCATGCAAAATCATTACAAATTAAGGATTTACACTGTTATTATGCAATCTAAAACCATTTAATTGTCACCGGTGACTTATTAAGCATATGAAAACAAAAAATACCTGCTCACAGATGGATACATTTCTTAAAGAGACAGCACATTCAGAAATAGCCTCAGAAATCAGATAAATTTGTTACAAATACCATATTACGGTCACAAATGTGAAAATGTAAATAATATAAATACATCATTTTGTTTCACATCAATATGTTTTGCTACACTTGTCCTGGAGAATCCCACTGTCATGATCTGCTTTCTTCAATTGGGCTTTATAGGAACCTAGTTCCACCTATCCAGCAGAATCGTGGAGTTCTTTGTACACTACTGCTACAGAAGATGAACTCACAGTAGGGAAAACCCCCAAGAATGGTTCCAAGAAATAAACAGTCAAGTGACCAGAATATAACCACTCTCCAACACAGGATACCGCCACCCAGTAAGACACTCACACAATTTTTGATGTGAAGCCAAATTGGCCAACTTTTTTTTTATGACTATATACATATTGACACAGTTTCTCCAGTGGAGAACAACCATTTGGAGAATTGTGCATTTTTGATAACTAATGGGTGCAAACCTACTTACTAGATTCCTAATAAAGCCAAGGTGCATTCTTAGTTGCCTTAAGAACGCATGCCTATATGTCAAACAGAGCATCTCAGGTGTGTGTGCACCATCTGTAATAGAGTCACCATCTCAAGAGTGATGAATTAGCACTTAATTAAAGGAAAAGACAGCTGGCAGGTGGGAGCTATGTGTTTAATTGCAATGTTCTGCAGAACTATCAGCTGCCTTGGTGAAGGGATCAAAAGAACATGAAAAGTCTGCTGTGTCGGTTTGTCCATAACAGCCTTACCTAGCACGACTGAAGAAAGCAGATCTCTGCTTATTCTGTCCTCCCTCTCCTCCATTAGCACTGTTTTCCTGGCTGTTAGAGGGAACCGCTTTAACAGGTATTGCAATCCCTACCAGTTTCACACAATCTGGCAAAACTGTTGGTGCTTGCCAACTCAGAGATGGCTTATCTCCTCCTTCTGTTCTCTCTGCTTCCCCTGGTAAATGTAACCCAGCTACCTCCCTGGACATCCTCATTTGCCCCAACTCCACCCTCCATGCTAGGTCCACCTAAACTGTGCTCAGTGAACACCAACTCCCTTTCCAGAGGAGCAATATCACTAAGTGTTTCAAATCTCCTCTCCAATCTCCCATTTGAGCTTCAAGAGAGGCAACATTCTCACTTGTCACAGAGGTATGGACCCTGGATCAGCTGTTCCAGCAGTGCATACATGTGGCAGGATGTACACTGAGTGAGGTTGCCACTAGATTGACTCATGATCACTAATTACAAAAACATAGTGAGAAAACAAATTAATATATTAGTATAAATATTGGTTTTCTATACCTTAATAAATAAAACTAAGTAAGTAAAGTATTTTTGTCTCTCCTTTCTTCTTCTTTTGTTTACGCATCCTTTTGTTTCTTTCTTCCCTTTTTCTGCACTACAGTTTAACCCATTTTCTTTGAACTCCCAACTTTTATTTGAACTTCCACACTTATACTAAAACTGTACTTATACCTAAAGTGTTCGCAAGCTCACAAGTTCGCTCCTTCCCTGTTTAAATGAGATTATGTCTACTCGCCTGCACAATAATCACGGCACAAAAACACTAACAGCCTTTACTGTTCAGAAGAAAATCATAGAAGAGATGCAAAATAATCATTCTGTTGTTACATGTTAATTTCTACTTTGACTTCTGGTATCTGGTATACCCATCTTTTGAAGAACTTACAATATTTTTTGTGGTCTACATACTCAAAGGCTTTTGTCTACACTTTTGCTTTTTCTATTTTTGGACAATGGCAAATTGATCTCTTGTACCTCTGGCTCTGCTATGCACATCTGACAGTCCATATATTGTCTTGCATCTGTTCTGTGATTTCTCCTGAACAGTAAGTGTGTGTGTGTACTTGTGCAGTGAGAAGTTGGCAGCTGAGTAATAAGAACCTAATAAAAACAGGGGAAGGTAGGAACACCTCTAGCATAAGGGCTGTTGTAGTATAAGTGTAGGAGTTTAAATATAAGGAAGGAGTGCAAAGGGGGAGAACATTGTAGTGCTTTATACATTTTTTTTTACCCACTGTAATTATGAGTCAGTCCAGTGGCAACCTCACTCAGTGTACATCCTGTCATATGTATGCACTACTGGAACAGATGATCCAGGGTCCATACCTCTGTGACAGGTGTGAGCATGTTGCCTCTCTGGAATCTCAGATTGAGAGAACTGAAGAGGAGAATTGCAGCACTTAATGTTATTGCTCCACTGGAAATGGGGTTGGTGCTCACGGAACACAGTTTAGCTGGGCCTAGCTTAGAGGGAGGAGCTGGGGCTAGTGAGGATGTCCATGGAGGTAGTTGGGTTACAGTTACAAGGGGAAGCAGGGGCAACAGGAGCAGGAGAGAGGTCAGTTCTGAGTTGGCGAGCACCAACAGATTTGCCAGATTGAGTGAAACTGTTGGGGATGTCCATTCTGGAATGGCAATGCCAGGTAGAGCTGTTCCCTCTAACAGCCGGGAGAACAGCTCTACTGGAGGAGTGGGAGAAGAGAATAGGCAGAGCAACAGGCAGGTTCTGGTGGTTGGGGACACTATTATTAGGAAGGTAGACAGGGTGATTTGTCACCCAGATCCCAGCAATCGAACAGTATGCTGTTTCCTGGGTGCTCGGTTCGGCATGTTGTGGATCGGGTAGACAAATTATTGGGAGGGGCTGAAAATGTAAAGGCAGTTTTGGTACATATTGGTACCAATGACAAAGTTAGTGGAAGATGGAGTGTCCTAAAGAATGATTTTATAGAACTAGGTAATAAGTTGAAGACAAAGTAGCATTTTCTGAGATACTACCAGTGCCACGTGCTAGCCCAGGGAGGCAGAAGGAGCTTAGGGAGGTTAATGTGGCTAAAAATGTGACGCATTAAGGAGGGGTTTGGTTTTTTAGAGCACTGGGCTGACTTCTAAGCACCTTAATGATGAGGGAGCTTTTGTGCTAGGGGATAGGATGGTAGAAAGGCTGGGGGAGTTTTTAAACTAGTAGGTGGGTGTGAGGGACAAGATAGAAGTAAAGGGGTAGGAAGTGTAGAGGGGGTAAGGATCATATTAGCTAGTCATGGGGGTGGAGATGGGGGGGAGGGTGAGTACAGTCAATAGGGAGCTATTGCTAAGTAACTCAAGTACAGTGGCAGGCACTTCAGAACTACAGACTCATAACATAAGCTGTGGTCGTGACCTTCTCTTGGGTAGTAGCTGGTGTGTGGCAATTGCTACTAGACCCATTTTAGTCTGCTTAAAGGGCTTATGGGTAGAGGAGAAGGCCTAAATTGGGGTGAGGTGGGAGGGAAAAGTGAATATTTTCAGGTGAGGATGTAGGTTAAGGGAGGGGTTTATATAGCGGAGGAGAGAAGTTCCCTCCCACAACTCCCAGGTTAACACCTGGTTATTTGTGGTAGTGACCTTCTCTTGGGTAGTAGCTGGTGTGTGGCAATTGCTACTAGACCCATTTTAGTCTGCTTAGAGGACAAAAAGTGAGCAGAATTTTAGGGAGAAGGTTAATGAGTGATGGTTTGAAAAGCCTGTTTAGTTTCTGCAATGGGAAAAGGTATGTAGCGGGTGTAGCAATTTGACTTCCATCGACCTATGGATTGAATAATGTGCGTGGGAATGTTGGCTTTGGAGGCTGAAGAGGCGGCTCCAATGCGAAAAGAGTGTCCTGAATAGCTGTAAGGGTCTAGGCCGAGTTTGAGTAGCAGCAGTCTAATATAGTGTATGAAGGAGGTGGTGGACAAGGGTTGACTTGATAAGCTCAGGAGAGGGTGGGTGGTTGGTTTGGAAGATATTGAATTTAAATGGGATTTAATAGTGGAGACTGGACACCAGTCGTTGTGTGATGGGTAGTATGTTATGAGTATGGGTTTGCGACTTGTTTTGGTGGAGGTATATGGAGGTTTTATTTGGTAATAGGCAGTGAATATAGTAAATAAGTGCCATGCTCTAGCATATGTCCTTTGTGTATTGGACGACAGTCCTTGACGCATGATATCTTGGGCGGCTCGTATCAGAGTCGTCAAGCCAGGTTGCGTGGAACTTGAGGTGGTTGGATGCTCTTGTAGTGGTGTGGCACTGATTGGATATCCTGCGGAGAAAAAACGGGTATGGTAAGGTGAGCAGTGATGAGTTTGGAATAAATGCGACATTGGTTTATGAGGCATATGTAAGCCAACTCTCGTATTAGCGACATGGATGCGATGTCGTCTGTTTTGAGTTTGGTTAATGTGCGGTGAGTTGGCACGTGATTTGTGAGCAGGAGAACGGTTTGCCCTGTCCACTGTTTGCCCCAAGCGACTGTGGCGTAGAGGGCTGGAATTACGTTAGTGGCAGCGTTTGGCGCTGTGTGTGGCCGAGGCAAGATGGAAGTGATGATTTCTGTAGTGTGTAATATCTTGAAATGGGTAATAAATGTGTATAGGTAGAGCGTCGGTGATGATTTTGTGGGGTTGGCTAGAAAAAAGACTTCCCGTTCCACAATGATGAGGTAGAGGCAGTCGTCCAGTTCTTGTCGTCTGTTGGATAAGTGGAGCATAACACGTCTCTATAGACGCTAAAAGCGAGCACAAATTCGGTAACCGTCAGTTTTCAAATCAGGCGAGGATCTTTGGCACGGATCCTAATGGGTACATCCCCCTGTGTCATGGTTTTATTCTCTGAACCTTCTTGTGTTGGAATAAGTAATAGCACGATTGTCCTGATGTCCTTGCCGTCTAATATATCTCTCCTGATTTAAGGGGAGACGAAATGGGATGGCATAATGGCAGGAGGGATGTTTGAAGTCTCACCTGGTCTGTCAGCATAAGTTGTGGGGCCTGGTTTTGGTCCCAGGGTACGTGGGTCTTCTAGTCTGGTCATGCGTGCTTCCAGAGAGTTTATGGATGCCGCGATGTCCGACAACATGTGTTGCATCTGGGCGATGGGGTCCGATGGTGATAAGTTGGGAGGCTTTTGAGTATGAGATTCCTTTAGGAGTCGGTAGAGTTCGGCTTTCCTGGCGGTGGCAGGATATGGTATGCCTCTGTCTATGAGTTCCTGGATTATCCGAGGGACGGTCCAATTACGGTATGAAGCATGGCTGCCTGGTATGGATGGTGATCTCGGTGGAGATGAGGCGGCCTGTGAGGGAGAGCTCTCGGCGTCCGAGATGGCTTGGTCGGCCATGGCTATTGTTAGAGTCTAGTGAAAGAAAGAAGCAGTTTGAGGTGAGCGACTGGTATATGGCATGGAGTACGTATAGGGATTGAAATGAATGGTTTCGATGAGGGGACGAGGTTAGAGCAAAGTCCATTTGGGCGTATGGTACTGAGCCGAATGCGTGATGGCAATGATGCGTATGACGTAGGGAAGCGACTGTTCGAAGCGTTACTGTGGGTGCATGGTAAACGAAAAAGTTGTTCGTGAAGTATAGTAGTTATGTATTTACTAGATTGTAATGCTATATGAAGGTGAGCCTGTGATTAGATTCAGCTAGATACTTGGTCTCAGGTAAAAGGGGGGTGAATTGGACTGACTGAGACGGGTGCATGAAGGAAATGTGCTCTGGCAGGTCTGATTTGCACATGTAGATTTTAATTACTGAATGGTGTATGGTGTACGTTTAGTGATACAATAGGTGTATGGCTGGTAACTAAAAGGATTGATTTGAGTCTGCCAGCACGAGAACATGGCAGTGTTTGGTGCTAGTGCGATCCGAGTGTGAGAATAGAGTAGAGGCCAAGAAAAGGCAATGATAGGGGGACAACTGGCCAAGAAAGGCGAAGCAGGGCACACTGGGTGAACAGGGGGCGCAAGAGAAGCGGAAGCGCAGAGCGAGAGAAGGTACAACGAAAAGGAGGTGGGGCTGCCGGAAGAGGGGCGTGGCGTGAGCCCCGCCGAGGGAGAGCGCAGGAGAAGGCGGAGCCGGCAAGAGAAGGGCGAACCGCGAGCGCCACCGGAGCCCCGGAGGCAAAAAGAGCCAAGCCAGGGAAGGAGGCAGGAGGAGGCGGAGTCGACGAGAGCTTGGGGCGTTGCACGAGCGCCAGCAGGGCGCCCAAAGCAAAGGAGCCAGGCCAGGGGAGGGCAGGAAGGGGAGAAAGGAAAAAGGAGCTGCGGCATGGGACGGAGGAGGGACGGAACAAAAAGAAGGGCGGGGCCACCAAAGGAGGGGGGTGTGCCACCAAAAGAGGGGCGTGCTGCGAGCTGCGGCGGTGGTGTCTGGAGGAGGGGACCCGGGCAGCAGCGGAGGAGGCATGGGAAGCGGCGGAGCAAGGAGGAGGAGCCGGGCTGGGAGAGGGGCAGGCATGGGACGAGCCTGCGAGAAGCAGAGGAACAGCAAGGGAGCCGGCGGTTTCAAACGGACGGCGTGCAACCTGAAAAGGGAATATTTTCAGGTGAGGATGTAGGTTAAGTGAGGGGTTTATATAGGGGAGGAGAGAAGTTCCCTCCCACAACTCCCAGGATAACACCTGATTATGTGTATGCTTGCTAATGCCAGAAGCTTGCCAGGAAAAATGGGAGAGTTAGAATTATTAGTAGTTAATGAGAAATGCGATTTGACAGGCATTACTGAAACATGGAGGGATGAATCTCATGACTGGACTGTTAATCTGGATGATTATAACCAATTTAGGAAAGATAGGGGCAATGGTAAAAGAGAAGGAGGGATTTGTATGTATGTTAAGTTGGAATTTAAGCCTATAGTCAGAGAAGATATTTATGCTGGAACTAGCGGTAATGTTGAATGTTTGTGGATAGAGTCAAATAGCGGTGGAGCAAATTCTAAAAGAATATTAGTAGGAGTATGCTATAAACCCCCAAATATAATTGAAAGTGAGGAAATTCAATTATTGTTACAGATTGGAAATGCAGCTAAGCATGGGCAAGTTCTAATAATGTGACATTTTAATTACCCTGAAAAAAACTGGATAAATGAGACCAGCAGATCAGCTAAGGGGAGCAGGTTCTTGAGTACACTCAGAGATTATTATCTGGCCCAGGTTATACAAGAACCTATTAGTATCACATGTGGAAATAAGGCAACCTTTGGGAAACAGTGATCACAACACAGTCTCATTTGAGAATGAATTAAAAAAACATAACTGTAAGGAACTAACGAAAACTCTTAATTTTAAGAGGGCAGATTTTAACAGTCTAAGGGTAGTGATACAACTTATAGATTGGGACAGAGAACTGACACGTAAAAATACTGAACATAAATGGACAACGTTCAAATCCTTACTAAATAAACATACTTATCAACATATACCATGTGGAAATAAAAGTAAAAGGACTAAATCAGAACCCATGGGGCTGAGCAATGAATTAAAGATGAAGATGAGGAGTAAAAAACAAGTGTTTAAATTATACAAACAAGAGGGGACAGAGACTGCTTTACGCGCGTACAAGGAAATCAACAAGGCTTGCAAAAGGGCTATTAGACTGTCTAAAATCAAAAATGAAAAGTTAGTTGCAAAGGAGAGTAAGACTAACTCTAAAATATTTTTTAAATATATTAATGGGAAGAAGGCCAGGAAGGAAGCTATATGAACATTAAATTGTGGCACAAACCATCTGATAATTAGTGACCAGGAAAAGGCATATGAGCTAAATAGGTTATTTTCTTCGGTATACACAAGGGAGGAACCAGTGGTTGGGTCACTGCAACATAATGGGGCTACACTACCTTCACCAAATAACAGGTTATCGCAGGAAGAGATCCAAAAGTGGTTGGAAAAAATAAATATTAATAAAGCCCCAGGTCCTGATGGAATACATCAAAGGGTACTGAGGGAACTGGGTTCAAGATTCACTCAACACAGGGTCTCTACCAGATGACTGGAGAAAGGCAGAGGTGATACCTATATTTAAGAAAGGAGCAAGTGCAAATCCGGGGAATTATAGACCAGTGAGTCTCACTTCGGTAGTGGGAAAGCTTTTAGACGGATTAATAAGGAATAATATACAGGAATATGTCTATTCAAACAGGATTATAAGTAGGAGCCAACGTGGATTTATAAAGGATAGGTCATGTCAAACAAACCCAATTAGTTTTTATGAGGAGGTTAGTAGGAACTTGGATCAAGGCAACTGAGTGGATGTAGTCTATTTGGATTCTGCATAGGCTTTTGATACAGTGCCACATGGGAGACTATTGAGCAAACTAAGGGGTACAGGAACTGCCCTAAATATTTGCTTATGGATTGAGAGCTGGCTAAAAGACAGGAAGCAAAGGGTTGTTGTAAATGGAACATACTCTGATTGTACTAATGTGGTAAGTGGGGTTCCCCAGGGCTCAGTATTAGGTCCCCTGCTTTTTAACATATATATTAATGATTTGGAATTGGCATTGTAATGTGGTGTCTCCATTTTTTGCTGAAGACACATTGTTGTTCAATTAAATCAGATAATGGTGTACTTTCCCTCCAAAGGGATTTGCATAAATTAGAGAAATGGGCATCTAAGTGGCAGATGAGATTTAATACAAATAAATGTAAAGTTATGCATCTGGTAAGAAAAAATAGCCATGCAATTTATAATCTTAATGGAGCAAATCTAGGGGTATCAGATATTGAAAGGGATTTGGGAGTACTTGTGGACAACCACCTAGGTAACAGTGCTCAATGCCAAGCAGCATCTGCAAAGGCAAGTAAAATATTAGCATGCATTAAGAAGGGTGTAGAAGCAAGGGAAGCAAATATAATTCTCCCACTATACAAATCCCTAGTACGCCCTCATTTGGAATATGGAGTACAATTTTGGGCACCACTACATAAAAAGGCAATTTTAGAGCTGGAAAAAGTACAGAGAAGGGCAACAAAGCTAATAAATCGAATGGAGGGGCTAAGTTATGAAGAAAGACTAACAAAATTAAACGTATTTACTCTAGAAAAAAGGTGTCTAAGAGTAAATATGATTACCTTATATAAATACATCCAGGGTCAGTATAAAGAATTGTCAAGGGAACTTTTTGTGCCAAGAGGTTTTCATCTGACAAGGGGACATACTTTGAGATTAGAAGTAAAAAGATTTCACATTAAAGAAAGTAAGGGTGGTTAATCTGTGGAATTCTCTACCAAAGGAGGATCCGATAGATAACTTTAAAAATGGATCTGATATATTTTTAACTAAAAAGAGCATTAAGGGTTATCCTGGATAAATAGAGAGGGAGTATTGATCCATTGATGAATCTGATCGCAGTATCTGGGGTTAGGAAGGAATTTGATATGTTTTTCCCTGTTGAGACAATTGGCAAAGTTTCTCTGGTTTTTCTCTGGATCAATTAACAATAAATCCGCGTATTGCAGATCAGAGGAGATCTAAAAAGGTTGAACTTGATAGACTTAAGTCTTTTTTCAACCTAAATTACTATTGTATGTGTAACTATGTAACTATGTTGGAGCTGAGGTTGCAGTGCCTTAAGCATTACCTAGCTGGCATATGAAATGAGTGCATGTGTTTAATAATTAGAGGGATTTTTTGCCTTTTTTGGTATTGGACTGACTGACCTTTCTCAATCTACTGGTCATTGTTGGGTTTTCCACATTTGTTGGCATAATACAAACTACACTTTAACAGCATGCTTGTTATCAGCAAGGCTTCCTTGGGAAGTTTTGAACAGTTCAGCAGAGATTCCATCAACTACTGCATGCTTGTTTTGTTATCAGCAAGGCTTCCTGGGGCTCATCTCACTTCACTCTCTGAGATGTTTGGCTCCAGCTCATTGGACAAACTATTGAGGTTATAACTTCTTTTAAGATTCTTCCTGTATAGACCTTGTGTGTATTCTCTCCATATATTCTTTATCTGGTCTGCTTCTGTTAAGTCCAGACCATTTCTGTTTTTTATCTCACCCACTTTGACATGAAAGTTTCCTTTGATATCCCCAATTTTATTGAAGAGATCTCTACTTTCTGTTATCTTCTTCTGTTTCTTTACCTCGATAGGTTTATAATTTCTGCTTGTCTCTTCTTGCTATCCCCTAGAATTATGAATTTAGTTGGAAATGTTTTTCCTATCGCCACTACCTTTTGCTTTCCTTCTTTCCTGGGCTACTCCCAAAGCCTCATGAGATAACAGTTTGATTTCTTAGATTTCTTTCTATTGGGTGTATTCTTTGTTGTTGTTTTCTGGACAATGTCACAAACTTCTGTGCACATTTCTTCATTCATTATATCTATCATATCTAGTCCCTTAAAACTATTCTTTACCTCCATTATATATTATTACTTATTTTATATACGTTTGGTCTGGCGATTTTCCCTTTTGTTCTCAGTTTAATTCTGAAACTTTGTAATAAGACGCTCATGATCTGAGCCACGATCAGCTCCAGGTCTTGTTTTTGCTGACTGTTTAGAGCTCCTCCATCTTTGGTCGCAAAGCATGTAGTTAATCTGATTTCTATATTGTCCTTGTGGTGATGTCCACGTGCAGAACTTTCTCTGAGGCACAGATTTGATCATGTCCAGTTTGCCTTGGTTCATAGTTCTAACATTCCAAGTTCCTATGCTGAATTGTTCTATGCAGAAGCAGACTTTGCAATACTTTATTCCTTGGCAAATAAATCACCCATACATTGTTAAATCATATAATTACAATATCCACAAACAGGTAATGTATAAAGCATTTATTGATGAACATTTCAATACAATTACCTCATTGTGTTCGCTAGAGTAACACGTACCTTGCTGTTGTTACAACTATATTTAGTCTATGTATTATATGATTACCTCTTTAAGAGCTGTATCAATCCCTTTTTTCTGCAAAATATGCTTTTGTTGATTTTAATAAGTAGTGTAAAAGACTTTAATATGGAAATATGGAAAGAAACTCTCTAAAACTGCCATCTCTCTGATGGAAAAGGAGACCGTGGTCTGGAAATAATGTGGATATGCAAATAGATATAAGCATTACAAAACATGACATATTCTGTTCACAATATAACGCATAATCTTACTGCTAAGAACACTGGTTTTACTTGTCTTGTTTGTGTTAAAATAGTGCGTATACAACATAACAAAGTCAAAGGTGCTCATCAGAGAACGAACTAACCTTAATAGGTTAGTTCTATAGCCATGATAAGCTACTCTGAGAGCAACCTCTTTTAGCTCACTTGTGCCCTTCACAGGGAGAAATATCCTGTAGTATATCAGTCTGTTCCAACTCAAAAGAGTGAACCAGCCCCGAAATACCAGGCAATTCTACCCTGAACAGGAGAAACAGCAAACCCCAGACGCGTTTCGGCCTTTATGGGCCTCGTCAGTGAGGTGCAGCTGAACTCCCTAAGGCACAGTGAGCAAGGGGTCCACGTCTGGAGTCCCCTATTACCTTTAGGGAGACTAAACCCTAAAGGTAATTTGCATATACAACATAACAAAGTCAAAGGTGCTCATCAGAGAACGAACTAACCTTAATAGGTTAGTTCTATAGCCATGATAAGCTACTCTGAGAGCAACCTCTTTTAGCTCACTTGTGCCCTTCACAGGGAGAAATATCCTGTAGTATATCAGTCTGTTCCAACTCAAAAGAGTGAACCAGCCCCGAAATACCAGGCAATTCTACCCTGAACAGGAGAAACAGCAAACCCCAGACGCGTTTCGGCCTTTATGGGCCTCGTCAGTGAGGTGCAGCTGAACTCCCTAAGGCACAGTGAGCAAGGGGTCCACGTCTGGAGTCCCCTATTACCTTTAGGGAGACTAAACCCTAAAGGTAATTTGCATATACAACATAACAAAGTCAAAGGTGCTCATCAGAGAACGAACTAACCTTAATAGGTTAGTTCTATAGCCATGATAAGCTACTCTGAGAGCAACCTCTTTTAGCTCACTTGTGCCCTTCACAGGGAGAAATATCCTGTAGTATATCAGTCTGTTCCAACTCAAAAGAGTGAAACAGCCCCGAAATACCAGGCAATTCTACCCTGAACAGGAGAAACAGCAAACCCCAGACGCGTTTCGGCCTTTATGGGCCTCGTCAGTGAGGTGCAGCTGAACTCCCTAAGGCACAGTGAGCAAGGGGTCCACGTCTGGAGTCCCCTATTACCTTTAGGGAGACTAAACTCTAAAGGTAATTTGCATATACAACATAACAAAGTCAAAGGTGCTCATCAGAGAACGAACTAACCTTAATAGGTTAGTTCTATAGCCATAATAAGCTACTCTGAGAGCAACCTCTTTTAGCTGTTAAAATAGTGCAGCACACTGCAAGCATGCCACTTCACTCCCACCTCCTCCCCAACATCCACAAATGAACTTGCTCATGGTACCTGGGTAGAGAAGACAGGGGCTATGTGTAATTGTATTGTAAATGTATTGTTATGCAAATGAAGTGCCGTTCCGGCACAAGGCAGCTGCCTTATTCACCTAGTTTTATAAATCTATTTTGTTTTTAAATCTGAAAAAAATGTGGGTGGTTGTACCTCAGAAAAATCTGATGTTGTTGAATACTGCATTTAAAAACAAATATCCTTGCAACTAAACATTCTTTACAAACAATTAATACAATTTCATGTGAGGCTTTATTTTACAATTGCCTAAATCAGTATGAACTTGCTCTGCAACTACTCAGGGGTGATCACACAATTCCATAAAAGATAATGTCCAGGAGTCAATGAGGATAACTGAGCCTGTTTAATAGACATACAATAGCAACTTCAAATATAAGGTTTAGCTTAAGGTTTTCATAACATTCAGTTGCAAAAATACTTGTTTAATGTAGTTTATAATGATGTCAGACTTGTGAATTTTTCTTTGTCCCTCTAAAAGTCCACAGGGGTCATTTGGAAAAATCTAAATGTTTTACCTTTACCTTTTACATTTATTCTTTTCTGCTGGGTTCCATTTTCTTTTCTGGTCTAATCATATTTGCTACTTTCTTAGGAAGGATTGTTTTCTGGTAAACTAATGAGCTTCACATTAGTCCTATTGAAAGAACTGTTTGTTTAAGCTTTCACATTTCCAAGGCACAGATGGAGTCTTCCTCTGCAAACTCTTCTTCCACCACAGGAGGTGATAAGCAGAAACCAGATTGGTAGTTTTTGTTGTTGTTGTTGTTCAATCGTTTCTGACTCTCTGTGAACTCAAGGATCGTATCACACCAAACATATCATGTCCATAGTCATGCTGATTTACTTGATTTTCATGTCAAAGATACTGGAGTGGGTTGCAAGTTCCTTCTCCAGTGGGCGACAGCATACAACTCCTTGTATTCCTAGATGGTCTCCCAACCAAAGACTGACAAGGCCCTGCTCGGCTTCAGGGTGGTGAGACCTCTTGGTTCCCTGACTGGAACCGACCGATGTTGCAGTGGTGAAAGCACCGAATCCTAACCACTGGACCACTGGACTGAAAGGTAGAACCTGTAAAGAAAATGTTGGTACATTCAAAAACCTTTTCCCGATATTCAGGTGTCGTTTTTCCAAGAATTTACTCCTTGAGACTTTTATTTTTGATCTGTTGTTATGACTAATTGTAATATAATATTCTCTAGTTTCTTTGCCTTAAAGAAACATCCACAGTAACTTTTCAAATTTCTATTATGTATTGGTTTCAGTAGACATAATCAAATGTTAGCATAATACAAATTACAATTAAACAGAGTTTGTGCAAATAAAGCTTGCCCTCAATACTCAATTGCGCTTTTCCATGTCAGATGATATATGACAAGTTGCCAGGGAAACAATATAATGAAGTTATTAAGGTCCAGAGGAGAAGATGTTAGTGAACAGAGCAAAGCAGAAAAGCTAAACAACGTCACATATCGCATTACCCCCATGTGGGCATATGTCCCAAAAAACCATTCAGCTTCTTTCAGATGCTACTTCTTCAGCCAAGTTAATATTCATTCATTCAGGTAGTAGTTTTGGCGTTTGGCTCTGGGATCAAGCATGCTGTCCCCAAGATGTTATCAGGTTTCTCAGGAGACCTTTCTTTTAATTTAATATAAAAGAAAACCACAAGGAGTACAGATTTGTTGTCTTGCTCCCTTGGTCATGTTGTTCTTCAGATAATGAAACATTTTTTCATTTTTTTGCTTGTCAGCATTAATGATATTTATGTTTACAAATACAGATCTAGCCTAATGAATCAGACTTGGGTCTATATATCTGAGTTTAACTAAATGGTATGTAAGTTAAAAAATTATATATCTCGAAAATTCACACATTGAAAATTGTTTCAAAACGTGCAGGTCTACACTCCTCTGGAATGTAGGATTCTACCACCATGTGAGAAATGGCTCACCTCAACACTGCGGTATACTGTACTGTACTTTTATTTAGTCATTCAGTTGTGTCCAACTCTCCCTGACCCTATGGAAATCAGCATGCCAGGCATATCTATTGTAATGTCTCTGGTTATGCTTATCCATTAGGTTTTCTTAGCAAAGATATGGGAGTGGGTTGCCACTTCCTCTTCCAGTGGACCGTGCTTTGTTTGACCTCTCTGCTATGACCTGACAATCTTGAGTGACCCTACATGGTATAGCTCACAGCTTAATTGAAGTACACAAGCCCCATCACCACTATAAGTTTTGATCCAGAAGTGGACTGATAGACTACCACTGTGTTAATGTGAGACATTTCTCATATGGTGGCAAAAAATAAGAATGACCATTGTGCAATGAAAATTACTTCTTCAATTGGGCTGTATGCAGAAGTTTAAGTAACAAAGCAAACGTCGGCCAAAAAAAGGTGTATGGACAAATTAAGAGATAAGTAAGTAAAGTAATTCAATATAAAAAATATAATGCTTTTGAAAAGCAGCTTCAGGATTTTAGCAAAAGAAAACAACCTGTTAAAACAGGGATGAAAAACATTTTTGTGCTATTACTAAAATACATTTTATAGTGGGAGTTGAATTACAGCTTTCAGAAAAGCGTATGGAAGAATGAAGGGTAGGAAAACATTCTATAATTAGCTAGAATGATTCTTCTAACTTCTTGAACATATTGTGCAATAATGTTGTAAAGTACTTTGATGAAAACTTTCTTAAAAGTATAAAATACTGACAGTTTTGCTTATTCCCATTGTATAACCTTTATGAAAAGGTCTCTAAGCATCACATATGTGTGCATCACAATAGGAAAACTCCTGTTGTGCATCTGTTATCCAAGCTCTTAAGAGTTGGGACCTCAACCCTGGTCTACCATATTGCCTGCTACCTTAATGTATTTTATTGCATTTGTAAATACAATATCACTGGTTTGACTTTTACCTTTTGTTCCAATTCTAATGTGTTGTTCTTTTGCAAAAGTTGTATGTGAAATGCTGGGGCTTTATGATTAAAGAGTTTTAATAATAATGCTCCATCACTGTAAGGTTGAGGTCAAACAACCAGATCACCTGTGATACTGGACTATAACAGCTCAGTTCACATGCAACACAAAATGCAGAAGAAGTGAATGGTCAGGCAGGCAGAATTCATGTGGAATGAATGCAGAATGACACAGTGGATGATAAGTATACAAAAGCCCAGATACAGGCACGTGACAGAAGTACTAGTACATTGGCACTGAATGCTAGCACAAACACTGGTACACCGACACAGGTTGCTACCAGTATTGACTTCCTTAGATAAGGTTTCCAGTAAGTTTTGAACTGAAGTGGTTTAAAGGTGCCACAAAGAAAAAGTTTTTAGTGATAAGATAATCATGGTTCTAAAATACAGAACACTTGTAGCAAGAAGGAGACAAGATTGCACTCTTGCCTGAAATAATGTTGCAAGGATGACCCTCACTTGACAGATGAAGCCCTACCCTATATCTAAGTTATGTGACCCCATGAATGACAAGATGCTGGATCATTCAAAGCTACCCCAATTACATATGGAACTGAACACAATATTTACTATGGCCCTCATTCAATTGCAATTTGGCCAATTGAATAGGGGTCTAAATAAGCACATAACATATTTTTTTAAAGAAGTTTTTAGTTAGTAAACATCTATCCAAAAGCAAGGTTTTCACTAACTAACTAAAAACTTATTTAAAAAAAATATGTTATGTGCTTATTTAGAGCCCTAGTCAATTGGCCAAATCGCAATTGAATGAGAGCCTATGTAAACACATAGGGCCTCATTCTATTAGCGGCCGCAGCCGTTGCGGGGCCGCAAGGACCGGCCGCAAGCTATTCGGCTATTCTATTCCCTTACGGCCGGAGGCTCCGGCAGGCTTGCGGCCGGTGCCTTGCTATCTCTTGCGGCCGCTCGCACCGGAGGAAAGCCTTTGCTCTAAAACGTCCGCAAGAGTTTTGCAATTCAATTGCTCCGGGAAACCTCTCTGCAAGGCTAAAAACGAGCCGCTGCTTACTTGCAGGAAAGAGGTCTCGCTAGCACCAATTAAGCACATAAAATAGCTCAAATAAAGCCATCCTGCACTTTGAGAAGACTATAAAGGGATTTTAGGTGTTAGAAAAAATAGCACATAATTATCCTGTACTCAAATCCGTAAAATATTTTATTTTTAATATCCGTAAAATATCCATGTAAAAAGTCCAGAGTGCTTGGAGCACCTCAGACATGCCCACGCCGCAGCCGGAAAATAAACAGTTAATTTGAACTCGGGTTTGGGCAGATGTGCAAGCTTGAGAGTGGGTTACTTTTAATCCTCATGTCCCCCAATATGATCCCTAGCATTTACAGAGCTGTACAGTGCAGGCTTGAATTTATTTTTGAGTTTTTATATTTCACAGCTTACGGCCGGTTCCAAGATATGCGGCCGGCCGTAAGATGAGATCCTTGCGGGGCCGTATAATAGAATCGCGAGTTAACTGAACCCCCGCAAGGAATCGCAGCCTTACGGCCGATTTACGGCCGATAATAGAATGAGGCCCAGAGGATTTAAAGAAATGATGGATGATCGAGCACCAATATCCAGTACATTTTATTTGTCTACACTTGAGGCCCTATTAAGTTTGAAGCCTGCAGTGGCCCTGGTACAGCTACAAAGCCCATGTTGAGCAACAGTGCGATTAAATTAGACAAGCCTGCAACATACGTGGCCGATATCCAAATCCATAAAACATGCTTCTGCACTTTCCATTTGCGTCCATGCACATGATCAATTAGTTAAACCCGTGGTTATGGGTTTAGAGGGAGCCAATAGTAAAAGAGATCGTCATTATTACGTCACTAAAACATGAGGGTTAAATTATAATCACCTACGGTTTTGGAGTCAGAGTTGCAATTGGACCCGCATTCCAGAAATGATGCAAATAAATATTATATTCTAGTCCATGCGAGTTCTATTATATGTATTAACACATTGATTGCTGGGATCAATATAACACTGAAATTAAATATAAAATAAATTATTTTTTATTTCCAATTTGCGGGCTTGAGAATAACGGGCTATTAATATTAATACCTTACATCAATTTCCCTTTAATTTAAAATACAGTATTGTGTTTATATTTGCTCTTACAGTGCTACGGACAGGTCTTTAACCCCTTGCGGGTCATCTCTAGTACTCATAGGATTTTTGTCTCCATTTGCCATTAATAGGTTTAAACTCCAGTGCATCCTTGGGGATTTAATAGCGATTTGCAATTGCAACATTTACGGGCTTGACAGGTCTAAGGCTTAGCTGGGACGTCTGGAGTCCAGATATAGATGACCTGTAGGCTTTTTCCGCTTGTAACCCACAGATTGTTTGCAGGTAGCTGAAAGAGGCCAATTTAATATATGTCTTGTGGGCTCCTTTACGTGCTACGATTTCTACAATCAGAGAAATTTAATGGGGCTCTTGGTCTGGATGGACCTACACAGCAGTGTGGTTTCATATAGTGCTGCTTTCTGTTAGTGATGGTAAATTAGGACATGAGTAGACACCCTTTCACCAAATGGGAGTGGCCATTAAAGAAAACTGCTGTTTGTTCTTTCTAGCAACTTCTACGTACAAAAAATATTAAGAGACTGGTTAATCCCCATTAACTATATTTTTTTAAATGATAGTGTTACATACAGATTAATTTCCAGCTGTACTGCTAATTATGCTTTGGAAATTATTGATGAATTTATAACTATTTGAATTTTCGTATGACCTAACAAGTGATCAAAGAAAATACATTTATTTTTAGCAGATTAATTTTGTGGTTTAACCTCTGGCAGTTATTTTTAATCATTTTAATAATGAGCATAAATTAATTATATAATTCTAATGAGACTGTAACACTTTTTTTATTATGGCAGAAAAGCCTCCAAAGTGCACTTAACATCTCTTCTATTTCTATTTTGTAGTTGGTTTTATTTTATAATGGATTGGTGCCACCACCTGACAAACTGATACTACTCTGGGTGGTTCCATTGGGTGCAATGAGAGAGCCTCAAATCACAATTGTTAAAGTGTACTGTCTTCTTCTTTCATTTTTGAATTTGATTAGATTTTTCCCATATTTTCTCTTGGGCTGTCAGGAGTACCTGTTCTGATAGGCTTTGGGTAGGTCATGGAATTCACAGCTGGTTATTCTTGTCAATCCAAGGCCTATAGTAACTCACAAACTCTGTTGTGCTATCCTGCTGCACATTTTTGGTCTGCTTGTTTCACTGCTGCTGTATCCTACAGTGCTGCTGCTACTACTACTGTTCCTGTCTGACAGGAGTTCTGCATGCACAAACTGCTCTGCTCACGTTCTATCATTCACCTTCACCTGTGTGCTGGTCCCTGCTTCAGAAGATCCACAGTCTTCACCAAACCTGAACTATGTGAAGCTAAAGCTTCATCTGGATTATTGAGGGGATAAGACATCCTCCAACACAAGAGATGGTCATTATGAGTATCCTGTCATATATAACAACTCAGCTGTGTTCCAGAGTTATGTGAACAATATATTCAGAGACTTGTTATTTATTCATGTAGTCGTTTACCTTAACGAAATTCTAACATATCAAATAAGGACTCTACTGTGCTCTTATCTAAAACCTGATCTACAGACACACATACGGACCTATCAGGACATTATTTACAATGCTTGTCTGTCTCCCTCTAATCTCTGGCCAGTGATTTTTTTCCTTTTGTTTTCTGTCCACGTTTTAACTTATTGTATATTTTATCAGTATTGCTTTTGACTTGATAAAGAGAGGTTCATCTCTCAGAAGCTCATCACTATAATTATGAATACGTTTTCCAATAAAAAAGGTATCCCTATATACTGCAATACTCTGATTATTCATCTCGATTTCTGCATACTCATTGCTACCTCAATCTCTATAATTATATATGTATCTCTCTCTCTTTCTCTCTCTCTCTCTCTCTCTCTCTGTCTCTCTCTCTCTCTCTCTATATATATATATATATATATATATATATATATATATATTGATATGGTGCATCACCAGAGGGCAGTAGAGAGCACTTCAAGACTTCTCCCCAGGAGTGAGATTGTTAAGAAGCACCTTAAAATGCTTGGGTGTGGCTGCAATCAAGGCCTGCTGCTACCTCCAGTTGGAGGATTGTTTGGAAGTGTGGAGCCTGTGAAGAGGCAGAGAAAACCCGAGACAGCTCTGTGTGACGTGAGAGAGGTCAGTGAGCCCTGAAAGCCAGTAAGGCTGGCTGAAGTGCACAGATAGCACAGATGAGAGACGTTGAGAAGAGTGTCCAGCTTGACCGGAGAGCTCAAAGAAACACAGCTCCTCTGCAGATGGAGTGCAGACCCTGAAGGGAGTGGACTCTAAAACAGGCAAGTGTGCAGGCCTGTGTTTTGGACTGTATTATGAATTACAGTAGAGCAGTGAGGGAACTGCAGATAAAAGTGTAGGTAGTCCTTCAAAGAGAAGCTAGGATTTATTTTCTGTTTTGATTATTTTCTTTTATGCTGACAAAGAAATCGCAAGATCTGTTAAACCATACAAAAGACTCCAGAGTACTCCATTGTGGTGCTGGAAAACAAGTCACGTATCCTGAGATTGACAGTGAATCTGTCACAATATATAAATATATATTTTGAATACATACAGACATATACACACACACACACATACATATATATATATATATATATATATATATATATATATATAGAGAGAGAGAGAGAGAGAGAGATATATTACATAAAGACATATACACATATTGTATAAAGTACAATGATTATATATATATATATACTGTATTGAATATATATATATATATATATATATATATATATATATATATATATATATTGTAACAGAGTTAACTCAGGGCAGTGATCAGAGCCTAATTGAAGCCGAGGTGTGCACTTCCTTGAATAGACAACAGCAGAGAGAAGGGGTTCCGCCCAGTCAGGCCTAGCTGGCCTTACACAGTGAGTGCTGAGGCAGGAGTGGAGACTACCAGTTTGAGAAGAGTCTGTGCAAGTGTGGAACTTTAAGGAATAGAGAAAGTTGACTGTGTGGATCTGCAGAACCAAAAGGAGAGATTTTGGGGGTAGAAGAATTTATGAGTACTGGTGACCAGAGGAATGGTGAGAACACAGGAAGCTTGTGGATCTGTGGAGTGAGAGGGAGGATCTCCAGCATACAGAGGATTTGTAGGCCTATTTGCCAAAGAGAAGCTGCAAAGACTGGCAGAGACATTGGATAGAATAAGGTACCTGCCCAATTATAATAAACCCCAGGGAAGAGACTGAGTGTTTTGGACTTTCAGCTCAGTAGGAAAAACTGCAGTATCAAAGGGGCCCTGGGGTAAAGCATAAGGAGAGAGGGCGGGCCTATGCTCTGCCCGCGGTTATTACTTCAAATAGTAAAAAGTATTCTGCATTACTGACACTGTAAGAGTGCATACAGGAAAAGGAAATTGGTGCTTCATTTATTTTCCCCCCTGAGACAGACAAGCTTCTCAGGTCTAGTCAGGGCATTCCAGAAGTCCAGTTAGAAAGTTTATGTAGATGGTCATTTTCAGCAATTATTCTGTTTCTATTGTTTTGTTTGTGTTTGCATAATAAAATCCTGTTTACTGCACTCCATTGTGCTACGTATGAACTGTTCTTTCAAAGTGGAAAACAGTTTATACGGCCATCCTTGTCACAAAATATATATTGGCACCAGAGGGAGGCCCAGTACAATGGGGGCCCCACATTTTTATTTTGCAACGCGGCCCTCCATTCGCAAGCTCTGTTAATCTATAAAGCTGCATGTTTCACGAAGTTGACTGTGCCAATTCATTGATGTCATGCACCTGGGCAAAACCTTAGAGAACCTAAATACATAAGCAGAATGCTCCTGCAAGATTGGGCTGCTGGTGCAGGGGTGTAGGAGCCAGAATAATTCCGGGGATACTGCTTATTGTATATACAGGCCTTAAAATAGGCTTTTTATACATACATACAAACATAGAAAAATCGGGGGGGGGGGGGGCAGGATTTATCCCCCCCAGTTCCTACACCCATGTGCTGGTGGCACTCATTGTTCTGATTGTAGCATCAATGTATTGAGTGTTATGTCATATAGTAATGTGTTAGCAATCACATACTGATTGCCAACACTTATCATTTCAAATGAGCATTGTAGTTGAGACACATCACATTATACACGGTTCAGTAACGTTATTATGATCACCAGCTAATATCCCAAATAACTGCAGCATAGACAGCAGCTAGACTGAGTGGTAGTGAGTCAATAAGATGCTGAAAGGTCGACAAGGGTATCTGGAGCTATGCAGACAGCAGTGCAACTAACAGCTGCTGAAGAGTGTATGATGGAGAGCATCACAATTGTGGTGGTCCCAGAGGTGCTCGTTGGAATTTGGATGGCCAGGGGAGTACTTTGAAGTCTTTGTCATGTTTCTCAACCACTCCTGGACAATGCTGCCCATATGACATGCATACATGTGACATCTGGAGCACTTTGATATGAAAGGTTTCTTTGAGATTTTCTTGACTTTCACATTCTGTTATCTTCTTCTATTTCTTTACATTGCCCATTATAGAATGTCTTCTGCATTCAGTTAGACAAATCTTTTGCTATCTCCATTACCTTTCACTTTACTTCTGATGATTTTCTCTCTTTTCTTCAATTAAATTTGCAATAAGAAGCTCATGATCTGAGCCTCAATCAGCTCCAGGACTTATTTTTTGTCTGACTGCATAGAGCTGATCTATCTTTGGCTACAAAGTATATCGTAGGTCTAATCTCTATATTGGCCATCTGCTGATGCCCATGTGTAGATTCATCTATGAGGCTCTTGGAAGGGGGTGTTTAATATATTGACATAAATCTAGTAATCTCTGACCTGCTTTGTACTCACAGGCTAAACTTGCCAGTTATTCCAGGTATGTTTGGTTTTCTACTTTAGCAGTCCAATCTCATATGATAAGAGTAAAATGTTTTCTCTGTGTTGAATATCCTCAAAGAATTGGAAAACTCAGGGTCTTCAGCATTCATGATTGGAATATATACTTGGATCACTGTGATGTTAAATGACTTGTCTTTAATTTGAATTTAAATAATTCCTGTCATTTATTGGGTTTTAACTGAGCACTGCTTTGGTCACTCTGACTGATTATGAAGGCTACTCCATTTCTTCTGTGGGATTCTTCACCATGGAAAGGTAGCTATCAAGAAGGAGTTTATTTTATAAGGGTCCTGTCTAATGCTACTTGAGGCTGTTCTTTTCTGGCACTGGGATCCTGAGTACTTGCCGAGGCTTGCGAGAACACGTAGCATTTTCAGTAAACTCCTACGGGAGCCAATTAATTTCACTTTAGGTGACACCACTTGTAAAACAGGGAACATTTCACACATAGCAATCACTCATAAGAGTTTATATGTAAGGGTTTCTTACAGGCAGCAGGTAATAGCTACATTTGAACTTACAACAGCTTTTTCACTGGCAATATTTTCTACAGGAGCCATGTAACTAAAACAGAAGTGGTGACCTGTACTGCAAATAGCTGCACACATAATAATAAATAAAAGGTTTTATATATATATATTTTTTTTTTCAAAAACATATACATGCTGCATACAATTACCGTATTTATCGGCATATTACACGCACTGGTGTATAACACGCACCTAATTTTAAGAAGGGAATTTCAGGAAAAAAAAAATTCAAACAAAGAACTTTGAAACAAAGTCCTCAACCTCAACCTCCCTCCTCATCCTCAACCACCTCCTCAACCTCCCTCCTCATCCTCCCTCCGCAACCCCCTCCTCAAACCCCCCATCCTCAACCCCCTCCTCCACCCCCATCCTCATCCTCCTTCCTTAACCCCCCTCCTCAACCTCAACCCCCCTCCTCAACCTCCCTCCTCATCCTCAACTCCCCTCCTCATCCTCAACCCCCCTCCTCATCCTCAACCCCCCTCCTCATCCTCAACCTCCCTCCTCATCCTCCCTCCTCAACCCCCCCATCCTCAACCCCCTCCTCAAACCCCCCATCCTCAAATCCCCTCAACTCCCCTCCTCAACCCCCCATCCTCAAATCCCCTCAACTCCCATCCTCAACCCGCCTCCTCATCCTCCACCCCCCTCCTCATCCTCAACCCCCCTCCTCATCCTCAACCTCCCTCCTCATCCTCAACCCCCTCCTCATCCTCAACCTCCCTCCTCATCCTCAACCCCCTCCTCAACCTCCCTCCTCATCTTCCCTCCTCAACCCCCCCATCCTCAACCCCCTCCTCAACCTCCTCCTCAACCCCCCTATCCTCAACCCCCTCCTCAAACCCCCTATCCTCAACCCCCTCCTCAACCCCCCTCCTCAACCTCAACCCCCTTTCCTCAACCCCCCTCCTCAACCTCAACCCCCCTCCTCAACCTCAACCCCCCTCCTCAACCTCAACCCCCCTCCTCAACCTCCCTCCTCATCCTCAACCCCCTATCCTCAACCCCCCTCCTCATCCTCAACCTCCCTCCTCATCCTCAACCCCCTCCTCAACCTCCCTCCTCATCCTCCCTCCTCAACCCCCCCATCTTCAACCCCCTCCTCAACCTCCCTCCACATCCTCCCTCTTCAACCCCCCCCATCCTCAAACCCCCTCATCCTCATCCTCCCTCCTCAATCCCCTTATCCTCAACCCTCTCCTCAACCCCCCTCCTCAACCTCAACCCCCATATCCTCAAAACCCCCTCCTCAACCTCAACCCCCTCCTCAACCTCCCTCCTCATTCTAAACCCCCCTAAATACCTCCCCCTCACTTACCTGCTTCTGCTCCGGCCTCCTCTTTGCTCCTTGGCCCGGTGACGTCGGCACCCAGTATATGCTAATGACGTGGCGCGCTGGCGCGCATGTGACGTCACCGGGTCAAGGAGCGGAGCGGAGGCCGGAGTAGAAGCAGGTAATTGAGGGGGAGGTATTTAGGGGGGTTTAGGTTGAGGAGGGGGGGGTTAGGTTGAGGAGGAGGGGGGTTTAGGTTGAGGAGGGGGGTTAGAATGCGGAGGGGGTTTGGAATGAGGAGGGAGGTTGAGGATGAGGAGGGGGGAGGGAATATCGGCGTATAACACGCACCTATCATTTGCCCCCTATTTTCAGGAAGAAAAAGTGCGTGTTATACGCCGATAAATACGGTATATGTCAATTATATCTCTGATATAGTTACATATAGACAGTTAAAAACAATGGGGCAAACTTTGGTAAAAGCCTTGTGTTTGTGAGAGGAGGGTCAGATAATTTCATTTGGTCGCTAAGTGGCTTTAATTACTTATTGTGACTTATCCCAGATTTTCCATTTCACTTTGTAGAAATTAGTATGAATAACAGTCTTTTTCTAGACTTCTGTTTTTCATTATGATATTTTCCAATTCAGGCCAACTTGGGACCATTTTTTGTTTCCATTTCCTAACAATTAGCCACTTTGCAACCATTGCTATCTGTAATATAAAAGCTTTGGCATTCAGGGTAAACCTGTTTGGAAGAATATGTAATAAAGCTATTTCTGGCATTGCAGGTATTTGGATCTTAGTCATTATTGAGATTTGTTTAAAGCAATGTGCCCAGAATTCTTGAGTCTTATCACAGTTCCACCATATATGCATATATGATCCTATAGATATAGATCCACATTCTCGCCAGCAATTTTTTTTATCTTCTCTTTTAGAGATTTGTGTAAGTTTAGTTGGAACTATGTACCATCTATTAATGCTTTTAAAGAATATTTCTCTGTAAGATGCATTTTTGATAAATCTGTCTGTATATGTTATTGCCTCAACGTTGAAAACCGTAGCCCGTAACAAGACTTGCGGCTATTAAATTGGCCCCGTAAAGTAAGCCACTAACGATCTGCGGGTTTAGGCCGACAAAAGCTTACAGGACGTGGAAAGTGGAACTTCGCTGCTGCAAATCCTTTGTTCAGTCAAGCCCATGACTGCAATGTTTCAATTTCGCTGTTAAATTGCAACGAATTTCCAAAGACGCCATGGCGTTCAAGCCCGTAATCCGCAAATGGAGGCAAAAACATTACGGCCTCCAAATAGGACCCGCAAAGGGTTTACAGACAACTTTTAAACACTGTAAAGGACAATATAAACATGGGTGCACTTTAAAATATAGGGAAAGCATGGACAGGCATTACAATTTCTTCGCACAATAATCCCCAAATGAAAAAAAATGCATTTAAAAAATATTTATTTTTTATCATATGTGGGAATTGTCATGCATATGCCAATATGAAAACCCACACCATGCACAAAGCAATTAAAGATCTGATTAAATAGCAACACAAAAACATGAAACTGATGCCATATTAACCTTTTATCACTCACAGAGGCTCTATTGTGGACCCTAAAATATAAATATAATTGCATATACATCTTCCTCATCACACCTACATTTGGGAACTCAAATAGTGGCCATATTTCACCGCCACATCACATATATCAAGTACCCGGTTAACCTTTTTTTTTATTTGTTGTTCAGTCCTGCAGTCGTGTCCGACTCTCTGTGATCCTATGGGCTGCAGCACATTTAGCTAGGTCTCTGCCTGTGCTGTTCTACAAGGTTTGCATGGCAGAGATGCAAACCCCAGTCCTCTAGAGGACTGGGATTTGTCTGAACTCTCTGCTATTACTTGCCCACCTACACAGGCCCTACATGGTATAGCTCACAGATTCATTCAGGTACACAAGCCCCTTCACCACCACCACTAATGTAAATTGATGAATAGCAGAACATAATGGGAGGTCACAAAATGGGAATGGCTATACATCTTGGCACATGGCCACCAGCAATGGTGTGGGACCATCCAGAATGGGCATAGTGGAGATTACCCTTGATGGAGATGAGTTGGCTGTTGCACGTGCCTCTGCAAAGCATCCATGTGTTTTTGTGGCCCCTCCTGAGGGGTTTAAGTAGTTTAGTGTGGTGCATGTTGCCCTGATCCCCTTAAGCATTGCTAAGTGGTGGTGGTGGTGAAGGGGCTTGTGTACCTCAGTGAAGCTGTGAGCTATACCATGTAGGGCCACTGTAGGTGGGCATGTCATAGCAGAGAGGTCAGACAAATCACAGTCCTCTAGAGGAAGAACTGGCAACCCACTCCAGTATCACCTGTCATATTCCTATAAGGCCCTCAGGAAAATGATAACATTCCTCAATATCACTAACTGGACATTTGCATGTGTATTAACCTTTTATGTTGATTATATATGATACATCTTATTATATGATATCTAATGCTATTATTACTATTCTTATTATAGGTTTTGATCTATTGCATAGTAACTGGAGCTCATAGGAATGTGACACATATTTGATGTATGTGGATGTCCCCTAACCCCAACCATTGACAACACACTGACACAGTTAGAACGCTATAACAAAGTTTTATTTCATACACAGAGCACAATCAAAAATGGACAAGACTGTGCATTAACATCATGGGTGTGGTGTGGGTGGATACCGGAAGCGCAAGAGGCTGTGGCCAATCAAAGGACACCTAAATGTTTAACTGTTAGACAACTTCATAAGGATAACGCATAGCATCTACTAGGGTCGCATGTGGTCAGGAAATCACAGTAACCATAATCGGATGTGACATAGGAACATCATATAACACTCCATTTCATATAAATAACCATTACTGCGTATAAATATGGTTTCCATCAGCCACATTAAACAGATGCTAGAAATCATGGATCATGTGATACTAATCAATTCAACACACAGTGTGTTTTCATACATTACTGCTGATTCCCAAAAAGATGATAGGAATCTGGAAAACATAAAGAGAACGTCATCTACGAGCAGTAATAACTGTCCTGTTCAATCAGCCTTCCTGGAATATTTTGAGGATGTGTAACACAACAAGGCATGCTTCACTGTGAACACAATCTTTCAGCAAAAGTACTATCACTATCTACATGGAAGAGTTGTGCCATGCTGATATCACATCTCACTGGTATATGGATGGTACCAAGACCAGACAGATTACACTGTTCACATTACCCCTAAACACACGCACATTGATCCTGATGTCACACCAAGGAAATCATCCATTTTGTTTGTACGACATGACATAAATTAATCCGCTTTCACACTGTTAATGGGATGAAATGCAAGAAAACGCATGTATAACTATTGGTTTGGATTAGCAGATCCTAATGGGACCGTGCAACTCTAAAGCCGGGACACTATTCATTATAATTAAAACTAACACCAGTCATATTCCTTAATGAAGAGATATATACTCATATATTGCATTTCAGATCCATCTGCAGTGGTGAATGACACTGATCAAATGCCTGTTGGTACCTGGGACTAGTGTTCACTCACATGATGGTATTGTACTGCTTGAAGATATGGAACATGCCTTCATGTGACATTTGGCTATTAACACTTACAGAGACAAGAACAAGATATCAATCATAACAATATTCTGTTTAACTACAACGCCTCATCTCAAGGTCAATCCACATTGAACATCAATTGTTGAAATGTTAAACAAAACCAGACATATACGCATTCTGTAGCCAGCCAATAGTATGTCAACATCTATAACAATGAGTATTCAGTGAGGAGTGATCAAGAGGAGGACTTCCTGGATGTTCCTAAGATCTCCTCTTCCTCAGCACTGGGCCGCCACCTTGCCTGCCCACGACCCGTCTCCCTCTTCCACATCTTTGTTGTGGAGGAGCGTGGGGTGCTACTACATTGGCTGGCTGGGGATCTGGTTGAGATAGGGGAGAGGTCTGAGATGAAGATACTGACGTCTCAGAATGCTGTTGTGCAACCGAAGGCTGGAGAGGTATGAGCTGGCATTCAGCCAATTTGATGAGTTGCCATCTGTCCCGAATCCCCCTTTACTCATATCGCTCCATCCTTCAGTTGTGCCTCCTCACCTCAGAATGGAGTGATCTTGTGCTCGCCAGGAGGGTGTGTGTGAGCCTACACTGCCTCTGGAGCAACCGTAGCCTCTCATTTTTATGTTTCCTGCTTGCCATGTCCTCCCTGGCAAACCGGCCCATGATTTCCCGCAATGTCAGCGGTGGTGGTGTTGACGGCAAAGGGGCCACAGGTGAAGACAGCAGGGCCAAAGGTGTCGGCATTGGTGGCTGAGGTGACGGCATTGGTGGCAGAGGTAACAGCATTGTTGTCTGAGTTGACGGCAGCAGGCCCTGAGGTGTCAGCAGGAGGGCCTGAGGGGCCGGCAGTGAGGCCTGAGGTGTTGGCAGTAGGGCTTGAGCTGTGGGCAGGAGGGCTGGGGTGTTGGCCCATGTTTGGGGACCCAATTGTGTGGGACCCCATGTTTGGGGACTCAATTGTGTGGGAGCCAATTTTGGGGGTACCCCATTTTGCAGGAGCCCATGTTTGAGTTTGTTTCCCTACACGATTGACAGCTATGTGTTTCCATATCCTTTACATCATGGTCACCTGTGATTGAATGTGGTGCTTGTGTTCAGATGTACCACAGCTTGCATAATGAGCATTGTGAGCTCCTTTGGAGCTCATTGCTAGGCCCACAATGAGCGGCTTCTCTTTGCCGCTCATTGCAGGGCTTGGCAACCTATCAGCCCTGCTCTGTGTGCCTTTGGCGCTCATCCTGAGTTTACGGACCTCATTATGAGCGCCTTTGACGCTCATTGCAAGCCCATCAATGAGTGGCTTGGCAGGCCTTGTTAACCTGCAACTTTTGTGCTTGGGAATGTCATGTGTCTCTTTCCAGCATCTCCCTCTATCCCTTCCCTGTGTCTTTCTCCTCTGTGTGTCTGCTGAATCTTTGCGTGGCCCGTACTGACTGGTTTTATTTTCAAAATCCTGCGTGTGTTACTGTTTGTGCCGTCATGTATTTTCTAAGTCCCACGTTGTTCGTGTGAGTTACTGTCTTCGGCGTCGTGTATTTTCTAAGTCTCGCGTGCCTGGCATTGCTTAGCCTTATTTTCATTCTAGTTCAGAATTTTTATGTTTTTTGGGCCACCATATTTTTCCTCGCTTAGCCGATTTTCGACAAAAAAAGCCAAATAGTGCTCAAATTCGCTTGCCATCTCACAGGCTTCCTGGCTCTCCCCCTGTGCTGTGTGTGAGTGTGTTATTATTTTTTTAATTATTTGACTGTTTTGGGGGTCTTTCGAGTTACGCGCTTGAAACTATTTCGCCTTTAAATTAGTAAACTGCGTGCCTCGCGATCAGCGGCAAAGTGCTACATTTTTCGCCGGCTGTGGCGGCCATCAACAATAGCGCCTTTGCTCATGTCTAGGCTGTTTGAAAGTTCTGCAGGCCTCGCAGTGAGCGTCTGCGGTGAGCGCCTGCTCAACCAGATCCCCAGCCAGCCAATGTAGTAGCACCCCACGCTTCTCCACAACAAAGACGCGGAAGAGGGAAACGGTGCGCAGGCATGGAAGTGGGGGCCCAGTGCTGAGGAAGAGGAGATCTTAGGAACATCCAGGAAGTCCTCCTCCTAATCACTCTTTACTGAATACTGATTGTTATAGATGTTGACATACTATTGGCTGGCTACAGATTGTGTATATGTCTGGTTATGTTTAACATTTCAACAACTGATGTTCAATGTAGATTGACCTTGAGATGAGGTGCTGTAGTTAAACAGAATATTTTTATGATTGATATCTTGTCCTTATCTTCAAGCAGTGTAATACCGTCATGTGAGTGAACACTAGACTAAGGTACCAACAGGCATTCGATAAGTGTCATTCATCACTGCAAATGGATCTGGAATGCAATATATGACTATATATCTCTTCATTAAGGAACATGACTGAATTGCATAAATAGCTCTCTGAGTGGTAATCATCTCTGTTTTTTTCTTTTCACCTGCCATGTTATAAAAATTCCTCTGATGTACACTTTATGGGTGTTCCAAAGAACAATTTCAGATTTGACTGAGTTTTTCTTAATTTCAAAGAAGTTATTTATTTTGTTCAATAATTTAGCCTTCATTGTGAGAGTGGTCTAGTCTCCAGGGTGGCCTGGATGTTTTTATATTTATAGGTTAATTTAATAAATTAATGATCAGACCCTATTCTAGGACCTATCTCAACACTCTAATATTTTTCAAGGTATTAGAATCTGTAAAGAAATAGTCCAGTCTAGTGTATGATTCATGTCTGTTGGAGAAGAACGTATAGTCCCTCTCCAAAGGATGAAATATTCTCCATGCCTCATAGAGATTTACATTTGTTATACTATAATTGAATGATCTAGCTTTACTAAGCATCTATGAATCTGGTACTGGATTTTTTTGTTGATTTGTCTAATTCTGGATTCAAATATAAATTAAAGTACCCACAAATTATTAATGATCCCTGCATATATTTCTTTATAATCTTGAAAACTCGGTTCAGAAATCTTATTTGTCCTTTGTTGGGCGGATAAAGGTTAAGAATGGTACAATATTGACTCTCTATTTTATCCAACCAGATTATGTATCTGCCTTCCATGTCATTTTCAACTTATTCTTCTTCTAATTCCAGTTTTTTATGAAAGAATATCGAAACCCCCTCAGGACCTTTTTTTAAAAGTAGAATTGTAATTCATTGTTAAATTATTGTCTGAATATTTAGGAATCTTTCCATGTTGCCAGCGTGTTTCCTGCAGACATAAAATGTCTGCTTTTTCTTTATAAAAGCTGTTAAAGGTTGAATGCCTTTTAAACGGCAGGTTTAAACCCTGGACATTCTGGCTAATGATCCTCAATTGCATTTATGTTTATTCTATTCTCTGACCCAATCCTCCCTCTTAAGGTCTGCTCCATGCTTGCCTCCAAATTTACACATAAAACATACATACAACAAGTTTGAAAACACAATGGCGTTATTTCGTTCTAACGGACTGAAGTTTTAAACTATCTATCTGTTTATCTTGCAAACAATATATGAATCACAATAAATTATACAATCTCTTAACATATAATTAATAATCTATAGATGGTAACCTCTGCACATCAATGTCTCATATTTATTACCCTTTTGTGTATCTACTAACATATAGTTATGTGTTTAAAATAAACATTTCTAAATATTTATTCCTTGTGAATATTGTTACATAAATTATAAATTATATTTATAATTATTGGTGAACTCAATTTAATTCTCTTACCTATCTTCTAATCTAAGATTGTTTGTGATGATTTGCTTTTTAGCATTAATTTGATTTTTTTTTAATTCTTCTATTTTTCTTTTTCTTTTTTTTTTACCTTCCTCCTTTTATATCTATAAATGATATAGTACTCTCATTTACTACTTAGTGTAATTCTTTAATTAATTAAACTATATTCCCACAAAACAAAACTGAATTGTGATATACTCTTGGGGGTTGTTTGTGACATACTATCAAGAAAAAAAAGCACTTTTCCAAATTAACATAAATGGAATTATAGGTCACTCTGCTACAACTTTATCAGGTGAGGTTCTTAACTTAATTATCTATTTTGACCCATATTCCTATAAAACAAAATGTATTTACAATTAACTCATTAATGCTCTTTGTGGTGTTTTTTGTGATAACCACTGCTTTACATTTACTTATATCCTATAAACTCAGATTGCAGGTTACCATCTATTTACCCTTTCAACTTCTTATATGATAGACAGTGGTATAACTCATTGTTTTACAGTTTCTTCCACAACGAAAGAGGAATTTTCCTAGCCATTTTCTCATGTTTCTATACCATTTTTTTAACCAGTTTTGTTTACCTAGTATCCATAACAATCATTGAGTGAGGAACTAATTTCCAATCATTTAGTAATTTTTCACCTAGTAACAGTGTTTTGATTGTTATCTTAGAGTTTTCAGAGATCACTATCAGAGACGTGGGATACAACCATCTATATAGTATTTTATTATCTCTAAAAGACTTTAGTAAAATTACTAAATTCTTTAGGTTAATCATATTTTCAGATGACTGAAAAAAATTGTTACGATTTTTACAGGGTGTGTCATATATTTTTTGTTTATATAAAGCTCTCATTATTGCTTCCTTTGTTGCATAATGATGGATTTTGACTATTACATCCCTAGGTAAATCTTCTTTATTGTTTCTGGGTAATGGTAAACGATGTAGCGTTTCTATCAATGGCTCCCCCTGTGTATTAAGTTTAATTAGGGTGGATAGAGAGTTAATAACATATTCTTCTAGGTCTTTGATAGCAATCTTTTTTTAAATACCTTAAATTCTGAGAAATCCTCATGCCTTGAGCATTTAATTTTTAAAGCTTGCACTTCTTTTAAACTAATGAATTCTCTATTCAAATCCTTATTCTGTTTAATTATCTCTTCTTGAGTATTGCTAATTCCATCTATATTCTGTTCAACATAGTTGATCTTTTTTGCATTGTTAGTTATTTCAGAGGTCAACACCATTTTAATTGATATCTGAAATTCGGCTAACAATACTTTCATAGAGGCAGTAGTTAATTTTTCCTCCCCTGAGTCAATTCCAGTTGCATTATCATCTGAAATAATACTCTCATTGGATTCAGATTATAACAGTGTAGATTCTAATTTAGGTTGTGGATTTGTTTAAATTTGATTATTAGTCTTAGTATTAACATTTCCAGTTGGGGAGAAATTTTTTTGAGGTGACTTAGGTACATTCTTTTTTTCTTTTGTTCTCCCCTTAGGGGCCTGATTATCTTTGTTTTTCATGATGGTAATAGGTTATATATATCTCTTACTTATATTTTTCATTGGTGTTATTTTCTTTGAAAACCAACCAAAATGCTAACCCTCTTAAACGTATATATATTAATCAGGAAATTCTGTATTATACAGAGACAGCCAATGTTTTACATATTAATATCACAACCTGTCTGCGGATACCCTTGGTGTAAGATTAAATTGCTACCTAGCAAGATGTCTGCCCAATATTTTACATGTAATATTTTCCTTATTCCCCACACTTAGAACTTTGTAGAGTTATATTTATGTTATTCAAGTAAAACAGTAAATCCTCAGGAAAGTACATAAATCTTAAGACTCAAGCACTAAGCCCTATTGGTCAACAGTTTTTACCAATATCTTCTATAATCAAAACATATTTTTAACTCTACAGCAATAAAGTTCTTGAAATTGGAACTCTATCTTCTTTAAAGACCAAGCTTTCATAAAAAAAAACAGCCGAACAGTCTCTAGTTGACTGTTGTGTACAATTTTTATACACAGCTCTAAGCTATGTTCCTTTCTGCTTTTTCACGTTAAGTGTGTATGGCGAGGGCTAGCTGTTCCATAAATACCAAATATTGTTTTTTTTATTGATTAATAAAAAGTACAACATACAAGAGACAAATTAGGTATATATCAAAAAAGGTAGATTAGAGTAACATTGGCTTCCTAGGCCATAAATACTAGGGCCCTTATTCAATTGCAATTTGGCCAATTGAATAGGGGTCTAAATAAGCACATAATATATTTTTTAAAGAAGTTTTTAGTTAGTAAACATCTATCCAAAAGCAAGGTTTTCACTAACTAAAAACCTATTTAAAAAAATATGTTATGTGCTTATTTAGAGCACTATTCAATTGGCCAAATCGCAATTGAATGAGGGCCTAGGTAAGGAAATTGAAGTCAAACTAGACTGTGCTAAAGAATTTGCATATATACACTCAGTCTGTTGTATAATCTCCCTGTATTTTAAGCAACATTTTCTGGGAAACACATACCCATAATAATCTTGTTTAAGAAATTTCAATGCTCCCTTTGACCCATGTTAAAAGATGAGTCATTATAAAAGTGCATATATATGTACATATAATTTATATAAATCTTGGGGAAGCAGCTAGGATACTTAGGGCCTCATTCAATTGTGATTTAGCTAGATGAATAGGGCTCTTTATAAGCACAGAGCATATTTTTTTTACAGAAGTGTTTAGTTAGTGAAGACTTTGCTTTTGGATAGAAGTTCACTAACTAAAAAATAGGGCTCTAAATAAGCACATAACATATTTTGTTAAAGAAGTTTTTAGTTTGTAAACATCTATCTAAAAACAAGGTTTTCACTAACTAAAAACGTATTTAAAAAAAATATGCTATGTGCTTATTTAGAGCCCTATTCGATTGGCCAAATGGCAATTGAATGAGGCCCTTAGTTAGCATAAAAGAAAAAACTAAACATAAGCCAGAACCAAAAAGAAAAAAACAAAACAAAACACATAAATTACAATAAACAAAACATAACAAAGTACATCACACCAGAACAGAGAGAGAGAGCAGAGACCTCCAATCCTAATAAAACTGAATACAGATCCTAATTGGCTTCACTTTGGGCTAGGTTGGAATTGGAGTTATCCCATACAGCCCATTTATGGGTAGGGATAGTGATAGCCCCAGATCTAAAAGATCCATTGCCAAAGAACGATTTTTACTTAGTTCCTCTTTAACTTCATACCAGGTTGTTAGATCTCTTTGTTTCCATTTAGAAACAATGAGTCCTTTGGCTACAATTAGAACCTGAATCAAAAAAGGCTTTTATGTCCAGGGACAATGTTTTGGGAAGGATATAAAACAAAATGATTACTGGTGTAGGCAGTATAGTAGTTTTACTAATAATAGACATCTGAATGAAACAGTGATGCCAAAACGTCTGAATTATTGGCATTGCCACACCATATGTATGGCTACAATGCCACCAACACAATGTCTGTTTTTCATTTTTGCTTATGTGCATAATTTTTATAGACACCATGTGCCACCTATGATTTTCAAATATGTTTCTCTATAGGAAGCATTCTTAATATCTTTTGCAGTTAAAAGAAAAATCAGAGTACCATACTTCCACAGGCCATGAGGCTTTTATGTCCCCTTCCCAAAGTCTCCATTTGAAGGACCTAAATCCCTCAAACCTACTCTTAATGATGTTGTAGCACTTTGATATAACATGTGTCCTATTGTTTGACAGAATTAGTTTCTCAAAATCCGTTAATTGACTACTATTATCTAGATGATATCTAGTTGCTGACAAAGCGCTACATAATTTGTTGTATTCCAACCAGTAATGATTAGGAATATTTAAATTTTTACATAAAACTTCGAAAGTAATCAAGTTATTACTTGGATAGAAGACTCTGGGATGCACAAATCCCTTTTTCAATAGCAACCTAAGAAGGAAGGAATCAAAAAGGCAAGCAGATTTATTGGACTGGGAAAGGGAATCAATGCATATTTAGCATTAAGTTTAACCCAAGATCTAATGTTATTAATGATAGAAAATTTACATTAGATACTGACATTTACATTACATTTATCCTGAAATAGTAATAAAGCTAAGTCTCCCTTTAGGACACTCTCGTTTTCAATTTGTAGCCAATGGCTGGAGTCAGTTGGGTCAGTCCATTTAATCATACGGGCGACTAAAGTGGCATCATAAAAGTTCTTAATTATTGGATATGTCATAACCCTTTTGTTGAAATTAATGACCATATGGACCTTCTTAATTCTCATCCTTCTATGGCTATGAATAAATGTATCAATAAGAACTTGAAGTTTGTTAATTATTTACATAGGGACCTGGTGTGGAAGACAGCACATTAAATAACTGATCTTTGGAAGATGGGACATTTTAACATCCATGATCCTACCAGACCAAGAAATATTAAGATTTTTTCAAGTAAAAATATCAAATATGAGACTGCAGTATCAGTCAATGTTCAATGTATACAGTTCTGTCAGGTGTAAATTCTCCACTGACAATTGATTTACTGTTATTAATTAGTATTATTAGTGTTATAGATTTATTGTTATTAAAGCACTTTGTTTGTTGATTATAATAATTATAGTTTATAATATAAACTATACATTTCTATAAACACACCACCTTTCTATTTTTTTTTTAAAGTTGAAATATTAACATGTGTTCCGGGTGTAATTATTTTTTGCGTGCCTCTGCATCACATTTTTTATTACATTCCTTTCCAGAAATTTAAGATGCTCACAATCAAAGAGTCAAGAGCCTGTTGCAGTTTTAGAAAACTGTTCTTGCTATCCCCTGGAATGTAATTTGCTGAACATGGGAATTAAAAGATTAATTATGGTTAATTAACATTGTAGCATGGAAATATGTAAACCCTTTAAATTATTGTTGCTTTTGAAAGGCTTATGTTCTTGTTTGTGCAAACTCTGGGAACTAATCAACAATATTTCACAATGTATTGCCGGTTGTTTTTTTGTTTTTTTTAAAACAGCTTCAGCAGTATTTGTAAAAGAAAATTCTGTAGTCATAAAAACAGATTCAATTTTTCGTTTTCATTTAGTAACTTTGCCTTGTTGATGCTTTCATATTATTCTTATGAAGCTGAGCACAATGTGTGAAATTCATTATGCTAAATAGATATGCAGTTTACAGTTAATTTTAATATTCATGTTGGAAACTCTGCCAAAGCAAAAAGGAGCTTTGTGTCACCCGATTTATGTTCTGTGCATGTTCTCCGGCAATTACTTACTTTTGAGATTAGAGGCCATGTGCACTGAATGGCAAAGTATTGTTGATGTCTTGGGGAATCTTTTCCATCCTATATCATCCTAATAGGCACATGTACTGAAAACTGACATCTCCAAGAGTTCTCCAGTGCTTCATCCTTAGAGTGGAATTAAAAATGCACATATAAATAAATATAATTGTAATTTATTGTTGTTTATTTTTTAGTGGAAGTGTTAGATATCTAAAACAAGTATAAATTACAGGAAAACGTCCTCCATCTCTGTAACTGTCTTAGGCCATTACTTATCTTTCACAGTGGGAGTGATAGGGAGCAAGAGCACAGAGACTGTTAAAAGCTAAAACCTGTGTTATTATACATATTTATACCAAATAGGTAATTGTCGTCATTGGTATCACCTGCCACCATGATGGGTATTTAATCACTTTAGTGCAGTTACAGAAAAGGGGTCTTTCAGATAATAGATCCTTAAAATACCTAACTTTCAAACTTATTTATCCATCTCTTTTCTTCAACTTTTTAATATCAACCAATGTCATTTTTATTTAGTTAAATCTGCACAATTCTGCAATAATTCTGACCTTTGCTGTATCCCTTTTAGTACATTTGGACATTTGTCTGTCTGGCCCTTTGAGTTGTGCATTTCCCAAATCTCCATCCATCCTCTGAAAATTATTTTATTACTTCATACATACCACTGCCTAGCAATATCCTTTCCTGATATGTTTTAACCCCTTGAGTAATGGGTTGCTTGTTCCCCTGGATGTTGTATAATGAAATGGACATAATAATACAATATCATCATATTTAATTATACATATGTTTATATTGGTCTGGTAAGTGTCAAATAATGCTGCTGCAGCACTCCTTGGTACCAGGAATATTTTCTTCCTGTTTTTTAGTTACTGCACTGCCCTGTTTTGTGAGTCATCCGTAAACACTTATTAGCATAGTGTTTTGGTGTAAAAGTCTAACGAGTAACTCGTAATTTTTTTGTTAGTGCAAAAAGTTTGCTGCAATTTTCAACTCTGACTTGCCGCAGTCACTTTGCTCCTAAGCATGGTTTAATTTAGCAATATAGGGATAAGCATGGAGGCCAATGTTATTACTTTAGATCATGTCTTTATTAGGTAATTAACAGAAAACTATTATATTATTTTTTTCCCTATTGATATATGACAGAAACAATTCTATAAGTTAGCAATACTGATATGCTATAGATATAAATATAACCAACTTCGGGCAGCACACGTTTAATATTTTTTATTGTTTTAATTAGAAAATACTTTACATACATGAATAAAGGTTATATTTTTGTAATTACCATACTCATAAAATGTGTCAAGCAATATAATTATTATTTAGGTGTGCCAAGCAAAAGGGACTTTTTTTATTATTTTTGTTTAGGTACATAATGTTATCCTAGTGTGCATCCTCTTCTGTATTTGGGAAATTATTATTAATATTTGCACAAATCCTTGAGCCACTATATATACATTTCTGTTAGACTATTAATTATGTCTATTAAAGAACCACACAAGTCCACTATATCTGTTCTGCACCATTAAATAGAGGGGGAAAAAGCATAGTGAAAAGTGTTTTCATTTTGAAAACTGATGCGGAATTGAGGTTATGGTCAGTTGAAGTCAGGTTATTTCAGGGATTTGTCTCTGCCTGAATGAGCAATGAGCTCTGTACCATGCGGAACAATGGTTAATTAATTAGATTCAGGTGAAGAAGTCTTCAGTGATTGAATCAGGCAGTGACTGAGTCATTGTAACTTCTTCACTATATTCTAGAAGCTTATACAATAGCTTGTTAAATAGATCAGTAAGTAATTCAGCTGCCTGTGAAGCTAAAGGTCTTAAGTTAATTTTCCCACAATACAGATATTTTTCTTTACGATTTTAAAAATCAGAAATATGTTGTTTAGGTTATAAAATAAAGCACTTTTGGAGTCCTGTCAGCTTTACACAGCATGATAGCCCTACAGTAACAAGGCACTTGTTCTTACACCCTTTGTGAATATCCACCAGTGTGAACCATTTACAACTGAGCTCCTCCACTTATAGTATACCCTTTTGAAAAACTAGACTTGATAATGGCCATATTGTTTTTGGAGAGTAAAGTATTCTTTACTTTGGCCATTTCTTTGTGGGCTTTTTGCTTTTCTTCCAGTATTGATCTTGCATATGGTATTAGATTTCCATTAGTGCCTACTGAAACATCTGACACTTGAAATGGTCATATCATATATCAACTAAGATAGCTAAATTATTTTCTACATTCAATACTAATTACCATTTGTAGAAGCAGATAAAAAATAAGTGAAAATGGTGGCTTCTACTACAGAATAATTGTGTAGCAGAGTTAACAAGCTAATGACTGTACTTATTATTATTAGTTTTACTTTCTAAAAGGATTGTGGCCATTATGAAGTGTAATTCTTGAAAAGAGTATGGAATATTGTAAAAATTAGACAACAGAGGTCTTTTATTCTTAAAAGACTGAGGCCCTCATTCAAATGCAATTTGGCCAATTGAAAAGGGCTCTAAATAAGCACATAGCATATTTTTTTTAAAGACGTTTTTAGTTAGTAAGCATCTATCCAAAAGCAAGGTGTTCACTAACTAAAAACTTCTTTAAAAAAGATATGTTATGTGCTTATTTAGAGCCCTATTCAATTGGCCAAATTGCAATTGAATGAGGGCCATAGTAGATTGTGATGGTTGATTGTATTTTCTCTTACATTAATTCTCTATATCTGATAAAGGTAATGTATTATATTGTTATGCAAGTACTTAATACATATCAGTATTTATTATTTGTATTATTATATTAATATTATTATATATTGTTTTAAGAGCACCAATAGGTTCCTTAGCACTATTACACAATCAACAAGAAATTATTTATATACATTTGAAAGCAGATAAGACAAGGCAGCACATTGAACATGCTCACTGGAAGATGAGGAGATGAGGGCCTTACTCTAGAGAGTTTATAATCCAAGTAATCAATCAAAGTAACAGTTCATCTGTTATAATGTGATGGGTAAAGTGATTATTGTTATTATTATCCGTAGTGCCACAGGCGTAGGAAGGGAGGGCGAGCTGCAGCAAGAACGTGGGTCAGTAACTGCTGATGCCGCCCCAGCGCATGCTTGTGTGTGTGGGTGTGTCAATGTGTGTGTGTCTGTGTGCCTTTGTTAGTTTGTCAGTGTGTGCCTCTGTGTGTGTGTGTGTGTGTAAGTCTGTGAGTGTATGTGATCGTGTAAGGGTGTGTGTCTGTGAGTGTTAGTGAGTGTGTGACTGTGAGTGTGTCTGTTTGAGAGTGAGTGTGTGTCTGTGTGTGTGTCCATGAGTGTGCAAGTGAGTGTGTGTTTGTGTAAGTGTGTAACTGTGAGTGAGTGTGTCTGTGTGAGTGTGTGTGTCTATGTCTGAGTGTGAGTGAGTGTGTGTCTATGTGTGTGTCTGTGAGTGAGTGTCTGTGAGAAAGTGTGTGAATCAATGTGTGTTAGTCTGTGAGTAAGTGTGTGTCTGTGAGTGTGTGTGCATGTGTCTGTGTGTGCATGTGTGTTTCTGTGTGTGTGTCTGTGTGTGCCTCTGTGTGTATAAGTCTGTGTGTGTGCAATTGTGTGTCTATAAGTGTCTGTACGATTGTGTGTAAATCTGTGAGTGAAGGAGTGTGAGTTAGTGTGTGAGTGAGTGTCTGTGTGAGTGTGTGTAAGTCTGTGAGTGAGTGTGTGAGTGTCTGTGTGAGTGAGTGTGTGTAAGTCTGTGAGTGAGTGTCTGTGTGAGTGAGTGTGTGTAAGACTGTGAGTGTCTGTGAGTAAGTGTGTGAGTGTGTGTAAGTCTGCGTGTGTCTGTGAATGTTAGTGAGTGTGTGTCTGTGAGTGAATGTGTATCTGTGAGTGAGTGTGAGTGTCTGTGATTGTGTGTGTCTGTGAGTTAGTGTGTGAGTGTGTGTGTGTCTTTAAGTGTGTGTCTGTGTGTCTCTGAGTGTGTGTCTGTGAGTGAGTGTGTGTGTCTGTGAGTGTGTGTGTCTGATTGTGAGTGTCTATGTGTGTGTCTGTGTGAGTGTGTCTGCAAATAAGTGCCTGTGAGAAAGCGTGTGTCTGTGAGTGTTTGTGTCTGTGAGTGTGTGTGTCTATGAGTGAGTGTAAGTCTATATGTGCCTATGAGTGAGTGTGTGTCTGTGTAAGTGTGTCTGTAAATGTATGTGTGTGTGTCTGTAAGTCTGTAAGTGTGTGTGTCTGTGTATGTTTGACGGGGGGGGGGGTCAAATTCAGAGGTAGCCCCTGGTGGCATAAGCTCTAGCTCCGCCACTGCGTAGTGCTATACAGGAGTTAAGTACAAGGCAAGAGGTCTTGCCTTTCAACATAAATTCAATGTACACAGTGCTTTCCCCGAAGCACCTAACAAAATGTAAAACTCAAAATTGCAATCTAAAGGGTATGGATCTGATACAGGAGTGTGATAGATGTACTGTGCAAATTAAGACTGAAGGTGATAAGCTTCTATAAACAATGCATTTTTTAGTGAGGTCTTTGAAGTTTTTGATGCAGGTATAGTACATTGGAGAGAGGCAAAGAATTCCAAAGAATAGGATCAGCACAAGAAAAATCCTGAAGGCAGGAGTGAGAGGAGGTGATAAGAGAGGAGTACAGAAGAAGGTCGTTAACAGAGCCAAGAGGGCAGGTGGGAGAGTATTTTAAGACAAGAGCAGATATCTAACATGGTGAATGAGAAGTAAGGAAACCAGAAATGATAACCTTGTTTGGATGGCTGTGTTGAGAAGGTAGGGAGTATACTTCTCTGAACAGGTGGGTTTTCAGAGAAAGTTTGAATATTTGAAGACTAAGAAAGAGTCTAACAGAGCAAGGTTGTTTAGTTGTTCAGTCATGTCTGAATCTCCATGTCCTTATTGACTGCAGCAGGCCAGGCACATCTGTCAGCAACTGCCCCTCTGAGCTCCGTCAAGCTCATGTTCATTGCTTCAGTGACCTCATCTATATATCTCTGTCACTGTCTCCACTTCTTCCATGTCTATTTGTCAGGAATTGAGATTGCAGTTTGCAATGATCTTCATTTTTTTAACATTGAGCAGCAGGCCGCTTTTGCACTCTCTTATTTCGCAGTCATCAATAGGTTCTTTAGTTCCTTCTCACTTTCAGCTATCAGAGTAGTATCAGGTTGTTGATATTTATTCCAGCAATATTGATTCTGGCTTTGCATTCATCCGGCCCGGCTTCACACATATTGTGCTCCATAATTTTGTTCAGTATACACAAGCGAGGTTCAGTATACACAAGGGAAGTACCAGTGGCTGCAACATAATGGGGCTACACTACCCTCACCAAATAATTGGTTAACGCAGGAAGAAATCCAAAAGAGGTTGTAAAAAATAAATGTTAATAAAGCCCCTGGTCCTGATGGAATACATCCAAGGGTACTGAGGGAACTGGGCTCTGTAATAGTAAAACAATTATATCTAATTTTTCATGATTAACTCAACACAGGGTTGCTACAGATGACTGTCGAAAAGCAGAGGCTATATCTATATTTAAGAAAGGGGCAAGAGCAAATCCTGGGAAATATAGACTTGTAAGCCTCACTTCTGTAGTGGGGAAGCTTTTAGAAGGGTAAATAGGGGATAATATACAAGAATATGCCTATTTGAACAGGATTATAAATAGGAGCCAACATGGATTTATGAGGGATAGATCATGTGCTAAGCAAATCTAATTCGTTTCTATGAGGAGGTTAGTAGGAACCTGGATCAAGGCAACTCAGTGGATGTATTCTTTTTGGATTTTGCAAAGGCTTTTGATACAGTGCCACATGGGAGACTATTGTGATACAGGAATTGCAGTACATAACTGCTCATGGATTGAGAGCTGGCAAAAAGACAGGAAGCAAAGCATTGTTGTAAATGGAACATGCTCAAATTGGACTAATGTTGTAAGTGGGGTTCCTCAGTGTTCAGAATTAGATCATCTCCTTTTTAACATATTTATTAATGACTTAGAAATAGGACTGGTAAGTAGTGTCTCCTTTTTTGCGGATGACACAAAGTTGTGCAATTACATCAGATAATGATGTACTTTCCCTCCAAATGAATTTACATAAATTAGAGGAAAAAGCATCTAAATGGCAGATGATATTTAATATGAATAAATGTAAAGTTATGCATTTGAGAAGGAAAATAGCCATGCAATTTATAATATTAATGGAGCAAATGTACGGGTATCAGAAATTGAAAGGGATTTGGGAGTGCTTGTGGACAACCACCTAGGTAACGATGCTCAATTCCAAGCAGCAGCTGCAAAGCCAAACACAATATTAGCATGTATCAAGAAGGGTATAGAAGCAAGGGAAGCAAATATAAGGTACAGAGAAGGGCAACAAAACGAATAAGGGGAATGGAGGGGCTAAGTTATGAAGAAAGACTAACCAAATTTAATGTATTTTCTTTAGAAAAAGGCGTCTAAGAGGGGATATGATTACCCTATCCAAATACATCCAGGGTCAGTATAAAGATTTGTCATGGGAGCTTTTTTTGCCAAGATGTTTTCAACTGACAAGAGGACATCCCTTGAGGTTAGAAGTAAAAGGATTACACCTTAAAGAATAAAAATGTTTTTTCACAGTACGGCTAGGTTATCTCTGGAATTCTCTTCCAAAGGAGGTGGTGACAGCAGCTTCGATAGACAACTTTAAAAAGGAACTGGACATATTTTTAAATAAAAAGGTCATTCAGAGTTATCCTGGTTAATTAGAGAGGGAGTATTGATCAGGGAGGAATCAAGTTTCTGGGGTCAGGAAGAAATTCATTTTTGTTTTCATTTTGAGACAATTGGCAAAGTTTCAATGTTTTTTTTCTGTTAGCCTTTCTCTAGGTCAATTAATAACTTATCTGCATGTTGCAGATCAGAGGAGATTTTAAAAGGTTGAACTAGTTGGACTATAAGTCTTTTTTCAACCTCAAATACTATGTAACTATATAACTAATAATTTGAATAAATAAGTTGACAATATGCAACCTTGACTCATACCTTTCCCGATTTTAAACCATTCTATTCCGTATTCTGTATTCAGAGATATGTCTGAATAGATATATGAATACTAATGGAAATGTATAAACAGTATCTCACAAAAGTAAGTACACCCTTCCCATTTTTGTAAATATTTTATTATATCTTTTCATGTGACAACACTGAAGAAATGACACTCTGCTACAATGTAAAGTAATAAGTGTACAGCTGTCCCCTCAAAATAACACAACACACAGCCATTAATGTCTAAACCGTTGGCAACAAAAGTGAGTACACCCCTAAGTGGAAATGTCCAAATTGGGCACAAACTGTCAATATTGTGTGTGGCTACTGTTATTTTCCAGCACTGCTTTAACCCTCATGGGCATGGAGTTCACTAGAGCTTCACAGGTTGCCACTGGAGTCCTCTTACACTCCTCCATAATGACATCATGGAGCTGGGGGATGTTAGAGACCTTGCACTCCCCTACCTTCCGTTTGAGGATGTCCCACAGATGCTAAATAGGGTTTAGGTCTGGTGACATGATTGGTCAGTCCATCACCTTTACCTTTAGCTTCTTTAGCAAGGCAGTGGTGTGTTTAGGCTTGTTATCATGTTGGAATACTGCCCTGGGGCCCAGTCTCCAAAGGGAGGGGATCATGCTCTGCTTCATTATGTCATAGTACATGTTGGCATTTATGGTTCCTTCAATGAACTGTAGCTCTACAGTGCCGGCAGCACTCATGGAGGCCCAGACCAAACATGTCTATATGTATATGTAACATGTTGTGTTGGTTCCTCCTATATTCATTTACCTGATGATGTCAGATGCTGCCTGCACTCTCTCTGCATTCCTGTTTACATTCAGACTAAGGGTTTTATCTCATATCAGTGTATTTGTGCCCTTTGTGCCTTATTTGTTTATCTGTCATTCAGGGATTATTTCAACTACCTTTCCTCAGTATAGATGTATACTTTTTGTGGTGGGCATGTTATGGTCTGAGCCTGCATTATTTCTGCCGGCACTGGGGAGCTACAGTTCATTAAGGGAACCATGAATGCCAACATGTACTGTGACATACTGAAGGAGAGCATGATCCCCTTCCTTTCGGAGACTGTGCCACAGGGCAGTATTCCAACATGATAACGACCCCAAACACACCTCCAAGATGACCCCTGCCTTGCTAAAGAAGCTGAAGGTAAAGGTGATGGACTGGCCAAGCATGTCTCCAGACCTAAACCCTATTGAGCATTTGTGGGGCATCCTCAAATGGAAGGTGGAGGAGTGCAAGGTTCCTAACATCCACCATCTCCATGATGTCATTATGGAGGAGTGGAAGAGGACTCCAGCGGCAAACTGTGAAGATCTGTTGAACTCCATGCCCATGAGGGTTAAGGCAGTGCTGGAGAATAATGGTGGCCACACAAAATATTGACACTTTGCGCCCAATTTGGACATTTCCACTTAGGGGTGTACTCACTTTTGTTGCCAATGGTTTAGACATTAATGGCTGTGTGTTGAGTTATTTTGAAGGGACAGCAAATTTACACTGTTATACAGGCTGTACACTTACTACTTTACATTGTAGCAGAGTGTCATTTCTTCAGTGTTGTCACATGAAAAGATATAATAAAATATTTACAAAAATGTGAGGGGTGTACTCACTTTTGTGAGATACTGTATATATATATGTTTATTGTAGGTTCATTTCTAACTGAGGAAGCCGCAGAAATAGTGCAGAAACGCGCCTTAGTTTTTTAGAAAATATATTTTTTCATATTTTTTACTTCCAATGTCAAGATAAACATTTAAATAAATTTACTGTACATGGATGGAATATATGTGTGTATTGAATTTTTATTCTAGTTTAAATTTATCCATACATACACACAATCACTAATATAGTTGTTGTAGAGGCTTGAGGGACTTAGACTGCAATGAGCGCCGAAGGTCCTTGTTGCACTGCAAGCCTTGTAAAGAGAGCCAAGCGCCTTTGGCGCTCATTCTGGAGAAACATTGAGCAGTCGATCGTGGTTTATTGACAAGGTTCACCATTTGCATGCCAACAAAATATCTCATTATACTGTGGTTTTTCAAGCTGCGAGTCTTATCATCTGTTTGAGCATATTGTATCAATGAAATTGTAAGTAATGACCTGCACTAGGTTTCTGTGTGCTCTCTCTTTCCCCCATACTGTAAAGTCTAACAGTGGTTGCCCCAAAGTCTTGGATTAAAACCTAATATGTTGCTCTGCCAAACCATAAACTCTCGCTTCTGTGTATATCAAACAGTAGCAGTTATAACCTGTGTATTCCGCTTGTAGTCTGATCCCTGATACTTGAACAGAGATATTCAATATTATTATGTTAACTAGCGACTTGCCCGTCAAAAAATGACAGCAAAAAGATTGTAAGGCAGGTAATGTTGTTTGTGTGCGGCATACATTTTTTGTGTGTTCCAAGATCCTTTGGCGCTCATCGCGTGGCTCGCAATGAGCGCCTTCGGCACTCATTGTGAGGCTCTTGGTTGTTTGTGTGCTATGAGCAGCGTTGTGTTTTTTTTTTGGTATGCCAATGAATAATTAATAAAATAAGAAATGAATATACTTTACCATTTGTGAAGTAATTTATGCAGGAAACATTGTGTTGAAGAGCTGGCAATCTGTTTTCATGTTGCTGCAGCATACAATGTGTGTTTTCACTGCTGTGGAGCTGCTGTGTAAGCGTCATGAATGTGTGCAGTGTGTAGTGTAAATAGTGTGCGTGCGCAAGCCAAATCCATTAGGGTATCTGTGTACTTTCGGATTGTATAAGTTAGTGTTCTAAAATGCCGCCTAATGTGTGGTATGTGGCTGTGGCTGATTTTGCGTACTTGTTTTCGGATGTCGTCCGACTTTAAAATCTGTATGTGTTTGGTGGTGTTTTGCGTGTTTAGGGTCCTTTAGCCGCGTTTTCGTTTTGTTCAGCGGCCATTTTTTCTCTTGCATAAGTGATTTTCGGGTGTCTAAACTCTGTAATTTGGACTCAAATCGAGGTGTAACTTCACTTGCAGAGGTTCTGGGTGCCCCCCCCCCCTTGCTGAGGGTAAGCTTTTTATGTGTTTGTTGTGTGTATTTATTGTGTTTCTAATGTTTTTTGGGTCGCGCGGGTTGCGTCCCTGTTTTTGGATCTCGTATGTCTTTTTTTTGGAAAATCTGTAGGTGTTTGCTGGTGTTTTGCGTCTTTAGAGTCCTGTAGCCTCGTTTTCATTTTTCTCGGCGGCCATTTTTTTTTCTCGCTTAGGGGATTTTCGGGTGTCTAAACTCTTTTATTTCGAGTGAAATTGAGGTGTAACTTCAGTTTTCGAGGTCCTGGCTGCCTCCCCCTTGCTGTAGGTAACCTTTTTATGTATTTGTTGTATGTATTTATTGTGTTTTTAATTTTTTCATGTGCTCGGGTTTCGGGCGGTAAGGTCGCATGCTCACAACTATATATGTGATTCATTAAAGTGATAATTGTTTGCAACCTGTTGTCTATGAGACTTTGACCTAAAGGGATCCGTATATCCGTATTTTCATTTTCTACTTCTTGCAGGTACAGTGGTTTAGCATTATGTCACCTTTAAATCGAAATATTATACTGTCATTTTTTTTATATTGCAGCATTGTTTGTGACATCTAATTTTAGGCTTCACCGATCATAATTCTATGAACTTTAAGCATTATTCAAGTTGTTCCTGGGCAACAGAATAACAGTAACAGAAGAGAATACAAATTCTTATAGTGAATGGTTCATTTATATATACAGTGGATATAATAAATTATATTATATATAAGTCTACACACCCCTGTTAAAATGTCAGGTTTCTGTGCTGTAAAAAAATGAGACAAAGATAAATCATTTCAGAACTTTTTCCACCTTTAATGTGACCTAGAAACTGTACAACTCAATTGAAAAACAAACTGAAATATTTTAGGTGGAGGGAAGAAAAAAAAAAAGAAAAATAATGTGGTTACATAAGTCTGCACACCCTCTTATAACTGGGGATGTAGCTGTGTTCAGAATTAAGCAATCACATTCCAAATCATATTAAATAGGAGTCAGCAAACACCTGCCATCATTTAAAGTGCCTCTGATTAACCCCAAATAAAGTTCAGCTGCTAGTTGGTCTTTCCTGAAATGTTCTTAGTCACTGTAACGGAGCCCATCACTGTTTTACCCTGTGTTATGGTTATTTAATTATTATGGTTAAAATATGATCACATTGCTATACTGTCGATATGTTGGTTTGTGCTCTGCAGGATGTTGGCTCAGACCATTGCAGACACCTAGCATAATACATAATCCTATTAGGGTCTCCTAGAGGCAGGAGAGCCCTATTGTGTAAAGTGTACACATTGTGAAAGATGGAACAAAGAGAAGCATTATCTAATCAATGTCTGATTGTATCAAAAGTAGCCGGCTAGTCCCTGGGAGGTGTGACCACACCTATTGTCTCTATTGTGTGGCCAAATATGGGCATGTGTATTACCTGTGGAAAGAGGTGTATATATATTTCTGCATATAACAAAATAAAGTCAGTATTCTTTGACTCCCAAGAAAGTGTCGTCCAATATGGGTGGTCTGGGCTTCTGAGACTGCGCAGTGCTTCTATATGGATATTCAATGCTGAACCTAACTTTCCCTCTGGAACTCTTGGATGGGATTATACCAACTTCACTTTTACACAGCAGCTTGCCAGGGAAAAGGACGTCTCCAACGGCTGGTACCCTCTCACTACCGGGGTAGCCGTTACATTGGTGGCAGTGATGGGATGGTCCTTTTCATCCCCAACGCAAGTGCTGAATGGAATCCCAGTACGCTAAACTGAAAAGACCCACACTAAAGGATCTCTTGGAAACCAGAGGAAGGAGTGCCAACAACTGACCACGGAGAGAGCTGATAGCTGACCTACTGGAGCTGGACGAGATGGATCGATCCATGGAGGTCGTGGACCAACCTACCCCTGTCAGCGAGGAGGAGGAAATTACAAACCTGGTTCAGCGGAGATTATCCATGTACCCAGCAACATCCGTGGAGCTAATAGATCAGCTGTTCCGGGAAGCGAGAACGGAGATACAAAATAGGAGGGAGCACGAACTTGAACTGGCAAGAGCTAGACAACCCCTGGCACATACAGTTCATACTTCCCCACCCACTGCTACAGGGCAGAAAATACCCTTCACGGCCTTCAAAGCGTTTGTGGAAAGTGAGGAAGAAATTGATGGATATTTGGCTGACTTCGAGAGGCAGTGCTCACTACACCAAATACCACCAGACCAATGGGTCACTATTTTGGCTGGAAAGCTATCAGGAAAAGCAAATGAGGCTTTTCGGGCGCTTACTGAGGAAGATATTGCGCAGTATCGCCGGGTGAAGGCTGCACTGCTCACCAGATATGCCGTCACCCCGGAAACATATCGCCGTCGCTTCAGGGAGTCTAAAAAGAAGGCTGCAGACTCCCACATGGAATGGGCCAGCAATATACAAAGGGTGGCATCACATTGGGTGCGAGGGTGCAATGCCAACACAGGAGAAGAAGTACTACAGCTATTCCTGATGGAACATTTCTTCCAAGATCTAACGGCAGACATACAGGATTGGGTGAGAGATCGTCGCCCTGCTAACTTAACCGAGGCAGCACGGCTAGCGGACGAATACGCAGAGTCCAGAAAGGTGAGCCAAGGGTCCACACGACCAACGTCTAGAGCAGAGCCACGCACTTCAATACCCGCTGCACGCACAGAATTTCGGGCCCCAGTACCCCCAGGACCGCCACGGCCTCAGGGGTCTAACCACCAACCCCGGGATTCTTACAAAATGACGTGCCATCGCTGCAGCAACACAGGGCATATTGCCCGTTATTGCTCTTTGAGATCAGCCAATAACAAATGGAGGCGCACAACACCCCACACAGAGACCCCGCCATCACGTCCCTCTGCTGCTCACTGCCTGAAAATCAAAGGGAGCCCTGAGGAGTGTTTGGGAATCTTGTATGAGGCCAACCCCCGTACAGGCTGCCTCCCCGGATAACCGCCAGCATCACCGCCAAGAGGTGCGTGTGAATGGACAGATAGCACAAGGCTTAAGAGACACTGGCGCTACCATCACTTTGGTGCAGAAACATCTCGTGAAACCAGAACATGTATCAAATCGTACCGTTGCTGTTCGTGTCGCAGGGGGGGCTGTTTTTCGCTTACCCACCGCCCGGGTACACTTGGATTGGGGAGTCGGGTCGGGAAAGACCACAGTAGGCATCATGGATAATTTACCTGCTGAGGTTGTGCTGGGCAACGATATTGGCCCTCTAGCCTCAGCCTTTTTACCCACGACTGCTGCTGCTTGTCCCGTGACCACCCGCTCACAGACCCGTACCGAGGACGTTCCTACAACCGGTCGGGAGACCCAGGTAAGCCACAAGCAGACACTTAGCACTACCGCCACAGAGAGACCCATAGCGTGGGTCACCCCCGAAGAGCTTGTGAGGGAAACTAGACAGGACCCCACCCTCCAAAAGTACCGAGCATTAGCCGACGATAGAGGGGATGAGCGGGAACGTTTTATATGGAAAGGGGTTTCTATGGGACAGAGATTGTGGCCCACCTTTTGGACACTGGGATCCTGGACTGTTGGGTGGGATCCTGGATTTTTTTGGGTGGGTGTACAGGGGGAGAACAGTGGGCCCTGTACAATAGGGGCCCGACCACGAGCTGGGGGAGGAATGTACTCTGCAACTTGGGACGGTTTAGCTAAAGGACTTCAGTTCATTTGGAAGGCTGATGCTTTTCTGCTTCATTATTTAATTGTCTGAAACCAGTTTGTAAAATGTATTTTCCCTCTCCTTGAAATGTTTATTGCTGTGAATGCTGTATGAAGTGTGCGTTTGTTTTGTTCTTGAAATGTGAGGAAATGTGAATTGCAGTAATGCTGATGGGTTGTCAAACTGTAGAAGTGACCAACAAATCAGTTTGTCCGGACATCCCCAGGCCGATCCGTTGGGATCAGACCGTGTATGCCGGCTTATGGTCACGGGGGAGGTGTGTAACGGAGCCCATCACTGTTTTACCCTGTGTTATGGTTATTTAATTATTATGGTTAAAATATGATCACATTGCTATACTGTCGATATGTTGGTTTGTGCTCTGCAGGATGTTGGCTCAGACCATTGCAGACACCTAGCATAATACATAATCCTATTAGGGTCTCCTAGAGGCAGAAGAGCCCTAATGTGTAAAGTGTACACATTGTGAAAGATGGAACAAAGAGAAGCATTATCTAATCAATGTCTGATTGTATCAAAAGTAGCCGGCTAGTCCCTGGGAGGTGTGACCACACCTATTGTCTCTATTGTGTGGCCAAATATGGGCATGTGTATTACCTGTGGAAAGAGGTGTATATATATTTCTGCATATAACAAAATAAAGTCAGTATTCTTTGACTTCCAAGAAAGTGTCGTCCAATATGGGTGGTCTGGGCTTCTGACACTGCGCACTGCTTCTATATGGATATTTAATGCTGAACCTAACTTTCCCTCTGGAACTCTTGGATGGGATTATACCAACTTCACTTTTACACAGCAGCTTGCCAGGGAAAAGGACGTCTCCAACGGCTGGTACCCTCTCACTACCGGGGTAGCCGTTACAGTCACATCCCACAGCAAAAGCCATGGTCCACAGAGAGCTTCCAAAGCATCAGAGGCATCTCATTGTTAAAAGGTATCAGTCAGGAGAAGGATACAAAAGAATTTCCAAGGCATTAGATATACCATGGAACACAGTGAAGACAGTCATCATCAAGTGGAGAAGATATGGCACAACAGTGACATTACCAAGAACTGGAGCTCCCTCCAAAATTTATGAAAAGACGAGAAGAAAACTGGTCTGGGAGGGTACCAAGAGGCCTACAGCAACATTAAAGTAGCTGCAGGAACATCTGGCAAGTACTGGCTGTGTGGTACATGTGACAACAATCTCCCGTACTCTTCATATGTCTGGGCTATGGGGTAGAGTGGCAAGACGAAAGCCTTTTCTTACGAAGAAAAACAACCAAGACAGGCTACATTTTGCAAAAACACATCTGAAGTCTCCCAAAAGCATGTGGGAAAAGGTGTTATGGTCTGATGAAACCAAGGTTGAACTTTTTGGCCATAATTCCAAAAGATATGTTTGGCACAGAAACAACACTGCACATCACCAAAAGAACACCATACGCACAGTGAAGCATGGTGGTGGCAGCATCATGCTTTGGGGCTGTTTTTCTTCAGCTGGAACTGGGGCCTTAGTTAAGATAGAGGGAATTATGAACAGTTCCAAATACCAGTCAATATTGGCACAAAACCTTCAGGCTTCTGCTAGAAAGCTGAACATGAAGAGGAACTTCATCTTTCAGCATGACAACGACTCAAAGCATACATCCAAATCAACAAAGGAATGGCTTCACCAGAAGAAGATTAAAGTTTTGGAATGGCCCAGCCAGAGCCCAGACCTGAATCCGATTGAACATCTGTGGGGTGATCTGAAGAGGGCTGTGCACAGGAGATGCCCTCTCAATCTGACAGATTCGGAGTGTTCTTTGCAAAGAAGAGTGGGCAAATCTTGCCACGTCAAAATGTGCCATGCTCATAGACTCATACCCAAAAATACTGAGTGCTGTAATAAAATACAAAAGGTGCTTCAACAAAGTATTAGTTTAAGGGTGTGCATACTTATGCAACCATATTATTTTATTTTTATATTTTTTCTTCCCTCTACCTAAAAGATTTCAGTTTATTTTTCAATTGAGTTGTACAGTTGATAGGTCATATTAAAGGTGGAAAAAGTCCTGAAATGATTTATCTTTGTCTCACTTTTTTACAGCACAGAAACCTGACTTTTTTACAGGGGTGTGTAGACTTTTTATATCCACTATATATACAGTATATATATATATATATATATATATATATATATATAGTATATAGGGAAAATACTCCTCTGTTAAAAAAAAACAGTGTTTAAAGCTTGATGGGGAGAGAGGGAGTCATTAGATTCACTGCAGCAAGCAAGACTATTATTGTGTCCAGGTCACATATGTACACATGTACTGTTACACACACAAATACTAAGATAAAAAATAAAAATCAATGAAACTTTGTAATACAATAAACAATATGGAAGCATACACATCCTGCACATCCTGTATATTCAAAGTATCAGCCTACCTCAGATTTTACAGCAACATACATGTATTTAAAATATGTGCCTGTGTTATTATTTTTTTACATTCTAAACACATGTTTTATATTTTTAAGGGTAATTATTTATAGCAGTATATAGTAAATATGACCAAAGTGTCATTTTAATGTTTGTAGAGCCATCAACTAAGCTCAGTTCAACATAGAAAACCCTATATAATTTTAAAACCTCTGACTATTTTTAAATACACCACTAAATATATGCAGAATATGCAGTTGCTATTCAAAATATATAATGAAGTATTACAAGCACATAAAATGGTCATAAATTAACATTTTATTTTAGTACTCATGTACTACATTTATTTCACTTGATGTATTGTTGTGATCATGGAGATGCCTTCATCAGGCATTGTCGGCTAGCACACTTGGGAGGCCTGCAAATGTAATTAAGAGGCTAAAATTATTGAGATATATATATAGTGAGGCAGCAGGAAGTGTACAGTAATCTAGATAAATAATCAGAGTATTGCATTATATAGTAATACCCTTTTTTATTTTACAAGCATGTTAATAGAAATTACGAGCTTTCAAGAGTTTTGCTTATCTTTATCAAGTCAGAAGCAGTACTGCATAAAACAAATGAAAAAAGAGCAGAGTTTGGGGTGAGATACAGAAAGTCATCATAAATTATGTCCTGATAGGTTAAGTAGGTGAGTCTATATACCAGGTTTGAGATAAAGAAACAGAAGAGCAATAAGTTAGGGTTGTAAATACCCCACATATTGAGTATTTGGGAAACAACAATAACAAATGGGGAGGAATGTGGTAGGGCCACAATAATTTCTGATAGTGTGATAGAAACCCTTAATCAATATTAAGTCTGGTATCTCTTGTATTAAATAATTTAATTATCTTAATTTCCTCTCCTGGATGTGTTTGAAATTACTTCTGAGAATTTTGACTTTCAGGTTTTAGATGGAGTGATTAATCTGGGTAAAATGGTGTCCAACTGGGGTATAATAATTGTCTTCTTTGTGCTTTTTGATGAAAAGTCTGTGCAGATTCATCCTTAGGTGCAGTTTTTGGCTTGTTTCACCAATGCAACAGCCTATTTCACATACACCATATTAAATTATGTAAACCACGTTGGAGGATGTACATGAATTTGACCTCTGATGTTATAGGTCTTGTTGTTATCCGTGTCCTCTTTACAGATGTGGTGCAGCACATTTTATTACAAGGCTTTGTTATGCTGTTCATCGTCCAATCTTCTGCTGACCAATGTTTGTTTCAGGGTTGGTGGCTGTCTAGATGCAAGAATGGAAGGCTAGGGGAATATATGTTTTAATTTTGTGTTAGTAATGGCTGTAAATCTTAAATCATTTGTGTATTTCTTATTGAACCAAATGGAATGGGGTAACCAGAGGTGTATGTGTATTAGTTTCTTTAATTTTGTATTGTTCACGTGGTGTTTTAATGACAGAGGTTATTTTCTGTGTAATGACACAGGCGTTGTAGACATTCTGCCTGAAAGATTCAAACAGTGTTTTTAAAGTTTATCATCAGTGGTTGAGCATATGCTGTGATATCTGAAGCTTGGCTGTGAGTTATCGATTGCTTCGTATTGGAGGGATGGAAACTGGAGCTCCATGCTCTAGCTCCTCCACTGCTGCTGGTGTTTGTAACTAGTGGCTTAAGTATGTTTTCAACAAGGCCAGATAACTGTTCTGTCAGTGTTACCTGTTACAAATTGTCTCCGTGGATTGCTTGGTTTGTGGATCTTTGGCAACACGTAGAAAGCCCCAGTTATAGGATGGATGTGAATTAGCTGCTCCAATTCTGGCTGCACATTCTTGGGAAATGCTTTGATACATTTCCTGAGCTGAATTATATATTTCTCTATAGAGTCCTGGTTCAGGTTCAGTAGTAGGTACTGTCTGTCAGTTGCCTGTTTCCTTCTTTTATGTAGTCCTGAGTATTCATAATGACAACTATGCCGCCTTTGTCCACTGGTTTGATGGTGTTGTTTGGGTTTCCTTTTAAGCTGTTTATGGTAGCTCTTTCTAATGTAGAGACATTGTATAAGTCTCTTTTCTGCTGATATATTATGTTATTATTGTGATATTGAGGGACCACTGTGGTCTCTGTGGATTGATTAAACCAGCCTGTGCCTAGGGAGGGCATGGGGTGTGTGGCACAAGGAGTCCATTTCAGGGTAAACATTGCACCTCCAATGGATATATGGACTATATCTGGACTTTTATTTCCCTGTGAGCAGGGTGGTTATAATTATTGTACCCCCTGGATGTGTGGGTTAAGGTTGTCCTGTTGGCATAAGTGGGTTCATTACAATTGTGGCATTAAGGGCATGTAGTTATAACTGTGTATATAACAGTGTCATTTTAAACAACATACAATATGAAAAATCTTTGTAAAAGCCAATTTCACAGTTGGAATTTGGATAGAAAGTCCAGCTTATATTCAGGCCAAAACGCGTATGGTTGTTACTACTATGGGAGTGCCATCTCTGACCACAGGTGGGTTTCATCTCAATGAGGGGCCAGGATACATAGTCTCCCTCCTTAATTAACCAGCTACCCCCCTTCCTACCTTTACAGATAGCCTGTCTTCAGGACAAGAAGATATGGGTCACTAGAAAAGCTGACACCACATGATTCACAGACAGGCTACATGGCTTGGTTCAGATTGGATAAAGAGGACTGTCATTGAGGGGTGTGACTTGTTAGTGAGCGGTTAAATGTATAAAATGGTTGAATGGATGACAAGTAAAGGTCCTCTGTATAGTCATACATAATTACGTCTGTGCTAATTATTGAGGGAAGGGATACCCCTGATCGTAGGTAGGGCTTAATAATTCTATATCTGCCTAATAGAAGAGTTATAGCCGGTAACTCTGCTGCTCTGTTGCTCTGTCTGATAATTCTTGTGTTCCTGTGGTCATCATGAGGGTCTAAGACTGGTCTGTTTTTTTCTCTGCTAGCAGAACCAGGTTCTGGGCAAGCCCAATTGAAGAAGCGGTTGTGACAATTCTGTGAGCCTCAGTCTCCTGAAGAATTCTTCCAGGTCTGAGTACAGTTGAATTTCATCCAGTTTTGTGGACAGAATGATAATTCTTTAGAGAGATTTTCTATTGGATTGAGGTCTGGGCTTTGACTAGGCCATTCCAACACATTTACATGTTTCCCCTTAAACCACTCAAGTGTTGCTTTAGCAGGGTGTTTGGGGTCATTGTCCTGCTGGAAGGTGAACCTCCGTCCTAGCCTCAAATCACGCACAGAGTGGTACAGGTTTTGCTCAAGAATATTCCTGTATTTAGCACCATCCATCTTTCCCTCAACTCTGACCAGTTTCCCAGTCCCGGCTGCTGAAAAACATCCCCACAGCATGATTCTGCCACGACTATGTTTCATTGAGGGGATGTGTTTTTTGGGTGATGTGATGTGTTGGGTTTGCTCCAGACATAGCGTTTTCTTTGATGACCGAAAAGTTCAATTTTAGTCTCATCAGACCAGAGCACCTTCCTCCATACATTTTGGGAGTCTCCCACATACCTTTTCGCAAACTCAAATGTGCCATTTTGTTTTTTGATGAAAGTAATAGCTTTCTTCTGGCCACTCTGCCATAGAGCCCAACTCTATGGAGCGTACGGCTTATTGTCCTCCCATGTACAGATACTCCAGTCTCTGCTGTGGAACTCTGCAGCTCCTCCAGTTACCTTAGGTCTCTGTGCTGCCTCTCTGATTAATGCCCTCCTTGCCCGGTCCGTGAGTTTTGGTGGGCGTCAGTCTCTTAGTGACATGTTCTTTCCATTTGGTTATGATAGATTTGATGGTGCTCCTGGGCATCATCAAAGATTTGGATATTGTTTTATAACCTAACCCTGACTTGTACTTCTCAACAATATTATCCCTTACTTGTTTGGAGAGTTCCTTGGTCTTCATGGCAGTGTTTGGTTAGTGGTGCCTCTTGCTTAGGTGTTGCAGCCTCTGGGGCCTTATGTGACACTTAGATTGTACACAGATGGACAGCATTTCACTAATTATGTGACTCTTGAAGATAATTGGTTGCACCCAAGCTTTTTATGGGCTTCATAACAAAGGGGGTGAAGACATACACACATGCCAATTTTCTTTTTTCTATTTCTAAAAAATAATTTTATGTATATATTTTTCTCATTTCACTTTATCAACTTAGACTATTGTGTTCTGATCCATCATATAAAATTCAGATTAACAAAACATTGAACTTAAGGCTGTAATGTAACAAAACAGGTAAAAAGTCAAGGGGGTGAATACTTTTGCAAGGCAGTGTATATATATATATATATATATATATATATATATATATATATATATATATATATATTATAGTCCAGTAAAAGTAAAAAATGCAGAATGTACTGTAGTCCAATATTTTATTACTAGCGATTTGCTGGTCAAAAATGACGGCAATAAAATGTGAAGGCTAGCAATGCTGTTTGCCACAAGATGCAAGGCTCTCCCCGCTCATTGCTCATTGCTAGTCTCTCCCACTTTACCTTTACACAAACCCTTCAATGATCGCTCATTGCAGACGTTGTACAACCCGCAATCCTCTCCTCATTGTGAGTCTCAAAGTCTTGAGGGCCTCGCGATGAGCGCCTAAGTGTTACGGTGCCTCATTTTGAGTCTTTTTCCAAACAATTACGGTAAACGGCTGCCATTTTTTTCCTCGCTTAGCCGATTTTCAATCTCCTAAAAACGCCAATTAAACCTCAAATTAGCTTGTAAGTTAATTTTTTAAGTAAGTGGCGTCTTATGGCGTTCTTCCGACTGCTTCTGAGCTGGAAAAATATGGCGGGCGTTGAAGTCGTATTTTTTTCAACTTTTTGCATGCCTCGCGCTCATCGTGTGGCCGGCAATGAGTGCCTTCGGTGCTCATTGTCAGCCTTTTTCCACGTCTTGCGGGGCTTGCGCCTACAGAGCTAATTGCAGCAAAGACGCCTTTAAGGGCGCCTTCGGGGCATATTGTGGATACGCAAGCCCGTATTTTTTAACATTGCGTGATGACAACTTGCAATTATGACAACTATTATATGTGATGATGTTAATAGAATGCAAATAATATTTAAATGTGTTACCAAGTTTTGCTAATGTATATTGTATTTAGTCCATTTCCATGTGTGTCTTTTAATGCTTCCCTTGTTCTTGACTACATGTTTCTTGTCAAAGAGTTAGAAATGATAAATGCTGAAATTAACTCATTGCCACTCAGTGAATTGCTATTTGCACTTTTGTAAGTTGATGTATAAAAGATTGCGGTCTTTAAAAGAAAACGATGGAGAGGCGAAGACTACATATAATATATGCAATAAATAATTGTGTTTAATAAGTAGTAAGTTACAGGCTGTTTTATTTATTTAACATTGTAATCCATTTTGCACTTTATTACCTATATTTCTTTAAGCCAAAACACTGCAAATGTGTGACTGTAATGTATTTATAAAGGCACATGGATGACATTTTTGTTTCATGTCTTCAAAAGAGCATTTTTATACATTTCGAAAGTTGTGTTTTTTATAAAAATTTTTATAAATATATAAATTTTACATTTTCATAAAAAAATAGTAAAACCTGTTAAAAGTATATTGAAACTAACAGGACATTTACAGAGCATACGTTCATCTGTAGAGTTCACTGGTAAACAAGTGTGACTTATACATCTGTTTTACTATTTATTGGCTGACAGGGGCATGGCCACAGATAAGATATTAATATTTTTAAATTCTATTTTATCAGATCTGTAAACATTTGAATTATTTTTTTTCTGCTTTGAGAACATATTTAAAAAAATAAATAAACTGTGGTACATTATCAAATATCCTGTTTCAGACCCAACAAAGAAAAGCATGCTTAAAATGAAGCTTAAATTCAGGGTGGTCAACCGGCAGAACTGGGTTTGAAGCATTATATTCTGCCATTTTCTTCCAGACCTTGGCTGACTCACAAAAAATTATTCTATAAGCTAATACGTGACCTTTCACAGAGTCTCCATCTCAACATAAATTTCCTTCCTGTGCTATGTTTAAAGTCAAGTATATTAAAATATTTATGTGCGTTTCCATGAAAATAGCGCATTCTAGACCTTGACTTGATTTTCACAGAAATATTTTATCTTGGTGAAATTTTAAACAGCTAATTGACAACATCTGCATTAAATAAATAGTTCTCTTCAAGTATGTGTTGACTCATTTGTCCAATATGTGTGTACAATTTGATATACTTCTCAGCAGTGGCCTGTCTCTATCATCTTAATGGGTTAAAGAAACAGAAGGTCTAAACCCTCCATCAAATTCACGTAAGATTTACTTGTTGGTGTAGACTTAAAGGGACATGAAACACAACTGTGATAACTCTAACTAATGGTTCAATATCTGTCAATTACCCCTGGGTTTGAATGTACTGAAGGGCCCGTAGGCCACCTCAGGCTTGCCTGGGGTTGGAAGGAGGGACCACCTGACCTGGCAGGACCTGGGAGGGGCAGGAGGTGGCTAGCTGGGGGAGGTGGAGCCATTATAGGCTTTTGCGGCCAATTTCCACCAGTTTGCCCCCAGCTAGCCATGGGAGCAGATGCCCACCCACCCATCCCTAAAGTATTGTTGTTAAAGTGATGTATATGTTGTACTGTTAATTAAAAAAAATAGAAAAAAAATAGAAAAAATAAATAAAAGATGAATAGTAAGTTGTGGATTATGTTGTTTATTGTCTGAAGTACTCGTTGTTGTGGATGTATCATTAAGTATATATTATATGGTATCAAAAGTTTGTTTATTTTGTCACAGCGGCGGGTGGTGAGGGGAGTTGCCGGGACAGTGGAAAATGGGGGAGATCCTACCCTACGGTGGTAGGGATGTTCCAACACGGTAGGCCCTGGATTAGGCTTCAGGGCGTAGGGTGTACTGTCTCTGTCCAGGCTCCTCCCCTCGGGTTATGTTTATTTATTTATCGTTATGGTTATTACATCATGTTGTGTTTACCAATAAACGCTGTGGCCAGTTATCTCCCAAGAAGTGGTCTGTGTCTAATTTTATATTCAATGGGTGATGGGGTATACATTCTTATATGCACATACCAACTGGGCCTTGCTTAGGTCATGTGTTCAGTCTAAAGTCATATGCAGATTAAAAGATGTAATCATGCCCAAACCCCATAGTGTAATTAGCCTAATCATCCTAGATTTCCATTGGAGTCTAGGCATGCTCAGACGTTCTTACTATGGCTATAGACTGAAGCAATTTAGCTAACATAGTGATGGTGTCTTTTATTAACATTGATAAAACACCAAAAGATTATAATAAACCGATATCTTAATAATATAATTGCATTTAGTGATTGATGTACAATAATTTAATTGACACAAAAAAGAGGATGTAAAAAAGGATACTAATATAAAAGCATTCAGCATTTATACAAAAAAACGACTATGATAAACAAGCATATAAATATATCCAAAAACTTTTATAATATTTGCACAAATGTTAAAGTACTTAAAGGTATAACGTACAGACTAGAAGTCCACAACCAACAGCTTTAGAGCCAATTATGGCTCTTAAGAGATAAACATTTGACTTTTTTGACTAGTCCGCTAATTAAAGGACTCATGGAGCTGAACAAGAACAGCTTCCCAAGTACCACAGTAGCCACCAGACAAATGTGGAACTGTTTGTGCCAAATTACACCTGGGAATTCTATTTGTGTTAATTTCTGCAACTAACACCACCTGCCTATTTTACAACACAGACTCATTGAGGCAATAGTTATGCAAATATTAAACAACATGTAGTAATATTAAAATTAAATGTTACATAATAACAATACAGTGTATATTTTTGTTTATGCAAATTACCTTTCTTATATTGCAAATGATTGTTGATTTCTTGTTCTGAAATTTGTCATAAGTTGACAAGGTGCTAGGGTGATTAATCCTATTCATTGGGCACAAGCACTCAAATAAGACTTAGGCTGGAGAACTATAAAGGTGGGAAGATGTATCCATGGGCTGGTATTTCTTATTGTGTCTCTTTTAGTGGTTAACAAAAAAATCTTCAGTAATTCTGTAGGCTCCAATGTAAGCACAAGTGGAAACACAGTATTGTCTTGTTCGCCTATTTGTAATTTGAATGGTGTGCTGCTCTCTCCACTGGACATTGTTCACCTTGGTGCCGTTATAATATACTAGCGACTTGCCCGTCAAAAAATGACGGCAATAAGATTGTAAGGCAGGTAATGTTGTTTGTGTGCAAAATTAATTTTGTTGGTGTTCCAAGATTCTTCGGCGCTCATTGCGAGGCTCTTGGTTGTTTGTGTGCTATGAGCAGAGTTGTTTTTTTTTTGGGTATGGCAATGAATAATTAATAAAATAAGAAATTAATATACTTTAACTATTGTGAAGTAATATATGCAGGAAACATTGTGTTGAAGATCTGGCAATCTGTTTTCATGTTGCTGCAGCATAGAATGTGTGTTTTCACTGCAGTGGAGCTGCTGTGTAAGTGTCATGAATGTGTGCAGTGTGTAGTGTAATCGTGTGCGTGCACGAGGCAAAATGGTTAGGGTAGCTGTGTATTTCCGGATTGTATAAGTTAGTGTTCTAAAATGGCGCCTAATGTGTGGTATGCGGCTGTAGCTGATTTAGAGTCCTTGTTTTCGGATGTCGTCCGACTTTTTCGGAAAATCCGTAGGTGTTTGGTGGTGTTTTGCGGTTTTATGGTGGTGTTTTGCGTGTTTAGGGACCTTTAGCCTCATTTTCGTTTTGTTCAGCGGCCATTTTTTCTCTCGCTTAGGTGATTTTCGGGTGTCTAAACTCTGTAATTTGGACTTAAATTGAGGTGTAACTTCACTTGCAGAGGTCCTGGGTGCACCACCTTGCTGTGGGTAAGCTTTTTATGTGTTTGTTGTGTGCATTTATTGTGTTTGTAATGTTTTTCGGGTCGCTCAAGTTGCGTCCTTGTTTTTGGATCTCGTACGGCTTTTTCGGAAAATCTGTAGGTGTTTGGTGGTGTTTTGCGTCTTTCGAGTCCTGTAGCCTCGTTTTCGTTTGTTTTGGCTGCCATTTTTTCTCTCGCTTAGGGGATTTTCGGGTGTCTAAACTCTTTTATTTCGAGTGAAATTGAGGTTTAACTTCAGTTTTCGAGGTAGTGGCTGCCTCCCCTTGCTGTAGGTAAGCTTTTTATGTATTTGTTGTGTGTATTTATTGTGTTTTTAATGTTTTCATATGCGCGGGTTTCGTAACGCGTCTCGAATTTGTTTGTCGTAAGTCCATACATTTTGCGAGGTCCACAGTGGCTGGCAAGGAACACCTTCGGGGCTCCATGCAAGCAACTGCGGCCCTCGCTTTGCAACGCGAGCCAGCAGCTTTAGCAACATCCCGCATGTTCACAACTATATATGTGATAGAAGACAAAAACAGAGTGGGGGAAGAGAGTGCACAACCTCCTTGTGCAGGTAACTTCAATCATGATATACAGACAAATTGTGTATTTGTCTGTATATTGTGATTGTAGGGACCTGCACAAGGAGGTTGTGCGTCCCCCTACACACTCTGTTTTTGTCTTCTAGAGTACGCAATAGTTTGGCTCTTTGGTTTAAAAAGGTTGCAGATCCCTAATATAGAGAGAATTGGAAACACAAGAAATATAAAATATGTCATATGTTACACCTTTGCTGTGTACTAATTGACAAAACACCAACACTCTGATGTAACTTTAACACATTTAATGAGACAACGGATTTATAAATCTTTTTGTATCCACAATTGTACAAAATCAGTATCAAAATGTTTCCAGTTTCTCAACAGCTCTGGGAAGTCTGTCGAACTGTAATCTTCACCTTCCAAACTGTTTCATACAAAAGCGACGCCAGAGTCCTCATTTGACCCATGTCCAGCAGGGTAAGAATATTGTTTATTGTGTTCTATATCTTCTTTTCAAGTAAACTAAGTGGCAATATTCATATATATTTAATGAACACTTATGCAAAACCTCACCTCTGAAATGATATATGTATTTTGCTGTGCTATGTATTATATGACTACATTTATCTTATTCTTGCTATACCTGCAACTCATAATAAAATATTGGTACAGCAATTAATCTTTTTTGTAAACGTGAATATTATATTTTCTATTACCAGAAAATTCCTGCTATTGAAAAATAACATATTTTTACAAAATGAGATTAATATTACACACTCAACCAATGACAGATACAATTTTAAGTGCCAAATGAAAGGACAAATTATATTCAAGATAAATTTCAGTACGTCAACTGAAATAAAGGCATATATCCACATAATTATAGATCAGGATCACTAATGACTAAGATAAATCTTCTTAGTAACCAGATTCTTCATTGTAGAAATCTGACTTCTTAATAGGACATATCACTCTTTTTGAAACTTACAGGTAATGGAGAGACTGGAAAGCAGAAGGGATAAGCCAAGAATAGTGTGGTACTGTTCAAACAGACAGTGTAAAACAAAGCATCTGAAATATCCATATCAAGGCCTGGGAGAAGTAGTATAGTACATTCTCCCCTTATTGCAGTACAGTTGGGGAGCTTAAAGGGCCACGTAATTCAGGGCAGTTTTGTCCAAATCCCTGTAAAGATCTCCTAAAAGCATGTTGAATTATTTTTTTTATTTTTGAAATATGTGCATTTATCCCTGAGAAGTTAAATAAAATAAAATCTGTGTTTATATGTGTGAAAGCCTGTCCATAGCTTTCTCCACATCTGATGGAAGGGGGCTTGGTCCTGGTTCGTTTCTTCAACAAATCATATTGCAGTGGTGTCCCCCCATTCAAGTCAATGGTAAGGTTGTTGTCAGTTTGTTTATATTTCCAGTTTGAAGGGACCATTGCGGTTCTAATCTCAGATCCCTGGGAACACTTAAACAGAGTTCATATATAGAACCTAATAATAAACTATTATAATACACTTAAATCTAAAAATCTATCTCCGTATTTTTAAGATATTGACATGGCACTTATTTTACAGCAAAACTCCCTTTTACAGCAATAATAATAACAGTATTTCCGTGTCACATTCATACTGGTATTTTTATATTGTGCTTACGTTACTCATATGAGCTCTTGAAGACATGCTGTTTACATATAGCGGAGACAGACTTTGCAATGTGTTTTTTTTTTCTTACCAGCATGGTCTGAGCTCTTGCCTCTCTGGAATTTGAGCTATGCTTTCAGACAAGCACAGTATCACCTTTGAGATCATAAATCACTTTCGGCTATAACCATCTACCTGCTTATTGCTTTGTGCACTGAAAATGTCACCCTTACCATATCTATCTGTTCAGGCATGGAAGACTGGTACTTACCTATAGCAGGAAACAGCATTGATAACCTGAGCCCAGGGGTAAGCTGTGCTATCAATCACAGCCTTTCCTATAGAGCCTCACACGCCATGTGGCACTCCTGAAATAGGCTCTGCCACATGTACTCCCTGTTTCTTACTAATGCAACAGTTAGTGGACAGTATATTCTGCATGTAAACAAAGATTTAAAAGGTAAGATTTTAGATTAGCGACTTGCCCATCAAAAATGACGGCAATAAAATTTGAAGCCTGGCAATGCTGTTTGCCACACAATACGAGGCTCTCCCCCCTCCAAGTGGCGAGCCTCTCTCCTTTCCACCTTACGGGTCTCGTGATGAGCTCCAAAGGTGCTCATCACGAGCCCTGCAATGAGCACTTTTGGCGCTAATTGCATACCCTCTACCTTATTAAATATGTCAGATTGTCACCTTCTGTTGATCAGGTAATTTTTATATAAGGGGGGTCTGGGGAATCAGACAGAGATATTAAGTGTGTGTGCTCACTATTCAGGATTTCCCCAGATTTTGTAGGTTTTGTAGTAATGAATTAAGCACTGATATTTAATTTACACATGAAAAAGAAGGGTGTTTTTGTGACTGGATACCCACTCAATGTGATTATGTATATAAATGTATGTGTGTCTGTCACAACCTCCATCATTGATTAGGCCAGTCATACAACCTAACCTATTCCTGTGTCTTTGGTGTGCCTGCATCCTAGGCTGTAAATTGCAAAGGATCTGCTTTGAGCACACACTGTCACATGGGGGATGACACCTACACACCAACTGCCACTTACTTAAGGCAAAAGCAACTGAGCAACAGTATTCAGTTATTTTGGCTTGCAGCATCTTGTCTCTTATTGTATCTTGATGGATCTGACGTTTCAATACACCCCCTCTGGCTCCCCGACCCTTGGCTTAATATTCACAATGCTCTACCTTCTGGTACCTATCCCATGGCTTGTTTTACAATAATCTATATGGCTCCTGACCTTTGGCTCTGGTTCTGGATTCTACCTGACCTTGTAAACTGTGACCTATTACCTTGTACCTGGGTCTATTTTTCTTTCTGTCTGATTCAATTTCTGGACTCACTTTCTTGTATTACACTGAATTGTGACCCACTCTTGCTACTAGGCGTCATTCAGTTGTCTCCTTGTGATATTATCTCTCCCTGGCTCTTCCTGTAACAGTGGGATTTGTAGACCTTTACGGTTTGGACTCAGCAACTGGTTACAGAAGCAGTACAAGAATGCCAGAGGTAGAGCAGAGACAGAGTTATCAGTGGTGCATGTGGTGCATGCGGTGCAGTGCTGTGAATTTTTTTCTCACGTTTAGTTTTTTCTGTAGTGTAGCCCCCTACGCCCCCGGGAGCCAACCCATCCTGGCCCAACCCACCACGGCCCCATCTGCCCCCATCATGGCCCCCCTGGTCCCTCATGTCTCCCTGTGTCTCCTTGGCTGCACACACCCACTAGTTGAACATTTGTGGATGTCTATTTAAAGAAGAGCATTTCTACTGAAGCTCCAAGAGGTACAGGATGGATGGTTTCCCTGAGGAGGAGAAAAGGAGATAGAGATGGTTTCTATGTGAACTGGGTTCTGAGGAGGCTTTGGTTTTGTGTGGGATGGATGCTGAGAGGGGTGCGTGCTGTATGGGGGTGGATGCTGAGAGGGTCTGGGGCTATTTAGAGATAGTATCAGATAGGGCAATGGTAAAAGAGGAGGAGGCATTCGTCTGTTTGTTAAGTCTGAATTTAAGCCTATATTCAGAGAAGATATTTATGCTGGAACTAGCGATAATGTTGAATTTTGTGAGTTAAATAGCGGAGCAGCAAATTCCATTGGATTAAACCCCCAAATATAATTGCAAATATTGTTACAGATTGTAAATGCAGCTAAGCATTGACAACTTTATTAATGGGAGGTTTTAACTACCCTGAAATAAACTGGATGAATGAGACCAGCAGGTTCTTGAGTATCCTCAGAGATCCTTTTATGTAGTCCAGGTTATACAAGAACAGGATATGGAACTGTTTAGCTGCACCACTCCAACCTATGTTGATCCAGGTTAGTGCCTGGTTAGATTATTTTGTGCACTTGCTTTTTTAGCAGAGCTTGCTATTTGCAAAATTGGTATTATTTTTTTGCGATCACTGTTTGCAGCTGGGGCACCAAATAGGTGTATAGCAACAAGTGTTGTGCCCTAGCACACATAGACCCAATGAATGCTGTTGCAGGAATTGGGAGCTTATATTTTGTATAGGGAACGATTTAAAGAAACCTGGCAACATAGTGAGGTCCATGTTTTATCAACTGAACATGGGTCAAAAACTTATCAATTGATATTGAAGCTTTATTTTTGAGCATTGATACAATATTAAGACCAAATAGTGATACACTTAAAGGAGTTGGTTCATTTACCTTCCCTTGCTCTGTATGCAGTTTTTTATTATTATTATTATTTTTTGCACATAGTGTGTATTATTATTTTTGTATATTGTTTGAGCATTATTATTAAAGATTCTATTTTTTGTAAATATGTATATTTTGTTGTTGCCACAAATTACAAATATAAATTCAAATAGAGTGCTTGCATCACGGACTTAGTAGAACCTCTCTTGTGCTCTCTAATTCTTTGAAAATTGAATGATTTTTAACTATACAACAACCTACTAGAAATTAGGCTATCTTGGATTTAGTCATAACAAATAATATTGATATAATATGTTGAAATAGGGCAACCTTTAGGAAACAGTGATCACAACACAGTCTCATTTGAGATTGAATAAAAAAAACAAAATAGTAATGGACCAACAAAAACTCTTAATTGTAAAAGGTCAGATTTAAACGGTCTAAGGGCAGCAATCCAACGTATAGACTGGGACAGAGAACTGATGGGTAAAAATACTGAACATAAATGGACAACATTTAAATCCTTAATATACATATCACCATATACTATGTGAAAATAAAAGTAAAAGGAGGTAAATTACATCCAATGTGGCTTAACAATGATTTAAAGATCAAGATACAAGTAAAAAACAGGCATTTAAATGAGTACAAGGAAAATTAAATAGGCATGCAAAAGAGCTACTTGATTGGCTAAAATAGAAAATGAAAAATTAGTTGCAAGGGAAAGAAAGGCTAACCCTAAAATATTGTTTAAATATATTAATGGAAAGAAGGTAAAAAAAAAGCTATAGATACATTACAATGTGAAACATGTCATCTGATAATTAGTGACCAGGAAATGGCAATTGATCTAAATAAGTTATTTTCTTTGGTATATGCAAGTGAGGTACCAGTGGTTGGGACAATGCAACATGCCATATTGGCCCGAATATAAGCCTCACCCGCATATAAGCCACACCTGTGAAATTCAAGAGGAAAAAATAAAAAATATCCAAATAAAAGTATCTATGGTAACTTCTTTTGAGGGTTACAGGCTGAAAATTGTAGCTCGCAAAATGTTACAATCGCTAAAATCGATATTCAATTTCTACAATTCCACAGGCACTCACACCCGTAAACGTCAAATGTAAAAGAAAATCCTACAGGTTCCAAATAGGACATGCATGTGGGTTAAATGTAGCACTGTAAATGCAAATGAAAAATCAATACTGCACTGTAAAATACAGGGAAAGCAATTAATTACATTATAATTAATTGCGCAATAGTCTCAAGCCCGCAAATCGGCAATTTTTTTTTTTGCGTCGCAAATCTAAGCAGCACCCGTAATTTCCAAGCTCGGAGATTGGAAAAGAAGTGTGGCTTATATTCGGGCCAATATGGTAATAGGGCCACACTACTTTCAACAAATAATTAGTTAACGTAGGAAGAAACCCAATAGTTGGAAAAAATAAAAGTTAATAAAACACCAGGTCCAGATGGAATACATCCAAGGGTACTGAGGGAACTGGGTTCTGTAATAACCAAAACATTATATCTAATTTGTCAATATTCAGAAAAGCAAATGTGATACATTTATTTTAGAATGGAGCAAGAGTAAATCCAGGGAATTATAGACCTGTAAGCCTCATTTCTGTAATGGGAAAGCTTTTAGAAGGGTTAGTAAGGGATAATATGAGACTATGTCAATTTGTAAAGAATTAGAGTTAGGAGTCAACATGAGGGATATGTCATGTCAAACAGATCTAATTAGTTTTTATAAGGAGCTTAGTAGGAACCTGCATCAAGGCAACTCAGTGGATGTAGTCTATTTTGATTTTGCAAAGGCTTTTGATACATTACCACATGGAAGACTACTGTTCACAAATTGAGAGCTGGCTAAAAGACAGGAAGCAAAGGGTTGTTGTCAATGGAACATACTCAGATTGGATTAATGTGGTAAGTGGGGTTCCTCAGGGTTCAGTATTCGGTCCTCTCCTTTTTAACATATTTATTAATGACTTTGAAGTAGGACTGGAAAGTATTATTCATTTTTGCCACAAAATTGTGCAAGGTAATTAAATCAGAAAATGATGTACGGTACTTTCCCTCCGAAGGGATTTGCATAAATTAGAGGATGGGCAACTTAATGTCAGATGAGATTTAATGCAAATAAATGTAAATTATGCATTTGAGAAGAAAAAATAGCCATGCAATTTATAATCTTAATGGAGCAAATCTAGGGGTATCAGATATTGAAAGGGATTTGATAGTGCCTGTGGACAACACCTAGGTAACAGTGCTCAATGCCAAGCAGCAAATAACAAAAAGCAAATAACATATTAGCATGTTAAGAAGGGTATAGAAGCAAGGGAAGCAAACCCTAGTAAGCCCTCATTTGGAATATGGAGCAAAATGTTGGACACCACTTCATAAAGGACATTTTAGAGCTGGAAAAAGTACAGAGGAGGGCAACAAAACTAATAAATGGAATGGAGGGGCTAAGTTATGAAGAAAGACTAACCAAATTAAACTTATTTTCTCTAGATATGATTACCTTATATAAATACATCCAGGGTCATTATAAAGATTTGTCAAGGGAGCTTTTTGTGCCAAGAGGTTTTCAACTGACAAGAGGACATCCTTTGAGGTTAGAAGTAAAGAAATTCCACCTTAAAGAAAGAAAAGGGTTCTTCACAGTAAGGGTGGTTAAACTGTGGAATTATCTACCAAAGGAGGTGGTGACAGTGGATTCGATAGATAACTTTAAAAAGAGACTGGATATATTGTTAAAGGGCATTCAGGGTAATCTGTGGTTAATTAGAGAGGGAGTATTGATCCAGGGAGGAATTCAATCACCAGTATCTGGGGTCAGGAAGGAATTATATTGTTCCCGTTTGAGACAACTGGCAAGATTCACTTGGGATTTTTCTATTTGCCTTCCTCTGGATCAATTATCAATTAATCCGCATATTGCAAATCAGAGGAGATCTAAAATTGTTAAACTTGATGGACTAAAAATGTTTTTTCAACCTCATTTACTATGTTACTATATAACTATATTGTCTTCTACATTTGCCGTTTCCGGGTGTGAAAACATTTGCACTCTTGATGAATTGTAGCAATTGAATAGCAATTAGCGATTTTAGCAATCTTAACTCTTGCGGACGTGAAAGGTCAAAGGCTTAGATGGGTTGTAAGTTTCGGTTGTAACAACCACAAATATTTCAAGACTGTAACCCATAGACCATTTGCACTCGCAAAAAGACAACAATTGAATAGCAAAATAACTTGCGGCCTCCATTACGGGTACTATAACTTACAATTGCTCAATTGAATGAGGCTCATAGTTTAGGGGCCCTGCCCTGCCCCCTGCTTTGTGTAGGCAGGAAGGGTTAGGGGAAGGGATCTCGGGGAGGGGCACTGAGAGAATTGTTACCAGGGCCCAGCACAAAAAAATCTTCCAAGCACCCGGGGGCCCTCCATTCTCTAGATCGGCCACTGTATCAGAGCAAAGTAAAGCAGAGGCAGATAGATGTTATTCAAGGTCAGAGAGGCAAAGATTCTGCAACATGTAATCAAACAAGTGACACAACAAGGCAGTCAAGCAATAGCTGGATGCTCAAAAGACACTGAACAGAACTGCCGCAGATTGATGGCAGGTATGGAAGGTATGGTCCAACTCAGGGATCACTAGAACAGCAACTTGTCAAATGAATCTAATAACAATGAACTTCTAAACACATTAGACCCTGGGAAAATCAGAAAAGCTACAGGATGAGGTCTATAGCATTGTGAAACCAGTACATTTGTTGTGGAGCTGGTGGACCCTGTTACTTTGTCCTTTAGTGTAGAAAACATTATGCTTGCTTGGTCAGTGTAAGAAGTCCATTCCATTATTTGAAACTCCCTTAATCTAAAGGGGAAGGGTTGTTTAATGTACCTGTGTTGTCCAATGTGAAACAAACCAATATTTTGAGTTTTTTTTTACAATGCGGCCATTGGGTGTCTTTCATTTTCTTTGTTATTTATTTGAAATATGCTATATTTCCTTTCCTGGGAAAGACAAATGTATTTATTTTTATAAATTCCCTGTTGTGTTTGTTGCTATTTTTCAAATACACACAGCAGGCCCTGAATACTCACTAAGACACCTTACCCAGATGCTGCTGGGAGAAATAAATGTTTGTTGTCCCATCTCATGCTGAGAATGAAGGCTACATTTACAGTAATACACACTGTTCTGGAGAGAACATAATAAAATGTATTTCACACAACTAACTAATGATATCCAAAAAAAAAAGTACAATGTATATCTGTTGCAGTTGACATATACATTGTTTTTGTTTTTTAGACATAGTGCAGGGTCTCATTTGTTGTTTGACTTCTTGTCTGACAGCTTCTAAAAAAGATTGATCGATCAAATATGTTGATTACTACGTAAAAAATTAGGTGTTTTTCAGTGTACAGATATCATTTTATTAACTAGCATTTATAAGATAAAACATAAACACAAGAATATAAAATAGATACATTTAAAAAAAAACAACTTTGTCAAACATTTTTTCAGCCTGAAGAAGGTAGAAACCTGGTGGCTGATGTAACCAGGGCTGGATTAACCATTAGGCAAAATTAGGGCATCAAGGGTAGGGGGGCACCACAGAAATGTTTCCATTGCCAGATTTACTATGCAAAGCTGCAAATGGTGCAGTTGAACCAGGTTACGCAAATACATTTAAAAAATGCTTATGCACACACACATATATGTGTATGTATATATATATATATATATATATATATATATATATATATATGTGTGTGTGTGTTTGTGGTCGGGACCCTCTTCCAACGATAGAGTGCATCGAACCATTGCTCTCCAGCAATGGGAATGCCCGTGTGGATATTTGGGAGAGGGTCTCCCCCACAACCCCAGGGAAACAAGCTGGACATAAATTTGCAGTCAAACACCACCTCCTTTGGTAGCTGAGGTGGGGCCCATTACTATGCCAAAACTAGCCTGCGAAGAGGGCCCAGGGCAGAGTGATCGGGAGAAGAGGGAAGGAAGGCCACAAAAAGCGTGATTGCGGTGAAGTCTGGCGGAGGGCTGCAGAAGCATTAGGACTTTCGGGACTTATGAAGTGTGATGGAAGTGAGCCTTCGAAAGGCTGGTTTTGGGACATATGGAAAGCGTGAACGAGGTAATGCCTATGAAGGCTGGTATGGGTCTTATGAAAGCGTAAACGACGTGAACCTGGGAAAACTGGTTTTGGGACTTATGGAAAGCGTGAACGAGGTAATCCCTATTAAGGCTGGTATGGATCGTATAAAAGCGTGTACGAGGTGAGGTTGCGAAGGCTCGTTTAGGATTTATGGAATGCCGGAGGAAGGACGAAGGATGGGCCAAAATCTCCAAAGGAGGCTTAGGAAAGCTTAAGAGTGGAGCCTTGGACACAGACAAGGGACGTAATCTTAGGCGATTCAGGTCAAAACCCATCCGAAAAGGTACAGGAAAGTTGAAAAACCTAGTAGATTTAGGCCAAAATTTGCGAAGCAGACATAACAAAGCCTAAAAGGCACAGCCTTACACATGGACAAGGAAACCCACCCAAGAAGGTATAGGAAAGTCAAGAAACTTGGTAGATTAGGCCAGAACTAAGCATGAAAAGCAAAGGCTGAACCTAGGACTTGGATAGCTTAGAAGGAGTAGACAACTTACCTTGGATGACGATAGGAAAAGGGCCAAAAGGCAACTGGAGCTTGCTATATGAGGCCTGAAAGCTGAAAAACAACTGAGCACAGAGAAACAACCAGCAGGCACGGGCTCAGAAATGGACTGAGCAAGGGGATGCGAACAGGAAGTGCTTATAAGGCTGAAGGCCCCTCCCACAGGATGAGGCGGAGTGAGAGAGGATCCCTCCCACAAACCCAGGTTCCTAACCTGGAACATATATATATATATATATAATAACAAAATAGTAATAATAGAAATCTGGGCTGGATCAGACCTCCTGGGATCCCATTCTATGTAGATCACATCTCCATCAGTGGCATAGCTCACTAAAACCATTTGCAATTACAAGAGTACATGCCAGCGGCCACCAAGCAAAATAACTGGTGCACCGTCAGATCCTGCACAAAAGGAGACAGAGTAAGGGCAAGAGTAGGGACAGGGACATTATATAATCAAATAAAAAAAGTAAATGTAATTCATATTTAATCATTATTATGTAATTTAACTAACTAACAGGAAATGCAAAGAGCATATGTTAGTTTGTAGATCTCATTGGCTGATTCAGGGCAAGCCCCAAGAGCAGTTATAACTATGAATAAGCTTTTGCGATCTGACACCTTCATTTGAAAAAAAGAAAACACACTGTGACACATTATCAAATACCCTTTATCTCATGCAACAAAGAAGGAAAGAATTTCCATGTCAATTTAATATATTGAAGAAACAGAATCATGCTGGCCAGATAATATATTTCAATGAGCCCAAGTAAGATGTGCACTTGGGTGATTATTTTAAGAAAAATACTGTTTAAATACATTGGAAAATATGAAAAAAATAATGATGCAAAAATTCAGGGAGAAGGAGTTCCATAACTATTTTCAATCATATGACATTTATAAAAAAAACTTGACTATTTACCAGTGGTAATGATAAACTCATTCTACAATGAGTAATGTAAAGAGATTGAAGAAGATGACAGAATGGGTAAATCAAGCAATCTCTTCATGAAACTTGAGGATCTCAAAGGCACCTTTCATGCCAAAGTGGGTGTGATAAAAGACAAAAATTTTTAGGAACTTAACAGAAGAAGACCAGTTAAAGAAAATGTGGCAAAAATAAGCTGAAGATCTATACAGGAAGGATCTTAAAAGCAATGATGACCTGAATAGTTTGTTCAATGAGCTGGAGCCAGCATCTTGGAGAACTAAGTGAGATGGGCCCTAGGATATCTTGCTGATAATAAGGCTGCAGGAGTTGATAGAACCCAATTGAACTATGCAAAATTGTACAAGTTGATGCTGTGAAAGTGTTGCTTGTCTTATGCCAACACATTTGGAAAACTCAGCAATGGTCAATAGACTAGAAAAGGTCAGTTTACATCCAATCCCCCAAAAAATCAGTGCCAAAAGAGTGCTCTAGTTATCGAACAATTGCACACATTTCACATGCCAGTAAGGTAATGCTTAAGATTCTACAAGCTCGACGGCAACAATATTTGGACTGGGAACTACCAGATGTGCAAGCTGGATGGAGGAAGAGGCACAAGGGATCAAATTGCCAATGTTCAGTGCATGATAGAGAAATCAAGAGAGTTACAGAAAAGCATTTACTTCTACTGCTTCATAGACTATTCTAAAGCCTTTGAATGTGTGGATAACAGAAACATGTGGCATGTTCGTAAAGTGATGGGAGTACCAGATCATCTCATTCTCCTCCTATAGAATCTGTATGTGGACCAAGAAACCACAGCCAGAACTGATCATGGAACAACAGAATGGTTCAAGATCGGAAAAGATGTGCAACAAGGTTGTATATTGTCACCGTATTTTTTCAACTTATATGCAGAATTCTTCATGTATATGGTCGGATCGGATGAATCCAAAGTTGAAAACAATATTGCTGGAAGGAATATTATCAACCTCAGATACACAGATGGTTCTGAAAGTGAGAGGAACTAAAGGACCTATTGATGAGTGTAGAAGAAGAGAGTGAAAAAGCTGATCTTCAGCTCAATGTTAAAAAGATGAAGATCATGGGACACAAAAATCATGGGAAACAAAAATCTCTATTCCTATCAAATAGACGGGGAAGAATTGTGGGCAGTGACAGATTTTATTTTCCTTGGATCCAAGATCTCTTCAGATGGTGACTGTAGCCATGAAATTAATAGATGTTTGCTTCTGGGGAGTAAAGCTATGGCAAACTTGGACAAGCTAGTAAATAGTAAAGATATTATACTATCAACAAAGGTCTGCATATTTAGAACTATGGTAATCCTAGTAGTAACATACGGATGTGAGAGCTGGACCATAAATATTTCTGAGCGCAGTAGAATTGATGCCTTTGAATTGTGGTGTTGGCAAAAAACTACTTAGAGTTCCTTGGACTTCCAAAAAATCAAATAAATCAGTGTTTCAGGAAATCAAGACAAACTGTTCACTAGAAGGTACGATCATGAGGCTGAGGTTCAAATATTTTGGTCATATCATGAAACAGCAGGATTCCCTAGAGCAGACTATGATGCTGGGAAAGACTGGAGGCACAAGAAGAAGAGGATGACAGAGGCAGAGATTGATAGATGAGGTCAATGAAGCAGTGAACGTGAACTTGATGGAGCTCAGAGGAGCAGTGACAGAGATGTACCTAGCGTGCTGCTGTCCATATAGTCACAGAGAGTTGGACGTGGCTGAACGACTAAACAACAACAATGATAAACTGCTGCTGACATCTTAACAGTGACTACTCTACATACATGCTTTATCTCCAACCTGCCATCTAGTTAGTGCTTGTTGCTTGTTCTGTATTGCAAAAACATTAGGGCCAATCTCCCTGTGGTTAATTGTCCATCAGACATTAGATCAGATGACAGAGAAAAACATTCTTACACAGAGAGTTGTCAAATTTTGATAACCTGCCTAGTTACACAACATGATAACCAGGACTGGTCCACTGAATTTAGGTTTTCTAAAGCTGTTTTGGGGATTATAGCCTTGTATTAGTTCAGACTACACATGATTATTTATTGCACTGGGATATTTATGACACAGGCTTTCATAATCTGAAAAATGGGAGCTTCATAAAATATTTGATTGATGATGATGTTTAGTCAATCAGTCATGTCTGACTCTATGTGACCCTATGTAATATCTAGTATGGCTGTGCTTATAAATACGTTTGTCTTGGAAAATATACTGAAGTTGGTTGCCAGTTCTTTCTCCAATGGACCACAAATTGTCTAATCTCTCTGCTATGACCTGCCCATCTTTGGTGACCCTTCATGGTATAGCTCACAGATTCATTGAAGTACACAAGCCCATTCACCATGACAAGGTAGTGATCCAGAAGGGGGTATTTGAGTACTTACCACTAAATAACACTTTATTTAGTAGGATAGAGATGGACCTACCATATTAATTAGCTATGAAATTATCAAAATAGCCTACCTAAATCTTTGTGAATCACAGTATTGGAAACCAACTTTTGCATTCTAATTCTAAATTTTCTCTAGATATTAAGGATATTTATTTAAGAAATCCAAGGTGAGACCTCTTATATATTTTTGTCTTTTGCCAAATGGAATGCATATTCATAGCCAGTCATTAATTATATTCAAATAAAACAATGAGTAAATGCTAATGAAAGTTTATTTATTTACATTGTCATAATACTGAGCAAAGTTCTCTGTAAATAAATCTATTTGTGAACAATGTACTACAAGAATCCCAGCAATAGCATACATTTGCTGGAAACCAAGAATGTTAAACAGAGCGTATGCATTGTTCAAAATAGATGTCACCATGTCAAGGATTGGCCTTCAATGATTAAATGATGCAGCGTTTTGTGCTCTTGTTTATTATATATCTTTATTACATTACCCAAAATGAAAAGTTAAATGGAATAAATGAAAAATAATAGGTATTTTATACGCATTTAGTCTATGTCTGCTATATTTGTATTCTAACAGAGGGATGTGATATATGTCATAGGCTACATATACAATAAAAAAAAAATGTGGGTTAATTTGCAGTAATACACAACTTCAAAATATAACCTTTTATACATTTTACAAAATATTAAGTACAGTGCGCCAGAGACCCTAGCCAAAAAGAAATACCCACATAAAAGGACTTTACTTGGTATGATAATAGATTCTATCATTTGAAATAAATTCAAATAAAGTAACTATGATATTTTATCACCTTCTCTCACTCCCACCTTCAGGTCTTTTCTTGTGCTGCCCCTATTCTTTGGAACTCCTTGCCTCACTCCACTAGACTATCCTCCTGCCTAAAAATCTTCAAAAAAATACTACTAATAATCTGTTTAATAAAGCTTATCACCTTCAGCCTTAATGTACACAACACATCTATCTTCCTTCTATACCTCATGCATATTCTTATTTTTTAAGTTGCAAGTTTTCTGTCTTACTAAGTGCTTTAGTCACAACACTGTGTGATTCTAAACTTGAAGACAGGACTTTCCATTCTTTTCCATTGTGTTAATATAGTTTTTGACTTGAACTTACGCTGTGGAATATGTTGGCGCCTTGCAAATAAAGGGCCTCATTAAATTGTCCAAATTGTGGTTACCGAAGCCCGTAATGTAGCCTGCAAAACTTAATTCTATTAAATTGGCCTCTTCCAGCTACCCGCAATCAATTTGCCAGCTACAGGCGTAACTTTGACCTATCAAAGCCTTTAATCTTTCAAGGCAGCAAATGTTACAATCGCTAAAATCGCAGATGGCTATTAAATTGCAACAATTCAACAAGCCCGCAGTTGCTTTCAAACCCGTAAATGGCAAATGTAGACAAAAATTCTATGAATAATAGAGAGAACTCGCAAAGGGGTGAAACACCTGTTCGTAACACTACAAAAGCAAAAAAAAAACACAATACTAAACCTCAAAATATGGGGAAAGCGATGAGAGACATTAGAATTACTTGCACAACAGTCTCAATCTCACAAATCTGCAATAAACAATATTTTTTTATGTGTAATTTCCGTGTTATATCGATACCGGCAATCAATGGGTTAATACATATCATTGAACTTGCATGGACTAGAATTGTAGATTCATTGTTTTTTTTTTATATTGCAACATTTCTGAATTGTGAGCCTGATCACATATCAGATGTCTAAACACTAATTGATTGTGGTTTAAACGCCATGTTTTACTGACGTCATGATGACGGTCTCATTTACTATTGCCTGTGTCTAAATTGCAATTTACGAGCATTTATTTGGGAACGATGATTAAAAATGGAAAATCTTTATTTACTGTTTGAACAACGCAAAACAAAATTCAAAAACAATTTAAGAAACTTAAAAAAAGGAATGTCACCCTTTGGTGTTAACTGGAAGAGTGAAGAATCAATAGTGACCCAGAAAAAAAATGTATCTTGTAGGTCCTCACTTCAAGTAACAGCTTTGAAGTAAAATTGAGAAGATAGAAGAACAGACACTAAGAGCCTCATTCAATTGCGAGTTGGCCAATTGAATAGGGCTCTATATAAGCACATAACATATTTTTTATACAGAACTTTTTAGTTACTGAACTTCTATCCACAATCAAGGTCTTCAATAACTAAAAACTTCCGTCAAAAATATGTTATGTGCTTATATAGAGCCCTCTTCAATTGGCAAAATTGCAAATGAATGAGGACCTAAGTGTACATTTGTTGAATTGATTCAGATATTACTTAATATTGTTCTTTCAAAAATTACTCATTCATGAATTACTTGATAGATATAACTGAATACTATAATTCAATATTTTCTTATGAAAGTCAGGACTAAGAAAATGTTGTATATTGAGATATACTGTAGTATGCTGCTTCCCATAGTGATCTTAAGAGAAGAAGAGAGGGGGGGAATGTATTCTCTCATTGTAAAGTATCCTGTATGGAGCTCGCTGTGCTTGCAACTTTTGTAAACACCAAAATATTTATATCATAATTTACTTATTCAGCCCAACACTTTTCTACTTGTAATAAAGAACCTTAATTCTACACAATATCATTTTCTTTGTTTGTGTGTTTTTAATCAAGAAACATATCTTTTATTGTCTCTTGAGATCTTATTTCAATACTAGCGACTTGCCCGTCAAAAATGACGGCAATAATACTTGAAGGCTGGCAATGCTGTTTGCCACACAATGCAAGGCTCTACCCCCTCTAACTTGCGGGCCTCTCAATGAGTGCCTTCGGCGCTCATCGCGGGTCTCGCAATGAGGTCCTCCCCTCTCCCTTATACCTGTGTCTATTTCCCCCCTCTTCCTTCCATGTGTATGTTTCCATGTCTTCCCCTCCCTGACCTGTGCTTTTTCCCATTATTTGCCTCCTTTGTGTCTCTTTTCCACCCTGTATAACCCCTATGTTGGGGAAATTCACCTATTACACTAGTTGACGACCGGGGTGTCCCGCAACTCTTACAAGGCGCCTTGGGGAACCTGTCTGGAAAATATGTACACACATATACACAGAGCCTTTCCAAACAGATTCTCTTTATTTCCGCTTTCGATCAGGCTTATATAGTGAAAAGACAAAAAATCACAACATGTCTTCTTATACCAATAGATCCTGTATACACATTTTTGGAAACAAGTCATAAAATGTTTACAGGATACCAAAACATATTGAAGATAACAGTTTCAAGGATATGTGCTTGGAATAAGAAGCAGTTTTTTTAGTCAGCCCTGATAACAGTAATTGCTTAGGCAATGAGTACGGAAGGTGCTCATGGCTCTGATGGTTATTAGCTGAACAGAACAAAATGTAACCCTTCACCCTGTGCCTCTTTACACCCTCTCCCCCCTCTCCATCCCCTGTGTCTTTTTCCCCTCTCGCCCTGATCATGTCTTGAGTGGCTCCCGTTGAGCGCCTATCTATCCTCGGTCTGAGTGCCGTTATTTCTTTTTTCAAAGTCTTGCGGGGCTCGCGATGAGTGTTACTGCCTTCGGACTCGCTTTGAGCCTTTTTTCAAGCAATTATGGTTTACGGCCGCCATTTTTTTACTCGATTAGCTGATTTTTGATTTCCTAAAAACACAAATTAAACCTCAATTTTCCTTGCAACCTCCTTCACAGGCTCCCTGCCTCATCCCCTGTGCTCAGTGTGAGGATGTAAGTACATTTTTGAAGTAATTGGTGCTTTTTGGGGGTTTTCCGACTGCTTCAGAGTTATGGGGGTTGAACAAAATGGTGGCCGTTACATTTTTATTTTTTCAAACTGTTTCGTGCCTCGCGCTCATCGTGTACCTGTCAATATGTGCCTTCGGCACTCATTGCCATCCTTTTTCAAAGTCTTTTGAGCCTCACGATGATCGTTTTTGTCGCTCATCGTGGGCCTAGCAATGAGCGCCTTCTTGCAGGCTCCGCTCTGAGTGCCAAAAGTCTATGGTCTTCGGCACTCATTGTGCATGCACAAGCCCGTTAACTTTTAACATTGCGTGACAAACATTCATAATTTGCCACAACTATTATATGTGATTTCCAGAATCTATGGAAAATCAATTCTTTCAACTCCAACCATACCACTTAGTTATAATTGATTATATTTTTTCTTTTTTCCCATTTACTTTGTTTCTTAAATTACTATCGGCATGTTTTTTGTATCTTGATAATCTTTTTTAGTCCATTACTAAGGTAGCATGATTTTGTTTTTATACAACTAGCGACTTGCCCGTCAAAAATGACAGCATGATATAGTGTTATACATTCTGTTTTCTGTCTGTTTATGTACTATCTCTCTGTGTACCCTGTGTATCTCTTTCTTTCCCCCTTCTCCCTCCCCTGTGTCTCTTTTCATCCATCTCCCTCCCCGTGTCTCTTCCCCCTCTCCCTCCCCTCACTTTCCCCTGTGTCTCTTCCCCCCTTTCCCTCCCCTCTGTCTCTTCTCCCTACCCTGTGTCTCTTCCCCCCTCTTCCTCCCCTGTGTCTCTTCCCCCTTTCCCTCCCCTGTGTCTCTCCCGCTCTCCCTCCTCTCTGACTCTTCCCCCTCTCCCTCTACTGTGTCTCTTCCCCCTCCCTCCCTTGTGTCTCTTTTCCCCTCTCTCTCCCATCTCCCTCTCCTGTGTCTTTTCCCCGCCCCTCTCCCTCCCCTGTGTCTGTCCCCCCTACTACCTCCCCTGTGTCTATATCCCCCTCTCCCTCCCCTGTGTCTCTCCCTCTCCCACCCCTGTGTCCCTTCCCCCCTCTCCCTCTACTGTGTCTCTTCCCCCTCCCTTCCTTGTGTATCTGCCCCTCTCCTTCCTCTGTGTCTCTTCCCCCTCTCCCTCTACTGTGTCTCTTCCCCCTACCTCCCTTGTGTCTCTCCCACTCTCCCTCCCTTGTGTCTCTTTTCCCCTCTCCCTCACGTGTGTCTCTTTACCCCCTCTCCTGCCCCTGTGTCTCTTTCCCCCCTCTCACGCCCCTGTGTCTGTTCATCCCTCTCCGTCCCCTGTGTCTCCTCCCCCTTTCCCTCCCATGTGTCTCCTTGACCCCTATCCCTCCCCTGTGTCTCTCCCCCTGTCTCTCTCCCCTGTGTCCCCCCCTTTCCCTCACCTGTGTCTCCTTCCCCTTCCTTCCCCTGTGTCTGTTCCCCCTCTCCCTCCCCTGTGTCTTTTCTCCCTCCCCTGTTTCTATTCCCCCCTCTCCCTCCCCTGTGTCTCTTCCCCTGTCTCCCTCCCCTTTTTCTCTTCCTCTGTCTCTTTCCCCTGTGTCTCCTTCACCCCTCTCCCTCCCCTGTGTTTCCTTTATCCCTCTCCTTCTCCTGTGCTTTCTTTTCCCCCTCTCCCTCTCACTTTCCACCCTCTCTATTTCCCTCCCCTGTGTTTCTCTCCCCCTTCTCCCTTACTGTCTCCATCTCCTGTGTCTATTCCCTTGTCTCTCTCCCCTGTCTCTTCCCCCCTTTTCCTAACCCTCTGTCTCCTTCCCCCCTCTCCCTCCCCTGTGTCTCCTTCCCCCCTCTTCCTCTACGGTGCCTCCATTCCCCCTCTCCCTCTCCATTTCCCCCTCTCCCTTCCCTGTGTCTCTTTCCCCACTCCCTCCCATGTGTCTCCTTTCCCCTCTCCCTCTCTTGTGCCTCCATCCCCCCTCTCCCTCCCCTGTGTCTCCTTCCCCCCTCTTCCTCTCCGGTGCCTCCATTCCCCCTCTCCCTCTCCATTTCCCCCTCTCCCTCCCCTGTGTCTCTTCTCCCTCTCCTGTGTCTGTTCACCCTCCCCCTCCCCTGTGTCTCCTTCACCCCTCTCCTCCCTTGTGTTTCCTCCCCCCTCTCCTTTCCCCCTCTGTTTCTAACTTTTCCCCATCTCCCTTTCCCTCCCCTGTGTTTCTCTCCCCCTTCTCCCTCCCTGTCTACCTCCCCTGTGCCTATTCCCCCATCTCTCTCCCCTGTTTCTCTTCCCCCCTTTCCCAACCCTGTGTCTCCTTCCCCCTTTCCCTTCCTTGTGTCTCCTTTCCCCATCTCCCTCTCCTGTGCCTCCATTCCGCCTCTTCTTTCCCCCTCTCCCTTCCCTGTGTCTCTTTCCCCACTCCCTCTCTTGTGTCTCCTTTCCCCCTCTCCCTCTCTTGTGCCTCCATTTCCCCTCTCCCTCTCCTTTAACCCCCTCTCCTAACCATGTGTCTCCTTCCCCCCTCTCCCTCCCCTGTGTCTCCTGTCCCCTTATCCCTCCCATGTGTCTCTTCCCCTCTCCTTCCCCTGTGTCTCTTCTCCCTCCCCTGTGTCTCTTCTCCCCTCTCCCTTCCCTGTGTTTCTCCCCCCCCTGTCCCTCCCCTGTGTCTCTTCCCATGCCCTTTCCCTCCTCTGTGTATCTTGCCCTCCTCTCCATCCCCTGTGTATCTTCTTCTTCCCCTTTGTCTCTTCCCCCTCTCCCTCCCCTGTGTCTCTTTACCACCTCCCTCCCCTGTGTTTCTTCCCCCCTCCCTCCCCTGTGTCTCTTTCCCCTCTCCCTCCCATGTCTCTTCCCACTCTACCTCCCCTTTGTCTCCGTTCCCCTCTCCCTCTCCTTTTTCCCCTCTCCCTCCCCTGTTTCTCCTTTGCCCCTCTTCCGCAGTGCCTTGCGCATGCACAGTCCTGCAAGCACTACCTACAAACTTGGAATTACACCAACTACATATATGATCACACTGTAACTTCCTTCTTAGCTCGGGTTTATATTAATGTCTTTCCTCTATCAAACACTCATACATTTTTTCTCTCTTTATGTTACATTGTTTCAATGTGTTTGCAGATCTTTTGCACCCTGCGTGCAATTATTCCCATCAACCACTGCAAGGAAGTTAGCGCCTTATGTCAGAACGCACGTCCGATGCCCTAACGTACGTTTCAACGCAATTGCATCTTTTTCAAAGGGGAGGGTACCTATGCACAGTGTCCTTGGTCTCTTTATAGTTTTTCTGTTACTATAGTAACCGCTGACTTTTATGTTAACCCTTTCAGGAAACTAAACCTCATGGGTAAGTATGTATTGCATTTCCTTTTTATTAGCAGCATGAATAAAAATGATAATGATATGAATGTCTTCTTCAATGGTCTTCTTTATAAATGTAAACATTTTATGTTAACCCTTTCTGGGAACTAAACCTCATGGAGGGGGGCTACTGTGTATATAGTATAAAAATACCACAAACTACTTCTCTACACATAAACACACACATTGAAAAATCTGGGGGGGGGGGATTTGTCCCATTCTCCCCCCCAGTCCTTACACCCATACCCGTGTCATTGCAAAGTAATTAGCGAGAGTGGACTGATAAATGTTACATGAAGTGAGGACCTATCAGAAAAACAAATTCTTTCTGGGTCACTATTGATTATTCATTCTTCCGGGTAACACCAAAGGGTGACATTCCATTTTTAAGTTATTTTAATTGGTTTTTAATTTTGTTTTGCATCGTTGTTCATTATGTAAATAAACATTTTTAATTTTTAATCATAATTCCCAAATAATTTTTGTTTTGGTATAGCTATACAAATAAAGGAATAATAATATTAACAATGAAACAACAAAGAGAAAAAAAAGAAAAAGAAAGAAAAGGTTTCCACATATAATGCAAGTAGCGCAAAATGCCCTCCATGTGGTTTGCATAAAACTTACAGAGGAGAATTATGATTTTTATATCTATCCATTGAAAATGGTATTAATGTTATGTTCTTAATTTAATTTAAACATATAAAAAAATAAAAAATAAAAAATAATACATGAATATAATGCCTACTTATTTTCAAAGAAGAACTATACAATTCTAACAAAAGAACCCAGAGAGAAAAATGTCAGAATACTTAAATTCCATTAACCATGTGCAAAACTATATAACATATGAGGTTAGGATCTTGTGTTACTAAATGTTTTTATAAAAATATAGTATCAATATTGTATCAAAATACCAGAATTGAAGTATGATTCAAATAATGAAAATGATCATGAAAATAATAATGAAAATTAAAAAAACTAATATGCCATATTTAATTACACATATATTTCACAAACTTGAAATTACCAAACAGAGAAGGTTGGTTTTTACATATCTGAGACCAAACATCTAAATAAAAATGATTGTAGTCTAGAAATGTGACTTAATTTTACAAAAATACCATAAGATTGTTTTTTTTTTGTACATCCCATACCTGAAAAGTATTGAGTTTAAAAAGGTGTCTCTTTTTTTGGTAAGTAGTTTTCTTTTATAACTGCTTCCAACTGCCAACATTTAAGTTCTTTAAAGTTCAAATCGTGATATTCAAGAAATATATTTGTGAAAAATATACTCATTTGTAAAGACTTCTCAACATCTATTTTTGATGTTTTTGATGTTAATTTTATTTTCATGAATTTTCTTTCATAAGGCTCATGTCAATAAAAATGTGATCACAAGGGCAGGATAGACAGTAAATCACACAAGTCATCTTGCAATGAACGTAATGTTAAATTCCAATTTCTTGGCCAAACGTATGAGCAATTTTTTGTCATGCGTGGGCATATACTACATCCACCAGAGGGAATATCAACAAAATTACTTAAAACTAGTCTGTCTCTCAAGTTTGTCCCCTCTTATACCCAAATGGTTGTCTTCGGACAACTTGTTATAACACCTAATTTGTGTGTAAAACTTGCCAATTATTATATTCATTTAATTTGCTCCATTTGGCAATTATTGATAGTTATTATGTGAAATTACAACTTCATTTTAACTTTCTTATCCATTTTCAGAGTACGAAAATTCTCTCTTTTTTATAAGGCCTCGTAGTATTTTTGGTATCACTCCTATTGAATAACCTTTGTCTTAGTTGTTATGCATTTCTCATACAGTGGTCCCTTGGTTCTCAACTTTAATCCGTTCCAGACGGCAGGTTCAGTTCCAAGAAAGTTGAGTTCCAAGGTAGCATTTCCCAAAGGAATCAATTTAAATTTAAATAATCCATTCCGAGCCTCAGAAATTTCACATTTAAGTTTGAACTGATGGTGGTTTTTTATACAAAACCTTAAAACTAAACAGACATAAATAAAAAACAATAATTTGATCACATAACATAGAATTTAACTTTACTTTAACTGTACTGAGTGGACTTAAAAGCCGAATGGGATGGTGGCAATGTAGTGGAGAAGGAAGCGCAAGCTTATTGCTTGGAAGGGGAGTCCTCCTCCATTAGAATATCAGGGGATGTTTCACTTTTCTGTCTCTTAGCACCACTGAACCCTGCTAGAGACTCTGATGCAGGGAGTTCCACTAAAATCCTCTCAAGAGAAACTTGCTTCTGCCTCTGTTTCAAAATGTTTCTGAAGTGAGACATTGTTTGTTCATTAAACAAGTCTACATTGAGGCTTGCCAGAGCTTTGTCAGTCTGATACTTTTCAAAAAATTTTTGTAATTCAGCTCATTTAGCACACATTTCTTTGAATAGTGCAGTAGGTGCTAACTTCCTTTTCTCCTCTTCACCTAAAGACATTTCCTCAACCACTATTTGTTGCTGCTCCTGTTGAAGTTCCACTATCTGTTGAAGTTCCTGCAGCTCTTATCTGTGTTCCTCCACTAACTCTTCACTGTGTTAATTACTGACCTCCACGCCCATTGACATGCCCAATATCCTCCACAATTGGGCTAGATTCAGCCTCCAAGTTCCTCGGAGTTACAGCTACAGCTACTCATCCTCCCTCCTCATCCTCAACCTCCCTCCTCATCCTCCCTCCTCATTCTCAACCCCCTCCTCAACCTCCCTCCTCATCTTCAACCCCCCATCCACAACCCCCCATCCTCAACCCGCCATCCTCATCCTCAACCCACCCTCCTCATCCTAAACCACCCTCCCCAGCCCCCCTCCTCAACCCCCCTCTGCATCATCAACCCTCATCCTCCCTCCTCATCCTCAACCTCCCTCTTCAACCTCCCTCCTCAACCTCCCTCCTCATCCTCAACGTCCCTCCTCATTCTCAACCTCCCTCCTCATCCTCAACCCCCCTCCTCAACCTCCCTCCTCAAACCCCCTCCTCAACCTCAACCCCCATCCTCAACCCCCATCCTCATCCTCAACCCCCCTCCTCAACCTCCCTCCTCAACCTCAACCCCCCACCTCAACCTCAACCCCCCATCCTCATCCTCAACCCCCATCCTCAACCCCCCTCCTCATTCTAAACCCCCTCCTCAACCTCCCTCCTCAACCCCCTTCCTCAATCTCAACCCCCCTCCTCAGCCTCAACCCCCGCATCCTCAATCCCCCCTCCTCAACCCCCCATCCTTAACCCCACTCCTCATCCTAAACCCCCCTCTTCAACCTCCCTCCTCAACCTCTCTCCTCAGTCCCCTCCAAAACTTCTCTCCTCAGCCCCCCTCCTCAGCCTTAACCCCCCTCCTCAACCCCCCATCCTCATCCTAAACCCCCATCCTCATCTTCATTTTTAAAACCCCCTCCTCACTTTACCCCTCTTCATCCTAAACCCCCCTCCTCACTTTACCCCTCTAAATACCTTCCCCTCTCCATTTGCCCTCACTTACCTCAATCTATAGCAATTCCTCTGCTCCTCCACGCTCCTTCCTGCGTCTTGACACAGCCAATGCTAATGACGTGGCGCGTATGTGCATTAGCATTTGCTGGGTCCCGACGCAGGAAGGAGCTTGGAGAGCGGAGGAGCAGCTGCAAATGAGGTAAGTGAGGGGAAAGGGAGAGCGGGAGGTATTTAGAGGGGTAAAGTGAGGAGGGGAGTTTAGAATGAGGAGTGGAGGAGGGAAAGAGACATGGGGAAGGGTTAGAGAGACACAGGGGGAGGGTTAGAGAGACACAGGGGGAGGGTTAGAGAGACACGGGGGGAGGGTTAGAGAAACACAAGGGGGTTAGAGAGACACAAGGGGTTAGAGAGACACGGGGGGGTTAGAGAGACAAGGGGGGAGAGTGACTCGAGTATAAGCCGAGGGGGCCCTTTTCAGCCTTAAAAAAAAGGCTGAAAAACTCGGCTTGTACTCAAGTATATAAAATTGTTCTGTATCCCTATGATTATAATATATTTGTACATAGAGATGTCGCGAACATCAAACTTTGGGTTCGATGAACAGGGGACGCGAACTTCATCAAATGTTCGCGAACGGGCGAACATCGGCGAACCGCCATAGACTTCCATGGGCAGGTAAATTTCAAAACCCACAGGGACTCTTTCTGGCCACAATAGTAATGGGAAAGTTGTTCCAAGGGGACTAACACCTGGACTGTGGCATGCCGGAGGAGGATCCATGGCAAAACTCCCACGGAAAATTACATAGTTGATGCAGAGTCTGGTTTTAAGCCATAAAGGGCATAAATCACCTAACATTCCTAAATTGTTTGGAATAACATGCTTTAAAACATCAGGTATGATGTTGTATCGATCAGGTAGTGTAAGGGTTATACCCGCTTCACAGTAACAAACCAATCTCCCAGTTTAATGCACCGCAAACAACCGCAAACAGTCCCTTTGCACAACCGCAAACTCCCCATTTGCACAAGGTTGGATACCAAGCTAGCCATGTCCCGTTCCTTGTCCTCACTGATGTCATTGAAGGTCTCTTCCTCCACTCAGCCACCAAGGGTCCCCGAAAGGTGACAACAAGCCCCCTGGGACGCCTGCTGTGTTTGGTCTTCCACCTCCTCAAAGCCACCTTCCTCCTCTGACTCCTCTTCTTCAGACTCCCAGAGTCTGGGGGCTTCCACTGCCCAGCATGGAATATTATACACAGGTCAGAGTCTGGGGGCTTCCACTGCCCAGCATGGAAGATTATACACAGGTCAGAGTCTGGGGGCTTCCACTGCCCAGCATGGAAGATTATACACAGGTCAGAGTCTGGGGGCTTCCACTGCCCAGCATGGAATATTATACACAGGTCAGAGTCTGGGGGCTTCCACTGCACAGCATGGAAGATTATACGCGTTGCCTCTGTCTGCGTTATTATAATGTGTGTACTGTTAAGTAGTACTATTCCTATTGGTTTAATCTCTGTTACGTCCACTATCAGGGGACGTGTATATGGCATGGATTTTTGGAAGCGGGAGATGGAAAAGGATGCTTGGTCGGTCCTCCCACTTCAAATTTGGGGCACTGCGCATGCAATCAAAGGTGCCACCAGATATGAGTGTCACTGTGCACTGGCAAAAGTTGGCAGAGTAGATGCAATAGGCTTCACACACACGCCTGTAGGCAGGCAATTGCTATTCAATCTATTACAGTCAAAAAAGTGTTGTTTTATTTCACTGAGAACAATATAAGCTGTTAGGTGTTAGCCTGTCACACACACACGCTGGCAGGCAGGCATATGCAATTAGATTACACAGAAAAAAATTATAAAATAAAATAAATGATGTTCTAGCCCTAAAATGGGCTTTTTGGGTTGCAGAACTTCAGATGGAAGGCTCTGGAAGGGAGTGTATGCTGCTGATTGGCTGGAATGTGTCTGCTGACTGTGAGGTGCAGGGTCAAAGTTTCCTCAATGATAAAGAATAGGGGGCAAACCGAAAAGTGCATATGTTCGCTGTTCCCTGCGAGCGCGAACATGCCAAAATCGCCGCAAATAGTGCACGGGCGAACTGTTTGCGACATCACTATTGTGACAGTTAACAGATGCAGAGTTCTTTTTGTATTTTATTTATGTTGTAAACGCCGTAGTCTCATTCAAAATGGATGTAATTTTATTGTCAATAAAATAATTTTAATATTAATTATTACCTCATGGTAATTGATTAGGTTGGAGTGGCTGTTTTCTTTTACTTTAATAATATGTTTAGATGTGTGCATCCACCAATGACCCTGCTCATTATTTCCTCTTGCTTTGTATATCATTTTCATATCTTTTTATCATCTATATATAAAATGATAAGTTTATGTGACAATGTAAGTATACAGTATGTCAAAAAGTGCCAGATGCAAGAGATAGTACTGAATCTGCATAAAACAATTTGTGTGCATATTACTTGGCATTGCATTGGCATTGCTGCCCCCTGAAAATAGGCTGCCCTGGGCATGTTTTACATATGCAAATGTAGACACAAATGTACTATTTGATTGTTGTCTTATGGATTGGGGAGGGCCTCTATGCCCACCATAAGGTAAATTAATTTGTGGTAAGTAGCCCTATCACATAATTCACGGCATGAGATAGAAACCAGCCTCACTGATCCAAAAGATAAAAACAGTATTATCATCTGTGAGCTTATCTGATTCATGCATTTCCATCATGTGCTATGCTCAAAAGCTGTTTTATACTGGCAGGCATGTTCAATAAAATGACTGTGTTAAAATGGTTTTGGATTGAAAGACTGTAACATATTGTGGGCTATTGCATGCCCCCCCCCCCCCCCCCCTTCCAGTTTCCCAGAGTCCAGTTCAAATACGCACACAAATGTACTATTTTGCTTGGACAATTCACTATTATTTAAAGGACAAATTTAACAAATCTCTTCTTTGCTAAACACTTTTTATTTCTGCACTCCTTCCAAAACAGAGACTCAAAGCAAGAAAACTGCTGAGCTGCTAAATTCTGTTTAGCTTGATCGCATAGGCAATATCATTAAGAATTGCCTCTACATTGTACTAGCCATTTTTCTCTGCAGTAACACATTCTTGAATTTTCACAGTGACTCCAAGATGTTAATGTCTGGTTCTGTATGTTAACTTGTAACAGTATGTGCTTAATTTGTTCAGGAGAAATTTATATTTTTTGCCACCACAGAAACTAATAAACATTCTGTGTAACACATCTGCATATCAAAGCCACATTGGTGTAATACACTAATTATTATACTAAAGCCACACAAACAACAGAAATTATTTAAATAATTTTATACTAAAAAAAAATATGTATATATAGTAGAATATTGACAGTTTTTAATGATCTTTAAGAAAACCATAAAAACAACTTCAATTTACAGAAGTAAGATAACTAGCACAGGAACATTTAGAAATGATAAAACATGTGTATCACTGTGACTTGCCAGTCAAAAATGACAGGGCAATACAAATTGAAGCCATGGCAATCCTGTTTGCCACACAATGTAAAGCTTTTGCTCCTCTGAGGACCTTCAGCTCTCATTGCGAGCCTCTCCTCTCGTGTACTTTGGCTCCTCTGAGCACCTTTGGCACTCATGTGCGTATGTATTCACCCCCTTTGTTATGAAGCCCATAAAAAGTGGTGCAACCAATTACCTTCAGAAGTCACATAATTAGTGAAATGATGTCCCCCTGTGTGCAATCTAAGTGTCACATGATCTGTCATTACATATAAATACCTTTTTTGAAAGGCCCCAGAGGCTGCAACACCTAAGCAAGGGGCACCACTAACCAAACACTGCCATGAAGACCAAGGAACTCTCCAAACAAGTAAGGGACAATGTTGTTGAGAAGTACAAGTCAGGGTTTGGTTATAAAAAAAATATCCAAATATTTGATGATCCCCAGGAGCACCATCAAATCTATCATAACCAAATGGAAAGAACATGGCACAACAGAAAACCTGCCAAGAGACGACCGCCCACCAAAACTGACGGACCGGGCAAGGAGGGCATTAATCAGAGAGGCAGCACAGAGACCTAAGGTAACCCTGGAGGAGCTGCAGAGTTCCACAGCAGAGACTGGAGTATCTGTACATAGGGAGACAATAAGCCGTACTCTCCATAGAGTTGGGCTTTATGGCCAGAAGAAAGCCATTACTTTCAGCAAAAAACAAAATGGCACGTTTTGAGTTTGCAAAAAGGCATGTGGGAGACTCCCAAAATGTATGGATGAAGGTGCTCTGGTCTGATGAGACTAAAATTGGACTTATCGGCCATCAAAGAAAACGCTATGTCTGGCGCAAACCCAACACATCACATCACCCAAAGAACACCATCCCCACAGTGAAACATGGTGGTGGCAGTATCATGCTGTGGGGATGTTTTTCAGCAGCCGGGACTGGGAAACTGGTCAGAGTTGAGGGAAAGATGGATGGTGCTAAATAAAGGCATATTCTTGAGCAAAACCTGTACCACTCTGTGCGTGATTTGAGGCTAGGACGGAGGTTCACCTTCCAGCAGGACAATGACCTCAAACACACTGCTAAAGCAACACTTGAGTGGTTTACGGGGAAACATGTAAATGTGTTGGAATGGCCTAGTCAAAGCCCAGACCTCAATCCAATAGAAAATCTGTGGTCTGTTCACAAGCGCAAACCATCCAACCTGAAGGAGCTGAAGCAGTTTTGCAAGGAGGAATGGAGAAAAATCCTTGTGGTAAGATGTGGCAAGCTCATAGAGACTTATCCAAAGCGACTTAGAGCTGTGATTGCCGCAAACGATGGCTCTACAAAGTATTGAGGTGAATAGTTATGCACATTGACTTTTTCGGTTATTTTGTCCTATTTGTTGTTTGCTTCACAATAAATAAAAATAAACATCCTCAAAGTTGTGGGCATGTTCTGTAAATTAAATGATGGAAATCCTCAAACAATCCATGTTAATTCCAGGTTGTGAGGCTACAAAACACGAAAAATGTCAAGGGGGTGAATACTTTTACAAGGCACTGTAAGTACAGTGTTAAATATCCAATTTTTTTAGTGCAGTGTAAATTAGAAAATGTTTTCAGGTCTCAGAGCATAATAAAGTGATTTAAATATGTAACTGATTTGAGAGTCCTATCGCTGGCAGCCAATGAGCAGTAATCCAGATATGTAAGTGCAGTGTAAAATGTAATTTTTTTTTAGTGCAGTGGAAAGTATACATTTTCCATTACTAATGAATAATTATTAAATGAATGTACGTTAATAATTAATTAGGAATGAATAAATGTATTAGGAAGTGCGAAGCATTAATGTATTCATAAAGGCACAACAGTGTAAAATATGCTATTTAGCGTTTTTTATTTTTTGTTATATATTTTTTAATAATAATTAATAAATTCATATACTTTACCTATTTGTAATTAATATATCCAGCAATCAATATCCTGAAGAGCTAACAATCTCTTTTGATTTTCCTGCAGCATAGAATGTACATTTGGACTGTTGCTGCCCTGAGGAGAAAGTGTCAGCAACGTGCCAAGTGTGCAAAATGGGCTGCGTTCGCAAGGCCAAAACGTTTGTTTAGTCGTGTAAAGTGCCATTTTAGATTCGTAATGTTATTAGTTGTAAGTTAGTGTTTTAAAATGGTGGCCATTGTCTATGTGTTACGCCGTTTGCAAGCATTTTCCGTCCTTTCTAATAGTGTATTTAGTACCTTGTACGTTCCTGGTTAAAAGTCATACGTGCCTGGCGGGATTTTGCGCGGTTCGGGGTCATGTAGCCTTGTTTTTATTTTTTTCGTTCGCCATTTTTTTCTCGCTTTGTCGATTTTCGAGTGCTGAAACTTGCCAAATTCAGCTTAAATTTGTGTGCAACCTCACTCCAAGACGTCCTGGCTGTCCCCCTGTGCTGTGTGTGATGTTTTTTTTTTCTTTTTTGATTGGAGGCACCTTCAGTGCTTATCGACTAAGTGGTCCGAGCTAAGAAGACGTCTGAGCTTCAACGGCCTTACTGCTCGAGGCTCGCAGTTGCGACGAATCACAGTTTGACAACTATTATATGTGATTCTAAAGAACTGAGTTTTCTAAAGAAATGATGGTGGGAGGCAGTGGTGGATCTAGTGATTGCTAGGCCCTAGTGCAAAATACCGTAGGGCCACATTTGCAACTTCTCTTTACAACCCGAGGAAAAAAAAAAAATGGCAAAAATGTATGTAATCAGAATGCTACCATTGTGATCAGATCACTTTCTATAAAGTCATTATTCATCATTCTCACCTAATAAATTAATATTCCTCATTTGTTGTAAGTAACAGTGGGGTACCTACTACTGGTGGGAGAAGTTAATGCAGTTTAAGGAAGTCATATGTGATTTGGATGAGCATAATGTTATAGCAAATAGGAAACTAACCATAATAGATTGGGCAGTTGTATGTATAAAGTTATATTCTTCTGTAGATAGATATAGCTGTATATATTGAGAAAAAAAAAGTATTTAGAAAGAAACCTAGCACCCGATTCAATTGAGCTATCGCAAGTTAATGTAGCCCGTAAGTAATACCTCAAGTTAATTTGCTATTTAATTGCCGTTTTTTTGCGGGCTCCGAACGGGTTATGGGCTTGAAAACTCTGCGATGGTTAAAACAGGAACTTACAGCCTCCCAAAGCCTTTGATCTTTCAATTCCACAAGAGTTACAGTGGCAAAAATCGCAAATCGCAATTCAATTTCTCCAATTCCCCAAGGCCACAAATGGTTTCAAAACCGTAAACGGCAAATGGAGAAAATCCTACAAGTGCTAGAGAGGACCCGCAAAGTGGTTAAATACCTGTTTGTTGAACTGTAAATGCAAATAAAAAATCAATATTGCACTGCAAATGAAGGAAAAAGCAATGAAAGACATTAGAATTAATTGCACAACAGTCTCAAGCTCGCAAACCGTCAGTAAAAAGAAATGTATTTTAATGTTTCATTTCGGGGTTATATCAATCTCGGGACTCAATGAGTAAATACATATCAAGCCACCCATATGGACTAGAACAGTATTGGCATTCATTTTTATAATTTCGTAGTTTGAGGTTTTGCAAGTCCCATCGCATATCGGACCCCCGAATCTAGCTGATTGACATGTAACCTCCATGTTTTACTGCCGTAATAATGACGGTCTCATTTTCTATTGCCTGTTTCAAAATGGGAGGTTATGGTCTTGCTTAATTGATCATGTTCCCGCCCTGAACTGCTAAGAGCCAGTGCATGGTTTACAGAGTCGGCTTTGGGCCCGTAACTTGCGTAGACAAATGGGAGCCCCCAGCACACCTGCAGTCCTACAGGATGCAATTGAATCAGGCTCCTATTTTTCTTGAGCTCAAAGTTCGACAGATAGACCCTATGAACCCGATCTCTTCCCTCCACCGATTCAGCTACAAACCAAACCTCACTTTATACTCAGTCTACTATCTTTGTTTAACAAAATGTAATTCTCTGTGTTATCAAAATGATGATGCACCATTTTATAAGCTTTTGACTGTATAATACTTTATTAACATTCCCTGGGGAGAATGACTCAGTTTGAGACCAAACCTGTCTGGGCTTTCTTCATACATCAATATATGAACCTAAAAATGACAATATGTTCGACATACTATACACAAACCCCAATGACCAATGTGGAAATAGAAGGAGAAGAAATAGTGGACACTGGTGATGGTTCAGGCCAATGTCAATCCAACAGTCCCATACATAGTTTTAACCTCTCCCTTAGCATAACAGTTACCATTGTAGACATTTTTCTATGAGGTAATAGTAGGAGGCGAGTAGTGTTTTCGTCCTGTTATATACAGTGAAGTCAGGAATATATCTACCTTAATGTATATATATTGTCAGGAACTTCTATCCTGATCTGTAATATAATAGAAATATAATAGAAACCTAATTTTAGTTGGAGTTTGCCCTTTAGGTATTTTGGGTGAGATTTTTGAGCACTAGGAGCTCCAGAAAGGGACATTTGATTAGATTGTTGGTGGCAAACTATTGGATAGAGGGAGTTTAGGTTTAAAGGACCACTATTTATATAACTAACTAAAATGAATGGTTATGTAAGCCATTGGCATAAAAACAAGACTGCAGTACAGTACATGAATCCATTTTATGTTTGTTACAAAACTTCCTGACAAGGTGAACTGGTGAACTGCAGAGAAAGTAAGTCAAAATAAAGAAAGAAGAAAGTCCAAGCAATACTATATATATATATATATATATATATATATTACAAAACCAAGTGAGATATATATAGAGGAACTTAAAAATAAATTGTTTATTAAAAGTAATAAGGGATGACATCATTAAGCAACTAGAGGACATCTGGTTGCAATTTTACACGTTTGTTTTTTAAAGAAAACGTTTTTTAACTTATAATAATAAAGATGGATTTTAATATTAGAGTAATATAAAAATAATTCAGTTTGTGGTGTTTAACAATAAAGATATAAGCCACAAAAAGGTGTTCTTCTTGTTTTGTCTTTTTCTTCCTAAACTAGTTCTGAAAGTTTAGAAGACAAGCTAGTATCCACAGTTCCTATAGTTCTATTCTATAGACGCATAAGAAGTGTTACTATCTATCATCTCAATTTGTTTTACCACAATTTATTGAAGCAATGTGTTCTTAAAGAGACCCTGAATCATTTTATTTATAGTATGCTCTTTTGATAAATGTAATAATGAGTTAAATGCTTTTACAGTAGTTTAGAATAAATAAATAAAGCCTTTAATATTGACTAGTGTATTACATTTTGTTTCCTCAAAGAGGAATTAGCTAATAGGATTAGAACTTTTGTAGGTCATCAGTAAGTTCTCTATTGAGTTCCTGAGACTGACACTTGCAGCCTCACTAAATTTCAATCCCCTATGACTCAAGCAGAATTAGCAAAATGTAGGATTTTCTTTAAAAAATGCACTTTGTGATTATTATTATTATCCTTTATTTGTAATGAACCAGCAAATTCTGTAGGGCTATACAGCGATTAAGTACAAGGCAAAAACAATTTTAACACATTGCAAAAGAATGGGGGACCCTGTCTTTGAGCTTATAATAAAGAGTACATAGTGTTTGTTTCCAAATCACCTTACAAAACTACAATCTAAGGGTTTTGGTGAGATAGAGTAGGGTGATAGAGGCAAGATGGCGGTGTGTAAAGCAATAGGCTCCAGCAAGTGGAGGAGGCTGTGTGTTACACTGTAGATTGTGGGTGTGTTAGTGATACAATGTTGTAGAGTATGCCGTTGTGCATAATGCTAATGGGTTATGGCTGCTAATATTGCAGTTCATAAACATGACTTTTTCATAAATTACAATGTGACAATTCCTTTAAATTAGCCTATATTCATAAATGTGTCTTTGTCTGTAGAATTAAGTCTGCACTCAGATGTTTATTTAATACTTTATGTAGAATATACAGTAACTTTGAAAATTCTGATTCTTAAACATTATAAGACTTGTAATAAATGAAAAATAAAATACATTCTGCAAATGCCTTTGCCTGCCACAAAACCCCAATTGACAACTGGCTATCATTAACAACTTATTTTTCTCCACAATTTATTTGTCATTTAAGCAATTTGTGATGAAGCACAGAAAAAAACATGAGTGAACTTTCTGTTCTACAAGGTGTGAAACATTTATTTTTGATGAAAAGCCTCCAAAGGTTGTGTAATGTAAAAATGCATTGTAGGTAACCATCAAAGCAGAGACTGAGCACTAATGATACAGAAATAAAAAAAATAAAAAAGCCTGTACTATAGTTTATTTGAGTTGTCAGGTTACATTTTATTTTATTTTTTTATATCATGGTATTTTTAAAGTGGGTCATCAGCGTGGCACTACAAAGAGCTTTGCAGAACAAAACTACTTGAAAAAAACGACTATTTCATCTACTGGTGAAATCTATAGTTTTGTTGCCAAATCAATCAGTGCGCTGACCAGTTCCCTAAAGCCTCAGGCGGAATTACAGTGCAAATTACAAAATACACAAAAGAAAAACACAATAATTGCAGAATTCATATAGAAAGGACATGATTGGGAGTATGAGACAAAGGAACTAGTTCCGAAATAACAAGACCTCCATCTATAGACCCCTAAAACCTGCTGCCTAGGGCTGGCTCTATATAATGATATTAAAAGACAAATTATCTTGCACCGTTTGCAAAGACATAAACTGGTGGTTTCCATTTTATAATAATCCTATGAAATTATTCTTATCAATAACAACTTAAACTACACTGGACAAGAGGCTGTGTTTCACCCTTATGGCAGATATCTATTTTTTAACAGTTGAAAACAAAAACAATGTGTAAATGTTTGTGCTACCTTTTTTCAGACTGATTAATGTTTATTATATACTAGCGACTTGCCATCAAAAATGATGGGACAATAAAATTGTAAGGCAGGTAATGTTGTTTGCCCCAGACAGTAAGTGTTTTGGTCGTCTGAGATCCTTCGGCACTCATTGCGAGCCTCTCAGTTGGTGTATTTTTTGTTATCAGAGGTGCTTTTGCAGTCTGATCTCCTTTTTGCGCTTCTTGCAAGCTTGTCCCCTGGTGTAGTTTGTGTTGTATGAGCTCCGTTGGCGCTCCTTGTGAGGTGCGCGGTGAAGGGCTTTGCCGCTTATTGCAATACTGTGGTGTTTTTTTGCGAATATGTAGTTTTGCATGATAATAAATTAATTAATGAAATCATAAATTAATATACTTTACCTATTTGTAATTAATATATGCCGCAAGCAATGTGCTGAAGACATAACAATCTGTTTTGATGTTCCTGCAGCATACAATGTAGCTTTGCACTGTTGTTGATCTGAGGTGTAAGTGTCAGCAGTGTGTGCAGTGTGTAGTGTAAATAGGCTGCGTGCGCAAGAGGAAACCGTTTGTGTACATGTGTAGTTCCGCATTCTGTAAGTTAGTGTTGTAAAATGGCGGCGATTCTGTATATGGTACGCGGGTGTGGATGATTTAGGGCCCTTGCTAATAGTGTATCTTGTTTTGCATACGCCTTTTTAGAAAAGTCGTATTTTTTCGGTAATGTTTTGCGGCTGTAGGGTTCGTGTAGCCTCGTTTTCGGCTGCCATTTTTTCTCTCGCTTAGGGGATTTTTGAGTGTCTAAACTCTGTAAATTTGACTTAAATTGAGGTGTAACGCTTTGCGAGGGTCCACATTTGCGGCCAAACTGCTTCATCTCCTCTGGTAGAGAATTCCACAGATAACCACACTTACTGTGAAGAACCCTTTTCTTTCTTTAAGGTGAAATCTTTTTACTTCTAACCTCAAGGAATGTCCTCTTCGCACAAAAAGCTCCCTTGACAAATCTTTATACTGACCCTGGATTTATTTATATAAGGTAATCATATCTCCTCTTAGATGCCTTTCTTTCTAGAGAAAATACGTTTAATTTGGTTAGTCTTTCTTTATAACTTAGCCCCTCCATTCCCCTTTTTAGTTTTGTTGCCCTCCTCTGTACCTTTTCTAGCTCTACAATTTCATTTTTATGAAGTGGTGCCCAAAATTGTACTCCATATTCCAAATGAGGGCATACTAGGGATTTGTATAGTGCGAGAATTATATTTGCTTCCCTTGCTTCTACACCCTTCATAATACATGCTAATATTTTACTTGCCTTTGCAGATGCTGCTTGGCATTGAGCACTGTTACCTAGGTGGTTGTCTACAAGTACTCCCAAATCCCTTTTAATATCTGATACCCCTAGATTTGCTCTATTAAGAATATAAATTGCATGGCTATTTTTCCTTCCCAGTTGCATAACTTTACATTTATTCGTATTTAATATCATCTTCCATTTAGATGCCCATTCATCAATTTTATGTAACTCCCTTTGGAGGGAAAGCACATCATTATCTGATTTAATTACCTTGCACAACTTTGTGTCATCAGCGAATATGGAGACACTTTCCAGTCCCACCTTTAAGTCATTAATAAATATGTTAGTGGAGCAAAATCCCTAAGTGCTGCAATTCTCATCTCCAGTTCTCCAATTTGAGCTTCCAGAGAGGCAACATGCTCACAGAGGTATGGACCCTGGATCATCTGTTCCAGTATTGCATACATATTACAAGATGTACACTGAGTGAGGTTGCCACTTGACTGACTCATAATTATTATTATTGTCTACAAAAATTTCAGTGGGAAAAATAAAGAATATAAAATTATATATTTGTATAAAGTGTTGTAAAAAAAAAAAAAAAAAAAATATATATATATATATATATATATATATATATATATATATATATATATATATATCCTTCTTGTATTCTTCCCCCTTTGCACTATAAAACTGCCCCCCCCCTTTTTTTTTTTTAACTCCCTCCTTCTATTCAAACTCCTAGGCCCTCATTCAATTGCAATTTGGACAATTGAATAGGGCTCTAAATAAGCACATAACATATTTTTTTAAAGAAGTTTTTAGTAAGTAAGCATCTATCCAAAAGCAAGGTTTTCACCAACTAAAAACTTCTTTAAAAAAATATGTTATGTGCTTATTTAGAGCCCTATTCAATTGGCCAAATTGCAATTGAATGAGGCCCCTACACTTTTACTAGACTTGCACTTATACTAAAAATGTTCGCAAGCTCACAAGTTCACCCCTTCTCCTGTTTTTATTAACTTCTGCCTTCTCACCTGGGCACAATTAGTGCACTCTGCAATTTATCAGCCTTTACTTGCAAAGGAAAATTCACTTGCAAACAGCCCCAACACAGCTCACAAACCTTTTATACTAGTTTAACAGTCAAGCCACACCCCTCTCACCTGGGCACAATTAGTGCACTCTGCAATTTATCAGCCTTTACTTGCAAAGGAAAATTCACTTGCAAAACCAGTTTCAAAACATCATGATGTAAAATATATAGGAGCACACAGATCATCCAATGTTATTAACTCATATACCATTGTTCTCTCATTTCAGCATCCAGGAGATCTGATGCATCCATGGAGAATAACGCGGGGGCAGCAGCCGAGGAATATGAGGAACCTGATTATGCCCCAGTTGAACAGGATTTGTGGTACTAGGAGGAGGAGCAAGGATATCAAGCGCAAACCTACAAGGGCCTGGGATATTGTGTTAAGGAAGAAGATGATTCCTATATGTGATCAGTGGGGGCACCTGCTGGTCTATCTGCAACTCCTGTTATTTTTAACCCCACTAGCCACCTCCTACTCAGACTGCCTTTCCATCGGTGCCATCATATTGGATGGACCCACAGCCTCTGCAGCTAGCTCCTCCACCACACCTCCTGAACACAGACTGCTACTCATGCGCCACCAGTACCACCACCGCCTCCTCTTCCAATCAGCCCTGAACCTACAGTCTCAAGACTCTTACCCTCAAAGCCACAGTTGGATGCTGGTGCATGTACAGTGGCAGAATGATATGATGGTAAGCTTCCTGACAGTCGTCTCTTTCACAGTGGCCTGCTGGGAACAGGAGGCTCTATAGGGAGCTGAGGATGCACAATGACTAGATGGAAAGCTTCCTGGCCAGGATGCTCCAGGAGGTCCAGAACCAGAGCGTGCTAATCCAACTGAACATGTACATGTTTAGACGTCATGATATCATAGCAATCATTTATCATCTGATGACACATTGCTAAATATCTGCAATTGTTAATGGCAAATGATTTCTCATGACAGAGACAGCATGGTTTGAACTGCTTGTAGATGAACATAAGGTAAGTTGTTTTATTGTTACAGTAAACTGTAAACTGAATAATAAACTGTACACTAAATAGATATTGCCAGGTTTTCCCACATCTCTGTTTTTTTGTAATATGGCCATATACTGATCTGTTTTTCCTTTGTTTTTCTGATTACACTGTATGTGTGCAATTGAACTGCATTACATAATCACTGAGTTAACGCATCTGTGTAATTGAGAAGATGGACACATGATGTTAGCGCTAAGAAATATGTTGGCGCGTTACAAATAAATGACAATAATGATGTAAGTGCTATGAGCATTACTGGTTACTTATATTACATGAAATGATGAAGAATGAGATTTATATTCATTTAAATATGGATACTGTGTTGCAATGAAATTTGTTTTACCTTTAACCCTTTACATTTTTTACCATTTTTCAAAAAGCCTTTTGTCCATTTGGGGTTCGCCCGCATCACAAAAATTATATTAATGCACGGTCAGCTACATTCATGACTTTGCTATGGGTATAACTGTTGTATAATTATACCATAATCCATGTGTCAGTGTGTTTCTAATGGTTACTGATTTGGGAATAAACCTTCATTACATTTAATTATTAATCTGATGTGTGTATCCTTATCATCTTTCAGTATACCAATCCTGTGTTAAAGCATAGTAGATGTGTATAAATTATATTTTCAGAAATCCTCTGCATGGAGAGATTAATAACATATGTATAACAGCATAATCTACTGTATGTATAAATCAATGGGTTTTTAAATAATTCATGAACAAGAGTAATACAGATTTTTGTGAGTTAATACCATCAAATAAAACATATAAATACATTAAAACACTGGTCCGGGTCACCATTCCACTGAAGGGTTGTTAAACAAATCACATGTCATATTCATAATTAATTATTACAATAACACTAGCTATATTTATCATATTTATTATTGGTATACATATTGCCACATGCCCAATAGCCCAAGATTCAGGTTGATGGAGGTGAGTTTCCTGGAGCTGCATCTGCCTCTCAACAGCTTCCTTGTGTTGTTGCTAGCATTCCTCGATAGATAATACACAATAATGCAATACCTGTTGTCATTATTTGACCCTATATCTCCATGTCCATGTGCCTATAACACACTTTCCCTTAAATGCTCTGTAAGACAATCCAGCGCATGGCCTGTGCTATAGAGTAATATATTTGTTGAATTCACCTCCAGCATGAGTTAGAAGACCACATTTAGCCATTCTTCTTTTTAAGGCCTTTGTATTGTAATGGTCTTTAGTAGTAACTCAAACTTTTGGTCAAGATAGTCACAGCTCTATGTTACATAGTAAGGAGCAGGGATTGTTCATTTAATTGGTGTTTCCTGCGACACTTTGTACAAGAGTTGCCCTTGTTTTATAGATGTTTAGGAATGTGGTTAGTTGTAATTTGCGCGTTTCCTAACTGTAGATGGCATGGAGCATACTTGGCCTTAAAATGTGTGTCTCCAAGGGTCTATGTTTCTCTGTCCAATAGATGTAAGGGACGTGCCTAGTTGTAACTGCACATTTCCTAATAATATACTGTATGATGAAGGGACTGTGACCCTCAGTCCCATAGATGACAAGGGACATGCAAGGAGCCATAGATGGCATAGAGCACAATTAGCCTTAAATGTGTGTCTCCGATTGCATGTTTCCTATTTTAGATGGCTAGGAATGCAATTAACTGTGTTGGTGCGCCTCTGGCTTGCCCACAGGTGAGTAGTGAGCTGCAAGGTGCGCTAATTTGGTTTTATTCCTGGGGTATGGGGTCCGCTTGAGCCTTTAAGTGTGGGTGGGCAGGCACCTCTTGTTATTGTGTGTTATTGTTTATAATAAACAGAGCTGTGGCCTTTTAACCCCATACCTTGTGTCTAGTATTTATTGGTGGGTTTAAGATAAAGGGTATCCGTATTGACAAGGCAAAGGTCAAGTCAGAGAGTATTATTATTATCATTTATTTGTAACGTGACAACAAACCAAACATACTGTACATAATGCTTTTTTCCAAAATACCACACAAGACTGAAAACACACAAATTTACAATCTAAAGGCAAGAAATAACGTAAAAAATTCACATGGTAACAAAATAGAGTGACAATAAGACAAAAACTGTTGCTAACGCAACATTAAAATTGCATGCTCGCGTAGCGAGGGCCGCAGTTGCGGCCAGGCAAGGAGCACTGAAGCAGCTCCTTGTGCTGGTGGAGATGAACGCCATAGGCCCCGTAGGACTTAGGCAGGGAGCGCCGAAGGTGCTCACTGCGCTGGTGGAGATGAGCGCCGTCGGCGCTCATCCCTACAACCCCGCACGAATTGCGCATAATACCTACAACCCGAGAAACTATACATCAACACAAAACTCAAAAACACAGACCGGTAGCACTTTGAAAAAATTGGCTATAAAAATTACGGCCCGTAACACTTAGAAAATGAAAACCGCCACTTAGGGGGGAAAGAAAAACACCCGCAAAAAATACGAACTTAACAGCTGCCACACGCACAGCGAAAAACATGAAAAACACACTAAATACTAAATAAAATAAAAAACTAAATACACACACAGCAAGGGGGGGCAGCCAGGACGTCTGGGAATGAGGTTACACGCCAATTTAGATAGAATTTAAAGATTTTCGCCACTCGAAAATCCCCTAAGCAACAGAAAAAATGACAGCCGAAAAAAACGAAAACGGGGCTTCACGACCCCTAAGCACGCAAAACCCAGCCAAGCACATACGCCTTTTACATTTTAAAATACGACCATAACGCGCACCTAAAAACAGTCAAAACACACCAAATACTCCAAAAAAATACATAGAAAGCTTACCCATAGCAAGGGGGGCATCCAGGACCTCTGAAAGTGAAGTTATACCTTCATTTAAGTCCAAATTTTGGAGTTCAGACACACGGAAATCCCGTAAGCAAGAGAAAAATGGCCGCTGAAAAAACCCAAAACGAGGCTCAAAGCCCAGCCACGTACAACTTACCCAAGAAGGGATCCGAGATCGGGGACCCCCACTGCAATGAAAATTCAAAATTCCTGCGTTACAGGTCCTTAAAAGGACCGTAAAGGTCCTTAAAGGACCCATTATAAAAGAAAACAAATATACACTATCACCCTGTCACTCATGGGGGTCAATATAGACCCCCATAAGCACTTAATTAACCCCCTCACTCATGGGGGTCAATACAGACCCCCATAAACACTTAATTAACCCCCTCACTCATGGGCATCAATACAGACCCCATAAACCCCTAATTAACCCTGTCACTCATGGGGGTCAATATCGACCCCCATAAGCCCTTCATTAACCCTGTCACTCATGGGGGTCAATACAGAACCCCATAAGCACTTAATTAACCCCGTCACTCATGGGGGTCAATACAGACCCCCATAAACCCTTAATTAACCCTGTCACTCAGGAAGGTCAATACAACCCCCCATAAGCCCTTAATTAACCCCCTCACTCATGGGGGTCAATACAGATAACCATAAGCCCTTCATTAACCCTGTCACTTATGGGGGTCCATACAGACCCTTATAAGCTTCTATTTAACCCCATCAGTCCCATAAGGGTATATTAAGACCATTATGGGCCTGTTACAACCCAACATTAACCACATAAGTGCCATGACGGTCCTCAAGGACCAGCATGACACTAAGTTTAAACACTACACTGCACTATACACCCCAATAAAAACATTAAATATAAACTAAACAGCCTCTACACTAACCTATTAACCCCTACACTACCTACCTACACTAGCTACCTACCCCCTAATAACACCCACCACTCTAATTACAGAAAATAAAAAAGCCTAAAGTCACAAAAAATAAAGAATCTACATTACATAAAATAAAAAACCTGTCACAAAAAAAATCTACATTACAGATAATAAAAAAACTAAGTCACAAAAAAAAAGAAACATTACAGAAAATTAAAAAAAAACATTACAATCCCCGCCCACTACAAAAAAAAAAAAATGACACACCTGTAAAGGAAATACATATAATGCATACAATACAATACATACAATATAATAGAATACATTAAATACAATACATACAATACAATACATACAATATAATACAATACAATACAATTAAATACAATACAATACATCCTATCTATCTAATATAAAATACATCCTATCTATCTAATATACATTCCTCAATCTATCTAAATAAATAACAAAATCTAATATACAATACATGCTATGCTATCTATATAAAACACATACCCCTAGCTAACATACAATAAATGCTATCTATATATAAAATAATCTAATTCTAAGCTAAAATAAAATAATTAAGACCACTTACCTTTGCAGATGTCCATTCAGATCAGCCACCTAGGGGAAAAAAATAAAATAAATTAGTGCAACACATTTACAGTAAATAAATAAACATTCTAAACATTCTAAATATTCTACTCACCTTTCCGGCATGTCCCGTCCTGTTAAAAAAAAAACATAACATTAATACACATACATAAACATAAAAACAAAATAAAATAAACATAATCTACATTGTACTTACCTCCCCGCGATGTCTCCGGCCTCCTCCTCCTCCTCTTCTGCCCCGCCCTGTAAAAAAAAAAAGTACTTACATCCGCACTCACGGACATCCCCGACACTAATGAGGCTCCCAGAGACTTTTTCCGGAAGAAAATAGGCAATGGCGCCTTCTGATTGGTTGAAAACGCTGTCTATCAAATTCACCCAATTAGGAGGCGCCAATGTGTGAGCCAATCAGAAAGGGATACACCCTAAAATCCCACTCTGATTGTATAATGCACCTGTCAATCTTTATTTAAACGAATCACAAGGCGAAGATGCCTTCAGCCAATCACAATGGAATACACCCCCACAGGGTGATTGGCTGGAGGCATCTGCGCATTCTGATTGGTTGCACTGACAATAGCCAATCACAATGGAATACACCCCCACATACTGATTGGTGAAGGCATTTGAGCCTTCTCATTGGCTATTGTCAATGTCAATCAGTATTACAGCCAATGGGAAGGCGCAGATGTCTTCACCAACAGGTGAACATATTCAAGATGAAATGTATTTTTATCTTCTAAACACAATTTACAAATTATCAATTGTAAGTTCTTTTTATTATTTTTATTTTTATTTTAGTTTCATATGTTGCTAATATGTTTATATTTAATTAACAAAGGCTAATTTTTATCACATGCAATGTTAAATAATAAGAGCTTGTGCATGCACAAGGAGCACCAACGGCCCCCCGAACAACTTTAATATTGCGTGATGACGACTTCGCTGAGCGCCATAGGCCCGCACACCTCCGCCTGGGTCTCCATGAGAAGCTCTGATGAGCAGCTTGAGCTTGCTGCAATGAGCGCCGTAGGCCGGCTGTGTGTTGTCAATGACCACCGGCTGCAATGACCGGCTGGAGCGGTAACCTACTGTCGGGAGCTGGTGCCTGTGAGGCGGCCCCCCCCCCCCCCCCCATACACACTGACCTGCTGAGCCACTCTTAGTCCCGGTCTATCCTCGCCGCCTTATGACTTAGGGTAGAGTGGTGACCTGCTGCGCTCATTGCAGGGCTCGCGATGAGCCTTTCGGGCGTTCATTGCAAGGCCCATAGGACTTACTGGCTTGTGCATGCACACACCCGCCATGACACAGAGAACACCAACACAACCAATCAGCTGAGCATTCTGGCCACACCAAGAGCACATAACCCCCCAAAATAGCTACTGGCGCTATGTTTGAATGGGAAGTTGGTAGCAACATTGCGGTGTCGGAATTACCGGATGGAGATGGGAATTTTTGCTATCTGGTAACTAATCAGCTCAGGCTAAGCACAAATTCCACCTCACAGGACCCTCCGCACCATGACGCGCCTTCCTGCAGCTGACGGTAGTTGGCAGGAGAGCGGCAGGTAGAAGGTGCCGTTGTTTTGCTGGATGGAGATCTGAGGCAGGAGGAGAGCACATGGAAACAGTGGATGGAAAGAGCAGAGGCTGAGCCGTGTGTAAGTCAAAGCCGCATGTATTACCCACAGCCAAGTGGAGGACCTGCTGGGGGACCCTCAGTGCAGCTGCTGCCAGGTGAGTTCTGCACCCAGAGGGCCAAGGCTCAGGATCCCTGAGTACCAGGCCTGCCTGGGGGACTCGCATTATGTACCATATAGGTCAGTGCCTGCCTGAGGTATCACAATGGCTCTCATTATATTCCACATAGATCAGGGCTTGCCTGGTGTGGCACAGGGACTCTTATTATTTACCACATAGGTTAGGGCCCTTCCAGGGGTATCACATAGACTCTCAGGGGAGGGGGGGGGGGACGGTTGGGAGGCGAAAAACATAGGAGGCGGGGAGGAAGAGACACAAGGAAGGGGGGAAGAGACACAAGGGAGGGAGAGGGGGGAGAGACTAAGGGGGGGGGGAGAAGAGGGAAAACACAGGGGGAAGAGGGGGGGAGAGACAAAGGAGTGAGAGACCCAATTTATCACACTATATCATGCCATCATTTTTGACGGGCAAGTCACTAGTTCTTTATAGTTTCCTATTATTTAGTACTTGTTAATTGTGGTGCCAGGTACCTGGGAACTGTTTATTAAAGCCAACAAATTTCCTTTGCACAAAATCTATTGCTTATTTCCATTTTAAACATTTCAGATGTAAACTTTTCAATGTAAAGACTATGCTCATTTTAATATTTAGTTTTACTTCCAACAGATTTTCATTCCAATCTTTTTTTGCTCAAACATAGAAACAATGAATACGAATGTAAAGAATATGCTTGATCCATACATTGTGCTTCAAACTCTCACAGGTTGATCCCGTAGCTTATTATTAGTTCAATATATCCAATAAACCTGTTTGCCTCTTCCAAAAATCTTTGAATTGCCTTTGTGTGTAGGATTTACGGCTTCAGGTTACTTCAAGTTCCCACCATGTTCTTTGTAAAACAGCACTTTTTCACACAACCCCAATCCTTCCATCCTCAAAAAGCGAGCTGTGGAGATAAAGGTAAACCAGAAAATATTTTCTTGGAAATGCAAATAAAAAGTTTCTTACAGTAAGTTCTTACAAACCAAAGAAAGGTTCCTTTAGCACTATCTTAACACAGTGTTCTTGATTTAATCTTCTAATGTTAGGTTTGTTATTATACATATATATTGCAGATGCATAAAAAAATCTTTATTGGTGCTTAAAAGTTTAAAATAGCAAAGTAGAAGGATCTACAAACAATAGGCAAACAATGTTATAACTACTATAGTACACATAAATATATTTTAATATTTATTGATCTGACATGAAGAGAGTCTATGGAGTCTGGCCGATCTCAGGAGCCAATGTCATTAATAATAATAATAATAATAATAATAATAATAATAATAATAATGCATTATGCCTGCTATTATTTTTGGGGAGAGAGTAATTATTTCTTGCTATATTTCAATTCCTTGAAATATGTTGTAACATCTGTCCACTCGCCTACTTTGTCTGGTCAAAGTTTCCTAATATTGGTCCCCATTCTATTGGCCAAATTGTAATTACTGGAGACCGTAATATAGCCTGTAAAAAGTTACTGATGTTTAATTGGTCTCTTATAACTACCTGCAATCGATTTGCAAGTTACAAGCTCAAAAGCACTGAGGTTGTCGAAAACATAACTCCGTCCTATCTACTCCTTTGGTATTTCAATCCCGCAATTGCTAACAGTGCTAAAAACGCAAAATCCATATTCAATTGCAATAATTTAACAAGCCCGCATTTGCCTTCAAACCTGTAAATTGCAAATGTATCACAACTTTCTACGAGTACTACATAGGAATCTCTAGTGGGTTCAACACCTGTTCGTAACACTGTAAAAGCAAATATAAACACACTACTGTAGTTTAAAACACTGGGAAAGCAATGAAAGACAGAATTAATTGCACAACAGTCTCAAGCTCGCAAGTCTGCAAAAAAATGTTATTGTTATATTGATCCCAAGAATCAAGGAGTTATCAGGCCTCCCACATGGACTAGAACAGTTTCTTCATCCATTTTTATTGATTTCTACATTGCTAAATTGCAAATACGCTTCCAGATCGAACTTCTAAACACTAATTGATTGAAGTTAAAACTCCATGTTATACTGATGTCATGATGACCATGCCCTGAAATGCTACGTATGGGTTCATAGCTTACGGTTTTAGACTTCGGCCCTGTAATTGCGGGCTTGTTCAATTAAATACTGTAATAACCCCTTAACTAGATAGCTGCAGCAAGTTTTTAAAATCTTCATGTATGTATGACATAATCATATTTATTTATTATTATGTTGTATTTATTTTGTAAATTGTAAATGTACCCTGTACTATATGTAAAGACATGTTACAAAAAACAATCAAACAGTATAAACATACATAATTTCTTACTTACAATTTAAGATTGCCATGCTTCACTCATTGATTTAAAGTTATTGATTGATAAGATTTGCAGGGTCCAACATTTTCAAGAAGTACCTACTATGGGCCTCATTCAACTGAGAAATTGTAGCTTACGGGTGCCCTTAATGTAGCCCATAAACTAATTTGCTATTCAATTGGTGTCTTTTTGTGAGCCACTAACGATCTACTGGTTACGGGCTAAAAATCCCTGCAGTTGTTACAACCGTAACTTACTAGCCATCTAAGCCTTTGATCTTTCAAGACCGCACGTGTTACAATCGCAAATCACTATTCAATTGCTACAATTCCTCAAGCCCGCAAATATTTTCACACCCGTAGACAAATGTACAAATGTAGAAGAAAATCCTACTGGTACCAGATAGGATTCGCAAGGGGGTTTAACCACTGTTAGTAGCACTGTAAATGCAATAAAAAAATCAATACTGCACTTTAAAACACTGGGAAAGTGCTGAAAGACATTATAATTAATTGCACAACAGTTTTAAGCTGGTAAATATGCAATCAAAAATACATTTATGTTATGTGTCATTTCGGTGTTATATCAATCTCGGGAATCAATGAGTTAATACATTTCAGACCACCCAAATGGTCTAGAACATTTCCTTTATTCATTATTATTATTTTGTACATTGCAGGGTTGCGGGTCTGAACGCATATGGGACTCCTAAATGCCACAACAGTTTTAAGCTGGTAAATATGCAATCAAAAATACATTTATATTATGTGTCATTTCGGTGTTATATCAATCTCGGGAATCAATGAGTTAATACATTTCAGACCACCCAAATGGTCTAGAACATTTCCTTTATTCATTATTATTATTTTGTACATTGCAGGGTTGCGGGTCTGAACGCATATGGGACCCCTAAATGCTAATTGATTGACATGTAACCTTCATATTTTACTGACCTAATGATGATGGTTTCATTTTTTATTGGTTGTTTCTAAATGGGTAGTTAAGGCCTTGCTTAATTGATCAGATAATGATGTACTTTCCCTCCAAACAGATTTTCATAAAATATAGGAGTTGGCATTAGAGATGTTGCAAACAGTTCGCCCGCGGACTATTCGCAGCGATTTTGTCATGTTCGCGTTCGCAGCGGATGGCGAACATATGCGCTTTTCGGTTTGCCCCCTATACTTTATCATTGAGGAAAATTTGACCCTGCACCTCACAGTCAGCAGACACATTCCAGGCAATCAGCAGCATACACTCCCTACAAGAGCCTTCCATCTGAAGGACAGCAACCCAAAAAGCCCTTTTTAGGGCTAGAACATCATTTATTTTATTTTATAATTTTTTTCTGTGTAATCTAATTGCATATGCCTGCCTGCCAGCGTGTGTGTGTGACAGGCTAACACCTAACAGCTTATATTGTGCTTAGTGAAATAAAACAACACTTTTTTTGACTGTAATAGATTGAATAGCAATTGCCTGCCTACAGGCGTGTGTGTGATTGCATCTACTCTGCCAACTTTTGCCAGTGCACAGTGATACGTCATATCTGGTGCAACCGTAGTGTACAGTGACATAAAACAACACTTTTTTGACTGTAATCGTTTGAATATCAGTTGCCTGCCTACAGGCGTGTGTGTGAGGCCTACACCGCCTATTCTGCCAACTTTTGCCAGTGCACAGTGACACTCCTATCTGGTGGCAACTTCGATTGCACGCGCAGTGCCCCAAATTTGAAGTGGGAGGACCGACCAAGCATCTTTTTCCATCTCCCGCTTCCAAAAATCCATGCCATATACACGTCCCCTGATAGGTGACGTAACAGGTATCAAACTGATAGGAATAAATAGTACAACTTAATACACCACTCCTATCTGGTGGCACATTACATTGCACGTGCAGTGCCCCAAATTCGAAGTAGGAGGCTCGATCAAGCATCTTTTTCCATCTCCCTGTTCCAAAAATCAATGCCATATACACGTCCCCTAATAGTGGACATAACAGGGATTAAACCAATAGGAATAGTACTACTTAACAGTACACACCTTATAATAACGCAGACAGAGGCAACGCAGAGAGAGGAGTCTGAAGAAGAGGAGTCAGAGGAGGAAGGTGGCTTTGAGGAAGTGGAAGACCAAACACAGCAGGCGTCCCAGGAGGCTTGTTGTCACTTTTCGGGGACCCTTGGTGGCTGGGTGGAGGAAGAGACCTTCAATGACATCAGTGAGAACAAGGAACGGGACATGGCGAAATGGTATCCAACCTTGTGCAAATGGGGAGTTTGCGTTTGTGCAAAGTGACTGCAGTTTTTTGCGGTGCATTAAACGGGGAGATTGGTCTGTTACTGTGAAGCGGGTGTAACCCTTACACTACCTGATTGATACAACATCATACCTGATGTTTTAAAGCATTTTATTCCAAACAATTTAGGAATGTTAGGTGATTTATGCCCTTTATGGCTTAAGACCAGACTCTGCATCAACTATGTAATTTTCCGTGGGAGTTTTGCCATGGATCCCCCTCCGGCATGCCACAGTCCAGGTGTTAGTCCCCTTGAAACAACTTTCCCATCACTATTGTGGCCAGAAAGAGTCCCTGTGAGTTTTGAAATTCGCCTGCCCATTGAAGTCTATGGAGGTTCGCCGGGTTCGCCCGTTCGCGAACATTTGGTGGAAGTTCGCGTCCGCTGTTCGCGAACCGCAAATTTGATGTTCGCGACATCACTAGTTGGCATCTAAATAGCAGATGAGATTTAATATGAATAAATGTAAAGTTATGCATCTGGGAAGGAAAAATAGTCATGCAATTTATAATCTTAATGGAGCAAATAAGGGGGTATTAGATATTGAAAGTTATATGGGAGTACTTGTAGACAACCACCTAGGTAAAAGTGCTCAATGCCAAGCAGCAGCTGCAAAGGCAAATAAAATATTAGCATGTATTAAGAAGGATATAGAAGCAAAAGAAGCAAATATAATTCTGCCACTATACAAATCCCTAGTATGCCCTCATTTGGAATATGGAGTACATTTTGGGCACCACTTCATAAACAGGACATTTTAGAGCTGGAAAAGGTACAGAGAAGGGCTACAAAACTAATGAGGGAAATGGAGGGGCTAAGCAGAGGTATGATTACCTTATATAAATACATCCAGGATCAGTATGAAGATCTGTCAAGGGAGCTTTTTGTGCCCAGAGGGTTTCAATTGACACAAGGACATCCTTTGAGGTTAGAAGTAAAAAGATTCCACTTTAAAGAAAGAAAAGGGTTCTTCACAGTAAGGGTGGCTAATCTTTGGAATTCTCTACCAGAGGAAGTGGTGACAGAGAATTCAAAAGATAACTTTAAAAGGGGACTGGATTCATTTCTTATTAAGAAGGGAATTCAGGGTTATCCTGTATAATTAGAGAGAGTGTATTGATCCAGGGAGAAATCTGATCGCCAGTATCTGTGGTCAGTAAGAATTTTTTTTTTTTTCTTTTGAGACGATTGTCAAAATTTCACTTTTTTTTTTTTTCTATTTGCCTTCCTCTGGATCAATTAATTAACAACTAATCAGCATATTGCAGATCAGAGAAGATCTTAAAAGGCTGAACTTGATGGACTGAAAGTCTTTTTTCAACCTAATTTACTATGTAATTATGTAACTATGATCACGCTCTGAAATGCTACATACAATTGCATGTCTAACGGTTTCGTGTTTCGACCTATACCTTGCGCTCTTGTTCAATTGATTTGCTCCGTAATTGTAGCAGAGTTCAAGGCTGCAGCAAGCTCGCAGACATACGGTCTGCATACCGTGAGTTGCAGCCTTGCAATTTGAATGAGGCCCTAGGTGTTTAGCACATATTTCACTGGAGATGCATCAAGTATCCTGGTTGCCCTTTTGGCTATATTCACTAATCTTCTCTATCAAGGGCTGTTATAATTTGCAGCCCCCACATTCACTGAGACTAGAGCCGCAAGGATCCCTATAAGTCACCACTGATTTTGTTAGTTCATTGTGGTAAGTCATTAGGAGCATGCACTGTGATATGGGTGAAGGGTAATTGCAAATGAATGTGCACATAGAACAGCAGTAAACGGTAATTGCAAGTAAGCATGTCAGTGAAGGGTTATTAAAAAAAAAATGTGTGCTCTGATATTTATAAAGTGCCAACATTTATTAAAAAAATATTAGGCTAAAAAGTTTTCCCATTGTTTAAATTGTATTATCTACAACCCTTGCTGAGTTGTGTTCTAAAGAACATTTATTTGGTGTCACTTAGGGTCATTCAATCTGCCATATGCACTTCTTCAGATGATCCAATCTTTCATCTTCTGCTGGCTAACTGTTTTGATTTTAATTAAATTGCAGGCATCACACTTTTACTCCATAGTTCTTACCACCTTGTCACATAGGTGGTATATGTTTCTGAAACATATATCAAAGATACTGGACAGACACCTGAATGGTGATAGTGTGTATTTGTAATATTTGACTTAACATCTCTATTCACATTCTTAGACTTTATATTGAACTGAGAATGTATTGTTCATACATACATTTATGCATACATAACACTTACATAAAATAGCTACAGGAAACATGTCATTTACTTTGACTTTGTGTAATCCCTCTCTGCCACCCAAAAATCTTCACATATTTCCATTTACACACAGGCTGGTTCTTCATTCTCTTTAAATCTTGTCACATCGAATGTAATGTCCAACTAAAATAGATAGATAGATAAATAGATAGATAGACCGATAGATGGATATGCTGCCTTTAAGTATGTACTGTAAATTAAAAAAATTATATACTTTGTATATATTATTAAAAGCTCAATGCCTAGCTTCGCTGATGTGAAACCCAAAGGTATATCATTATACAGCACAGGTCATGAACTGGATTGTCATAGGGAACATGTAAGGGAAAGCGTATTATAAACACAGGGACATGAGAATTAATACATGATATATAGTATGTATTTATTTATGGTGTGCAAGATCATTTTGCTGGGGGGGATCCCAAAAATTGGTCATCAACATTATTAATCCTAACCACATCACAGTAGAGTGATCATGTATGTCACATCCATGGGAAGGTATGTCATCAATAGAATAACGTTGGGTATTATACACTAGGGTGTGAGAAATTTCATCATCGGCAGACTTTGGCCTTAAAGAGAGGAATGGTTAAGACGGATTGTGGCTAAATGGAGACACTAATCTATACTGGAGGTGAAAGTCAAATGTATATCACTATACAGCACAGGCCATGCACTGGATTGTCATAGGGAGCATGTAAGGAAAAGGGTGTTATAGACACAGGAACATGAGAATGAATACATGTTATACAGTATGTATGTATTATTCTGCAGGGTGGATGTAATTGATAGAATGGCCATTGAAAGCCATTGTACATATAGTTTACTTACATTATTTGATAGCACTGCTTGCTACAAGAAAGTAAAAACACAGTTTATTCACAAATTCACCATATTTGCAATCTCTTCTCAATAGCATTCCTCAGTGACCATCAATTGATGAAATGTTGAATTGATGAAATGTTACCCATAACCATACATGTCCACAAAGAAGGTGATGCTGACAAAGCGAAGCATGGTGTGTGATGCCAGTGTTCAGATGGGTGAGCCTCCTGGAGCAGTCGGGGCATGTAGATGTCCATTTGTTGAGTGTGGAACCTTGTCTTTCTATAGAGCCTCCTATTGCTGCAGCCAATGCGGTCTGCTGGGAGGAGATGCCATTCAAGAGGCTCAACATGGCGTCCTACTGCATCTGGATGTATGCCAGCATTTCTTCCAGTGTAGCTTACAAAGTTCAACGAGGGGGGTGACGTCTGTCTCAGTCTAGGCCAGGCATATCTGTAAGACAAGGTGGAGGTGGTGGTGGCAGAGTCATGCTGAGCATGGCAGTCTTGGTGGGCCTGATGGTATATGGGTGGAAGAGATGCTGATGGTTGGAGGAGGAGGTGGTAGTGGTCGTACTGGCATAGCTCTTTTATAAATCCAGTAAGAAGGCCGAGTTGGTGAGTCAAACTGACGGAGGAGGCAGCCAGTGGGATCAAATGCCATGGGAGTGGCAGACAGCTCAACAGATTCAAGGACCTGCGCTGTGGGAATGGTTAACATTTAAATGCCCCTGGGGATCCCACAGCAGGGTTTAAATATTTAGGGTCTGCTTGGGTCCCGAACAGAACCCTACAGCATCGGGGTTAATATTAGGTGGGTTAAGTAATTACAGTTGTGCTCAAAATTTGCATATCCTGGCAGAAATTGGGAATTTGGGGCATTTATTTAGAAAAAATGACTGATTATGAAAAAAAATATATTTTAATAAAGAATAGTGATCATTTGAAGCCATTTATTGTCACATAGTTGTTTGGCTCCATTTTAAATCATAATGATAACAGAAATCACGCAAATAATATAAGATACAATTTTACTTAAAATATGTATTGTTCATGATCTATCTTCATTGATCGGCTGTGTATTATGTAACGTCAACTTATATTGCGGCTGTGCTGGCCGCAATCACAGGGATCCACTATGAATGAATATGATATAGGTATAAATGAAGATGTGGTCTCTAATGATTCTAAGGTTTTGATGGAGAATTTATTTGATGAACGGATAATAGTGTATTTAGAAATTAATTTCCTTACTTACTTTCTTTCCCAAGCTTTATGTCACATGTTCTCTTTTGTCCAATGGATTATTAACACAGAACACTCCCCTAATTTCTTCTATTCCCTGGCTTTATGTTACATGTTTTCTTTTGTCCAATGGATTAATTGGAGAATCAAACACAAATCCTAAATAGAGGGGCATTACTCACTATTCCACTTTGATTGGTTACTATAGGACACCCACTCTTGAAAAAGAAAATGTAATTCGAAACGCGTTGAGTAGATTAGGTAATTATTCGAATAATATTTTGTCCAATCTAAAGACCCTAAAATACTTAGGTTAAAAAATGCAAGAAATAATTACATCAATATTATCATATATCTAAATACAAGAGCGTTAAGAATTTCTGATAACATCATAAGAAAATTATTCCATGAGAAAAAATTACAATATATTTACTATGGGAAGCTTTAGATTGGTATATTTCTAAGGTTTTTACTAGAAATAGTTACTCAACCATAATATATAAACTGGGTAATTCTGTACATTATTTTTTAAAATAAATAAAGGGTACAAAGAAGGTAGTATTGTAAAAATAAATGTTTCTACCTCTTTGGACAAACCAGTCAATTTTTTAACAAATTATTGTTGTGTATGTCATTGCTCTAATGTCAACAGAGTTTTAAAAAGGAAATTGAATAAAAGTCAAGTTTTAATATTTATGAGTGCAAGATAAAATTTGTGATTCTTTTCTTCACAAAATTGGGAATCAACAAATAAGTCACAATATCTAAGCACCTTAATTAGAAATAAATATTAAAGGGCTCTTTCTAAGAAGATAAATGATTACTAATTTCTGCGCAACAGTAAAAATTGTAAATAAGAGTTTTGGGATAGTGCCTTCTGATCAGAGGGTTTCTTCTGTAACTCCTGTGATCTATTAGTGGTAATGGCCTCCTGATTCACTAGCGCACTGTGAAGCTTCTGTGCCTCGACTTGTATGTCAGCTTCTCTGCTCATACTGCTGAGAGCTCTCTCCATCTTATGAAGTTTGGCTTCTTTCTCAACACTTCCACATCACTCAGTTGCTCCTTCACTTTAACCAGGAGGGGGTTGGTGTCTGGTTAAATTAGCAGGGGACTCTCTGCTACATATCTGTGTAATTTTTGGTCAAACTGTGACACTTTGAGCTTGTCAGGCTCCCTTCTTCAGCCCTTTCTGCAGAGTCTCCAACCTCCGTATTTAGGTTCATCAACAGCATCATAATTTTCATTGTCATCACTATGGGATAGCTACTTCTCGGTCTTCTTCTCTTCCTCTTTTTTCATCACAATGTACTTCATCATAATGCAAACTGTCTTGAGCCCATGGTTTGCAAGGACAGATAACCTTGCTATGTCTTTTCCAAATGCCCCAATAGGCTGGTTGATAATTGTAACTGTTTACTGTTCGGGTACAGTAAAGCTGATGACGCATACCACCTTATATAAGTAGAGGCTAACATCTAACAGAGACTAACTCAAGCATATAGGAAGAAAATAGGATAAAAGCAATTTCGTCTTAGGCAGTTATGAATATATAAGTCATTCTTGAATTGAAAGTTACCGGTAAACTAAGGTAGCAACCACATGCAGTGATCACGAGGTAAAGATTTTTTAGCAAGTCAGTTAACAATAGTACAAGCTGTGAACAAGCATGGTAACCATTGTAGCATTCAGTATAAAACTGAGTGTAAGTCAGTAGCATGGGAAGAGGCGTGTGCGGGGGGCAGCAGACCGGCATCATGGAGCAGGAGCAGAAGGTAAGTAAGTGGGGAGAGGCATGGAGGGGGAGAGGGAAGCATGGGGGAGAGAAGGAGACATAGAGGGAGGGAGAGGCATGGGGGTAGGGAAGAGAGGTAAAGGGAGACACATAGAGGGAGAAATGAAAGTGGGACACAATGAGGGAGAGGGGAAAACATGGGGGGAGAGGGAAGCATGGGGGGAGAGGGGGAGACATGAGGGGAGAGAAGGAGACATGGAGGGAGGAAAAGGCATGGGGAGAGAAGGAGACTTGGAGGGAGGGAGAGGCATAGGAGAGAGAGGCAAAGAGGAAAAAGGGAGACACATGGAGGGAGAAAAGGAAGGGGAAGACATGAAGGGAGAGGGGGAAACATGGGGGAAGACATGGGAGAGAGGGAAGCATGGGGAGAGGGGGAGCCATGGGGGAGAGAAAGAGATATGGAGGGAGGGAGAGGCATGGGGGAGAGAAGGAGACATTGAGGGAGAGAGAGACATGGGGGGAGACAAGTAGACATGGGGAGAGTAAAGCATGGGGGAGAGGGGGAAACATGGGGGAGAGAAGGAGACATGGAGGGAGGGAGAGGCATGGGGGAGAGAGGCAAAGGGGAAAAAGGGAGACACATAGAGTGAGAAAGGGAAGAGGGGCATGGGGGGAGAGGGGGGAACATGGGGGAGAGGGAAGCATAAGGGGAAAGAGGGAGACATGGAGGGGAGAGGGGGAGACTTGGGGAAGAGTGAGAAATGGATATAAAGGGTGAGGCATGGGGGAGAGAGGCAAGGGGAAAGAGGGAGACACATGGAGGGAGAGAGAGGTAAGTAGGAGACATGGAGGGAGAGGGGGAGATATGGGGGAGAGGGAGTAAGGAAAGGGGGAGATACATGGGAAGACATGAAGGGAGAGGGGGAAACATGGAGGAGAGGGAGGCATGGGGAAGAAAGGGAGACATGGGGAGAGGGAGAGGCATGGGGAAAGAGGGAGACACATGGAGGGAGTGAGAGGCAAGGGGAGACATGGAGAGAGAGTAGGAGACATGAGTGAGAGGGATGCATGGGGAAGAGAGGAAGAGAGGAAGAGGAATGGGGTAGAGAGGCAAGGGGAAAGAGGGAAACACATGGAGAGAGAGGCATGAGGGGAGAGGGGGATGCATAGGGCAAGGGGGAGAGCGAGATGAAGAGAGAGTGAGAGAAAGAGGGGGAGCAAAAGAAAGAGAGGATTAGAATGAGAGGGTGAAGAGAGAAAGAAAGGGGGAGAGGGAGGGGAGACAGAAAGTGGTGGATAGGGAGAGAAAGAGAAAGCAGAGAGTGATGGGAGAGAGAGGGGGAGGGAGAGAAAGAGAGGGGAGAAAGTGAGGGGGAGAAGAAAGAGAGAGTGAAAGAGAGGTATAGAATGGGAGGGGGAAGAGAGAGGGGGTTGAGAGAGAGAGGGGAGAGGAGAGAAAGAATGGGGGAGAGAGAAAGAGAGAGAAGGGAGGGGAATAGGGAGAGAGACATGGAGAGAAAGGGAGAGGGAGAGAAAGAGGGGGAGGAAGAGAGAGATAAAGAGAGGGGAGATATAGAGAGGGGGAGTGTGAGCGAGAAGGCGATATATATATATATATATATATATATATATATATATATATATATATATATATATATAGATATATATATCACATTTAATAGTTGTCAAACTACGAAACGTCATCACACAAAGCGTGGGTCCACATTTGCGGAGGCTCTATAGCGCCTCACAAGCGGTTACAAACACCTACAGAAGGGAGAATATGAAAAAAAAAACTCTAACACGCAATGACTAAATATGGACTTACACACAAAAATAAAAGCCGTTGGACTTAGAAAAAAAAAATTTCGGACACAAAAAAATACAAGCCGCGGGACTTACAAAAAATTTCAAATTTGCACAGCGGAAAACATAAAAATACACTAAATACACACAAAAAAAAAATAGAAACCTTACCCACAGCAAGGGAGGACACCCAGGACGTCTGGGAGTCAGGTTACACCTCAATTTAAGTCCAATTTACTGAGTTTAGACACTTAAAAATCCCCTAAGCGAGAGAAAAAATGGCCACCGAAAAAAACTAAAACGAGGCTACATGACCCCTAAAGCTGCAAAACACCGCCAAACACATACGACTTTTACAAAAACCCCTAAATCATCCACACCCGTGTACCACATACACAATCGCCGCCATTTTATAACACTAACTTACAGAATGCAGAAGTACACAGCTACACAAACGGTTTCCCCTCGCGCACGCAGCCTATTTACACTACACACTTCACACATTGCTGACACTTACACCTCAGCTCACCAACACTGCAAATCTACATTGGATGCTGCAGGAACATGAAAACAGATTGTTAGCTCTTCAGCGCATTGCTTGCTGCATATATTAATTACAAATAGGTAACGTATATTAATTTATAATTTAATTAATTAATTAATTATCAAGAAAAAATTCATATACACAAAAAAAAATACACCACTGTATCGCACCAGGGGAGAGACTTGCAATAAGCGCAAATAGCACATCAGCGCGGACCTTACAATGAGAGCAAAAGCACCTCTGATAACAAAAAATACACCAACCGAGAGGCTCGCAATGAGCGCCGAAGGATTTCAGACGACCAAAACACTTACTGTCTGTGGCAAACAGCATTTCCTTCCTTACAATTTTACTGCTGTAATTTTTGACGGGCAATATTTATATATATATATATATATATATATATATATACTAGCAACTTGCCCGTCAAAAATTACGGCAGTAAAATTTTAAGCCATGGCAATGATGTTTGCCACACAATGTAAGGCTTTTGCTCTTCTGAAGACCTTCGGCGCTCATTGCGTGCCTCTCCTCTTGTGTACTTTCGGTCCTAGGAGCACCTTCGGTGCGATATATATAACTGCAGTGTAAAAATTTTAATATTTTTAGTGTAGTGTAAAGTATACATTTTTATTTTCCATTACTAATTAATACTTATTAAATTAATGTACGTTAATAATTAATTCTGAATGAACAAATGTATTAGGAAGTGGGAAGCATTAATGCATTCATAAAGTAACGGCAGTGAAAAATATGCTATTTAGTTTTTTTTTTTTTACTAATAATGAATTAATTAATTACTTAATACATTCATTTACTTTAGGTATTTCTAATTAATATATCCAGCAATCAATATCCTGAAGAGCTAACAATCTCTTTTGATTTTCCTGCATCATACAATGTACATTTGGACTGTTGCTGCCCTGATGAGAAAGTGTCAGCAATGTGCCAAGTGTGCAGTATAAATAGGCTGCGTGCGCGAGGCCAAACCGTTTGTTTAGGGGGGTAAAGCGCCATTTTAGATTTGTTATGTTATTAGTTGTAAGTTAGTGTTGTAAAATGGCAGCGATTGTCTATGTGTTACATGGCTCGCGAGCATTTTCCGTCATTTCTAATAGTGTATTTTGTACCTCGTACGTTCCTGTGTAAGTGTTATGCGGTTGGTGGTGTTTTGAGTGGTTAGGGGTCGTGTAGCCTCGTTTTCATTCTTTCTGACAATTTTTTTATTTCGAGTGCCAAAAGTTGCCAAATTCTGTTTAAATTCGAGTGCAACCTCACTCCTAGATGTCCTGGCTGTTCCCCCGTGCTGTGTGTGAGTTTTTTTTTTGTATTATTTGTTGTATTTTTTTGTGTTTTTCATGTTTTCCGATTTGCGCAGTTCAGCTGTTAACTTATTTTTACGACCTCGTATTTTTTTTCTAAGTTCCGCGCTTCACAATTTTTTTTTGTCTAAGTCCCGCGTTCCTCCACTGTTTGCAGCCTAAGGCAATCCCGCATTTACTAACTGTTTAGAGGCTAAGTCCCGCATTTTTCAATGCCTCAACGGCTCACCTTCGGCGCTCATTTCGTCTAAGTCCTTCGTCTTTCAATGCTTTAACTGCTCGCCACGCTATGCGAGGCTCGTAGACAATGAGCACCATTGGCGCTCATCGCCTAAGTCGTGCGCAACAGCGCAAAGCGTGACGACATCTCGCAATTTGACAATTATAATATGTGATGTGACAGACTATTTTGAAGCTTCACCAGTCTGCAAAGATTTCATACATTTAAAACGATATAAAGTGTTCCCTGTTTTTTTATTAAAATAAAATACCCAAGTGTTTATTTGCATATTTAAACAGTGTTAAACAGTCCTGTTTTTACTCACTGAAATAATCCAAACAGTCCCTGCAAATGTCCGCTCTTGTAGTTCTATAGTACTAGAAGATTCAGGCGGTATCTCAGCAGCATGTAGTATGTTTTAATATTAAAAACAAGAAACCATCCATGTTCCTTTAATAAAATCACTTAGACTTCACACTGAACATGGTTTGGGTGCACAACACTTATTATCTGAATATTTTTATCTTGATAAAGTGAATTCTTCAGTCTGCTTAGAATGTCACCTTTCTATGCTTTGTTTAACAAAGTGCCTTTGTACTGTCAGCTAAAGACCTCTTAACATGCTGAAGAGTTTTGAGTTAAGATATTTTCCTTTTTTGTTCATAATATGAAGGTACAATGCATTGGCTGCATTCTCTGGCTCTTGTACTGCTTAGTATAAAAGGGTAAGTTGCCAATAATGGGACATACATTACTAATTACATGGACAATATTGTCATGCCTGATACTTTGTTAAGGGATATTGTGCTCTGCACTGACCTTGCACTCTTTGCAGTCAAATGTTTTATGGAGCGGTGTAAAATCAGTCAATGCTTTTCATTTGTTCTGGACCAGCAGTCTCTACAGCACTTGGAGCAGCAGCCACTACGGCTGTTTTACTTCTGCTGAAATCATTTTTAGTTTTTGGTTTAGATCCCATGTTACACTATAAATTTATTTGGGTGTTCACCCAGGATTTATAGGCATCTCTTTTTTGACCCGTTTACATATATTTCCACTGAAATAAGAATTATTATTTGATGACTGTCATGTGATTTGTGTGATTTCGAGAACCTATAATATCTATGCTGATAAGAATATGTGCGATATTTGGCCAATATTTTTTGTATTAAATTACAACATAAGTGACATAATTTACAATTTTGCAATTTGTAAATATATCTAGGTACATGTAACTCATTTTATTATTTTTAAATTATCATGATGTATTTATAAAGCACCAACATATTCTTTAGTACAGAGGTAAAAGTGATTATAATATACAGACTAGCCAAAAAAATACAGGCGTTGAGAGATGCTCTTCTATGAATTTACACTCAGCATTGTTAAAGAGAAAAGCTGGTGAATACTTTGATATCAGTTTGATCAGGTGGCAGAATCCATGGAAAGGAAGCATTTATTTAGGGTATTAATGAATGTTAGGGAGCATGGATGTTAGTTTGTCTGAATAGAGGAGACTGCAGGGATTCTGTGATGGGTGGGTGTAAAGCTAACAGTGCAAGATAGATCATTCCATTGAGTGGATGTAGCAAGAGAGAGGTAGAATGCTGTTGGATTAGTGATGGATGGGTGCAAAGAGGTGTAATTCATGAGCAGAGGAGGACAGTGCGGGGAGTTTTTTGAGATCTAATGAGAAATGTAAGTTGGTGCATTAATGAGGGATTTACAAGTGAGGATCAAGTAAATTAAATTAATTGTGGAACATATGGCCAACAAAGGTAGCAGAATGGAGCGGTAGATGAATGACTGGAGAGATGGATAAGTCTAGGAGAAGCATTTAGGATGGATTGATTGGGGAGAGCAAGAGTGATTGAGATGAAATTGCTGTGAAGGAAAATTAAAACGGAGTTACAGTAATCAAGGTGGAGAAACGGACTGGTTTACTTCACAGGTGGGATTGGTACATTTTTTTGAATTGTTGGATGTGGATAGTGAACAAGAATACAGAAATAAGAGTAACTGTGAGAATGAAGGCTCCTTAACAAAGATTTTTTGGTCTTGGGATATTTTCCTTTAAATTGCCACACTGTCTCTTAGAAACTACTACATTGCTTTTGTTTTCACTGTTTATGTCTGTTTATTAAAGTCTGTCAGCAGGCATAAAATTATCAAAATCAAAACAGCAATCACTTTGCAGAAACTTGGCAGAAAATGAAAAATCCTTTTTCTTGTCAGGTAGCTTATCCTCTACAGATATGAAAGCAATGCTTTTCAGTTACATTGAATTTTCACCTCTGAGTTTCTTGCAGGGCCTGCATGTGCCATCCATAAGTGACCTAATTTAGCACTGTAGTTATACAGGCTTAATTTCATACAGGTTCACATATCTGCCTTTAAGTACTGTACTGGAGTCCAGACAGTCACATATCCTACTGAATGAGATAAAGCACAGGGCCTACTCTTCTGACATTCCACCCCAGGGGCCTCTAAATATCTAAATATGCACAAGAGAACCTAAAAAACCATTCTGCCACAAACAGCATCTTCCTGGGGTTGATCTTACACCACATTATATAAATTGTGCCGAATCCTGGGTCCCCTATAGTGCAATTTTGCAATAAATCCATGGATTCTGTCAGAGTAAACCATTGATGTGTAAATGGGAATGGATTCTGGCACATAATCTCCCAACAAAATGGGAGCCAAAAGGATTTTTTTCATTTTTTGTTGTTCATACTGTTCATACTATGGTATCATACTATGTGACAATGTATTTGGAATTGTCAAGTTATTTTATTGCTCTTTATAAGGAACAAGGTTTAGAAATTAAGCAAACATGTTTGCATGTATTTGTTTCCTTTCTAGCAGAGATATGATGTTGTCCTCAAGCCCTTTTATTTACTTAGTATTGTGAATAAATCTATTGCTGTACAAATTAGGCAGGTTCTCTCTAAACAAGAGAGTGTATTTTAATATTTATTACTAGCTACTTGCCCGTCAAAAATGACAGGAATACAATTTTAAGGTTGGGAAAACTGTACCTTTGGTACTCAACGTGAGCCCTGTGCTGGGCGCCTTTGGCGCTCATTTCGTGGCACGCAATGAGCGCTTTTGGCACTTATTTCAAGCCTCTCCCCCGTCTACTTTACAGGCCTCGCGATGAGCTTTGCTCATTGCAGGCCTTGGCAAACCACAACTTTCGTAGTTTGCAATAATCATCTTCGGCGCTTATCGCGAGCCTCCTGCCCACTCTCTGACCCTTGTGTCTGTTTCCTGCTCTCTCCATCCCCCTCCTCTCACTGCACTGTGTCTTTTGTTTTTCCTTATTTCCCCCCTTGTGTCTCTTTTCCTCCGTCTTTCAGCCCTGTGTCTCTTTCCAACCTCTCCCCCCTCTCCCTCCCCAGTGTCTTTCACCTCTGTGTCTCTGCTCAAGTTTTGCATGGCTCTCAATGAGTGCCATTGGTTGCGTTGTTCGGCTAGGTCTTACTGGCTTCAGGTTCACTTTTTACTGGGTTTGGCTCAGTGTTACTGGCTTCAGGCTCGTTTTTACTGGCTTTGGCCTCTTTTTCATCCAGTTTTTTTCTCGCTTAGCCGATTTTTGCCAAAAAAAACACCCAAAATACCTGAAATTAACTGGCAACCTCACTCACAGGATTCCTGGCTCTCCCCCTGTGCTGTGTGTGAGTGTGTCAGGTACTTTTGTTAGTTATTTGGGGTTTTGGTGGTCTTTCGAGTTTGGTGGTTTGGCCGTTAAATTCCTAATGTACTGTCTTGCAGCCAAGTCCTACATCACATATATAGTTGTGGTAATGGCGAATTGTTGGTCACGCAATGTTAAAAATTGCGGGCCTCGCCTAGTGAGGTCCGCAGTTGCCAGCCTGCAATGAGGCCCGTAGGATTAAGCCTGCAATGAGAGCCAAAGATGCTCATTTCAGGGCTCGCGATCAGCGCCGCAGGCACTGATCGCAAGGCCAGTAGGACGGCTGCAATGAGAGCTCATAGCAGGCTAAATCCTATGGGCCTCGCGATGAGCTCCTGCCACGCTCATTGCATGCAGGCCACTGTATGCCTTGCTATGCGAAGCCCGCAATTTTTAACATTGCGTGACATACAATTCGCAATTACCACAACTATATTTGCGATGTTTTTGTGTCCCATAATGGGTGTAACCAGTAATAAATAACTGAATTATAGTATCATTAGATGCTCTCTGGGAGCCCATACAATACTAGCTAACAACAAAATTGCCTTAAAATTCTGCTATCAAAAAGTTTTAACATTAAACTAAGTACACTGTATGTTGCTCTTTTGATGATATCATAAAAATGACAGAATAGATATTAGCAGAGTCCATACTTCATATTAATAAAATATGCTTGCTTGTAGTAACGAAAATAATCATTGCTTTATAATGGAGCTATTTTTTTAAATATTATTTTGTGTTTTATCCACTGATTTTGTTTGTTGAGGGTTTGCTTTGAAAAGCCAGACATTTTGGAGACATTTGACACTAAAATGTACTGGAGAACTGCTATGCTGGGGGTACCTTTTGGATGGCTTCTTAAACATGGTCTCCATAAGAACTTGTTGGGAATCTACCTCCAACTTGTTGGTGATATCTAGAAATATTTCTTCTGGGAAGATTGTATCATTTCTGAAGATACCACAACAGTGGAAGATGTTAAAGATTTACTCAAGAAGAAATGAAGAAAGATTAAGGCATGTGTGTAGTGGTTATGTCGCTCCTCTAATTTAGCAAATTACACAAAATGCTGCAGAAAAAAGCAAGATCATGAGACTTTTTCCCATCTTTTTTTGCTTAGAATACAGATTTGCACATTACGTTGGGGAAGAGTACAAATCTGTTTTTTGATCGTCCAGAGCAGATTGCTTATAGCAGCTCTGGAAGTGAGATGCCTGATGATCAGCAGATTAAAATGAACCAGAGCTGCACATTGAAGATTCAAATAGATACACCACTTTAGCTAAATTAACCCCAGAACATCCTGCAGTGCAAGATATAGACACAGAAAAGTTACAGATCCAGAAGTTTGCAGCTAACAGTCATTTATCAGCATGGTGGAAGTGGGGGCTTACCATCAAAATCAGCCCAGTAGAATCCCAGACTGTTAGACTGCTGTGCTTAATGTCAGAACAGAATACATAATGGATAAGGAGCTTTAAGACACTGGCTCCAGTAGCATTGTTCAGAAATAAAGCAGTGACACCCATCTTCACAGGCAAACAGTGCAGCATAATATGACACAACCGTAAGGAGGAGAGTGAAAATAGAATACCTCTAGAAGAGGGATGGGCAAGTTTGGTCCTGGAGGGCCAGACACATGCATGGATTTGATGAAATCCCTGCTGCGCACTGGTGGGTCAATTACTTCTTCAGTCATCCTGATTAACTCATCCTGTGCACAGAAAGGATATCTTCAACTCCAGGCTTGTGTGTGGCCCTCCAGGACCAAAATTGCCCATCACTGCTATAGAGACAAGCAAATGAACAATGAAAATGTGAGCAACAATATTTAATATACTTTATAAAGAGGGGGCAAGTATGGCGTTATATCTTTTACTATCATTACTCTGCTTTAGATTCAGATTGAATTCAATGAAGGGTCATCTAACAGGTTTCTGTTGAAATGGAACACGCTCCAATGAATGACTTTGCACCTTACACTTTCTAGGTTATCCCTCTTTTACTAGAATGCTTATATTATTGATATTAAAAGACCATTATATTGCTCAGTATAAGAGTTGTTATTTTGGCACTCACATTCTCCGTCACCAATATCTAAAATATAAAATTAGGCATGTGCTTGTGAACTGGATGAGGTGTCCGAGAGGAGAGGCTGGGGGAGTTAGCGTGGTCATGTGATCCATGCTGGGTCTGACCCCAGACAAGCAAACCAAATAATACAGGTTATACCCAGGATTATGGTGGGGGATCAGATAAGGGGCAGAGCGCTATTGGCGCAGGGACAGGGAGATATGGGAGCATATGCTGACAGGGAGGATGGCATTGATGTGAGTGTATATCTTGAGAGGGGTCAAGTACAGCCAGAGCAGGTAGCTGAGGGAAATGTGAAGGTTCAAGAAGTAATTCCTGAAAAGCACCAGGAGGCAGGGGAAGTGCTGGATCAGAGCCTGCAAGACTCTGAAGGAGGACACAGGAGCTTGTATGGGCAGCCAGAAAATACAGGGGGAGAGTCACATTAGAGGGGTTAACTGATGGTGAAGTGTATGAGTATTTTAGGCTGAAACATGCCTGTCTCCTAGAGCTCTATGCAGTCCTCGGGGAGGACATTAGAACTTTTTCACAATCAAATGACACAGATGTTAGCCGCAATACACTTCCTAGCATCTGGTAGTTTCCAAACCACAGTAAGCATAGTGGGGAGATTGTCACAGTCCAGCTTCTCAAGGTTTCTGAGCACATTCCTCCCTGCTATGGTGAGAAATATTGCCAGATACTTCAGCACCCCCCCATACAAGAGAAGAGACCTGGAAGGTTAATGCTGATTTCCATCAATTAGGATGTGTCCCTAACATATTAGGTGCAAGACTGTACACATGTGGCATTGACACTTCCTACGATCAGGAAGAGCTATGCAGAAATCCCAAACATTACCATTCTATCAATGTACAAGTTGTTTGTAATGCAAACATGCACATACAATTTGTTGTTGCAGGCTTCCCTGGAAGTGCTCACAATGCCTATATCCTGCCTCAGTAACCTGAGGTAACGGTTCCTGCAAAAACAATACATGAACGGTGGCCACACAGCCCAAAAATGGTTAACAACAGCTCAATTGCTAAATATTCCACGTTGTGCAATATGCACAAAGAAGTAACATTGTCTGAACAACCTGTACAAAAGCAATTATAACCTGAATCAGTACGGATATTATAACACACTACTAGCGACTTGCCCGTCAAAAATAACAGCATGATATAGTGTTATACATTGTGTTTGCTGTCTGTTTTTGTACTATCTCTCTGTGTACCATATGTGTCTCTCTTTACAGCTCCTGTCTCTTTTCATACTTTTTCCCAAATATGTAATAATTCATCAAACCATTTAAAATAAAACCATTTTGTATTAAATCCAATTTGTCTTTTTTATTTCTAAACCAATAATGAACAATATCTTCAAATGAAACAGCAAACATTTATTTATTTTTAGTTTTCAACTAATATTTTTACATCTCATGTTACAATATAAATAATTTAGTAAACCACTAAAAATATAATATTTTATGACATAAAATTTCTATCTTTTTATCTTTAAACAAATACTGAACAATATCATTATAATTAAACAGCAACCATTTTATTATTTTTACTATACATGAAGATCATAAGTTTGGCAACCAATAATACATATCTAAATATATCTAAATATACATAACATTTTATCCTATCTTTTTCTCTAATTACAACAACTCATCATAGACAATATTTTTTGTAAATACTCTCCCATCCCCTAATAGCTCATCTTGACTTTCTGTTTTTTTTTACATTTAATTTCTAATAAATTTTTGCATCTCAAAAATGCCACATAGAGTTGTCCATGGGCAAATATGGGTTCCTCTAAAAACAGGCCAACAAACTTAAAAGTTTGACCTTGTGATTTATTAATGGTCATGGCAAATGCTATTATGATTGGAAATTGTCTTATTTGTAGGACAAAAGGCAAGCTATTTTCACTTGGAGCCAAATATATTCTTGGAATGAAATATATTTCTCCTTTATGGGTACCATTCAGAATTTCAGCATGTATGAAATGATCTTTTAGATCCTGAACAATAAATCTGGTCCCATTACAGAGTCCTTTTTTGAGTTCATATTTCGCAGTAACATCACTATTGTCCTTTTTTGAGCTGCAAAATATGTTGTGGCATTCCAGATGGTTTTTATGAATTTATAAATTCAGTTGAAAAGTTTGTTTTGCTCTGTTCGTCATCAGCAAGTACAGAATCTGCACTCTAATAACTTTTTTGGGTTCCATCTATTAATTCTAATATTTCATTATTCAGAAGCAATGCATCTTTAGTTGTTAATGTTAATATTACTTGTGTGCAAGCTCTGAGTAATCATTGCTAATTATTGCATTTTGGAATATAGCTGATATTATTGAATCCTTACAAATCATTTCAGATGGAATTTCCACAGTATCCTCCGGTAAATTACTTATGACATCTGTTTTGCTTTCATCAATTTTAATTAATCAATCATTGAATTCATTTTGGCCTTCTGATCTCATATTTTTCTCCAATTTAAGGTGTGTAAATATTTTCTTTATACATGTTTTCACCATGTCTGTTCGACTTCCATGTACAAGAAAAAGTAATGTTTGTCTAAAAACACCACCTAACAACATCACCTTGCCTCCAAAAGGCAAATCATAAGCCATGACTTCATGTAACAACAGATCAATACATTTTAGAGCATGGCAAGACATCACTGTCACCTCATCAATTACAGTATAATGAGTTAACTTTTTTAGATTTTTTGCTTGGAATTATGTAATTTGAATATTCAAGACTGATGTTTCCAAAATAGGAACTGGAAGTTTAAATCCGCTATGCACAGTTCTACCACCTTCCAACAAAAGGGCAGCAATTCCAGTAGTTGCAAAGGGAACTACCATTTCACATTGACTTAGAATTAAACTCATCAATAAATTATATAGTTACGTTTTCTCCAATCGTCCAGGTCCATCTAGATAGAAATAACGATCCTTTAGCATTTCATCATCTAGTGCTTGTTGTATGGCGTTAAATGCTTCCAATTGCAATGTATTTAAAGTGGCTATTTTTTCTTCTACTTTTTGTTTTCAACATCACAGTCATACTCTTCATAGCTTATGTTGTCTATAATTCCCGGATCTGGCAGGTTAAAAGTTGCACAAAAAGTTGTCCTTGTCGTCTTCTATACAAAGGGTAGCCATGACAATTTGCATACGTTTACACTCTAAATTCATTGTGAGCCTTTTCCAAGTCTTGCGGGCTTCGCAATGAGTGCCAAATGCTTACGGCATTAGGTGCTCATTGCACATGTGCAAGCCTGTAACTTTTAACATAGCGTTACCGACAAACTCAAAATTACGACAACTATTATATGTGATTCACATAAAATCATCAATACGTTGAACAATCATTACAACGTCTCACTAATATATACATTTCCCATTTGTGTCAGGTGATGTGGGATATGTGTGTCTGCTGTGGTTGTTGACCCCTGCAAACAATTCAATATCAGAGGTAAAGGAGAAGTACAATGAGGTCCACAAAGCATGTCGGACTGTAATTGACTGTGCCTTTGATGTGGTCAAAATGTAGTTCCAATGCTAACATACATCTGGTGGGGCCCCAATAAACAAAAATATCAACTCCCTCACCGGAGGCCTACCACTCAGTTTTTAATGGCATCTGTCACAAAGTCAGGCTGACCCACGGTTACATTTTAGAAGGAAGATATGTCAGCACTAGGCTGATTAGGTCCATTAGTCCAGTGCTGACAGAATTAAAGAAATTAGCTGCACCTGTAGTGAAGCACACTATTTAATCCCCAGGAACTAACTGCCAGCAAATGGAGTCTGGGAGGAAGTAAGAGGACAGACACAGGAAGTGTGGGTGCTGGAAGCAGAGAGAGACAAACCAAGGAAGCTGCTGTTTGGAAACATGTTCAATCTGGTGAGGACCTGTGCTGCAGACTGAAGCCACCTGCAAGACCGAATAGAATACTAAAAGGTCAGAAACGACTTTTATTCTTCATACCCTAGGAAAGAGGCTGAGTGCTTGAACGGTTAATTTGCTGTAAGTTAATCTTGCATATAAAAGGGTCCCTGGGGTGAAGCATATGGGAGAGATGGGCGGGTCCTAGGCTTCATCCACGATTCCTTATTTAAAGACGTGGAAAAGACTTCTGATAAAACAGAGACTATTTGTATCCTGGCCACAAGCTGGCACTATCCCGTATAGCAGAGACTGTTGTATATGATCCACAAGAACTTCTGCTGGAAGTAACACAATTGGATTCATTTGTTTTCTTTAGGAATTATAATTTCTCCGGAGCAGAGAAGCTTCCCGGGTGTAGTCAGGGTGTTCCTGTATGTTTAGTAAGAACGTTTATGTAGATTTTTATTTTCATTTTTTTAACTTCTAACCCTGGTTTATGAGCCCTACAAATAAACAAGTCTCCTGCATCATAAATCTGTGTTGCGGAACCTTTTGTCATAAAAATTTCCTGTGGAAAACAGCCATCCTTGTCACACATCCCATAAGTAATGATGAAGCAATCCATAAACAGAATCTGTCACTGCAGCCATGTCTTGTGTGAGCATCCTTCATCATGGATATCATCATGACCATGTCAAAGGTATAACAGCACATGTGGATCTCCAATTATGTGTAAAAGTTTTTATATTGAGACCTCAAGAGTATGTTCACATATTCGTCAGCATCATCTGCTATGTTCTTGTCAGAAGGGATGTTTAATGTTCATTATAATTTATTAATTGTATATTTGTTAGAGATCATCAAGATTTGTCATTTGTATTACTGTCAGAACAAGCCATGAAGTTCATCATCAAGACAATCCATGGATATGCTGTTGTCATATGGCATCATGTAGGTGCATGTCGCTTAATCATCGTAATGCTATCATTTCTATTGTGATATTTGATTTTTCTTCAGTAAATTAATATAATGATGCCACTTTTTCCGGTTCAGTTTGAATTTTATTTTTGTTTTTATGTCAAGATCTAAACAGTCATTTTGATCTGTCTATTTCTACAGACTATTTATTTTACTTCACCCCAAGATGGGGTGATGTTTTTTCCAAATCAGATAAATAAGCCATTTGGCAATCTTTAAAATTTGAATAGTAATTAATGTAGTTCGATAATTTCTTTTTTCTGTCAATATGTGATATAATACCAATTCTGGAGTAAGAGGTAAATAATAGCTGGTTATCTTAGAGGATTCATGTATGCACAAAGACCAAAAAGATGCCACTTGCTGGACCTAATGCCACCCCAGTGGCCTTCGACCTCACTTTCCCCCTCCTCTCGAAGCTTCAGCTATCATCAGGGCACACATATTGGAAGGATGACAGGGGAATGCCCCAACCTTCTACTCCCCCCTGTGGTTCGTCGGCCTGGCTCCCACCACCAGGTCCACCACCAGCATATTAGAGACAGGCACCAGTCAGGAAACAGCCCTTTCCCGTTGGGCCACCACCACCTCCTCCACAACCACCAATGGGCCCTACAGCTCTGGTTCATTGTTTTAATGACCTCATCTCTGCCATCCCCTTCTTCGTATGCTGTTCATCTTTCCCAGCAGTATTTTCTTTTCCTGTATATAACGGACCCCTTTTATTCAGCCTGGGTGTTGGGCTATTGAGCCACCAGACTTCTTGGCTCCAGCAATGGATTATCTGCATAAACACCTCCATTGTCTTTGTAAATCTGCTTTGTTCCATTGTTTGCCAGATTAAGTAAATCCCATCTGATATGTGCTAGAGCCAGCAGGATGTGGTTTGAAGGCTAATCCTATTCTAAGGAAGCTACTGCCAGACCCCATGTGGGGTTATCTCCTGTAATTGTCTGCCACCCCCTTCCATTGGTATGCTGTGTAAAGCCCCTCTGTAGCTATCCCCTATAAATACTGCTGCCATTTAAAAAAATAAATCAGTTCACTGAGAGACATATAGAAATCGTATGGTCTCTATATTAGGTGCCTGGTGGCTGTGATACTGAACCTATCTCCACCCTACAAGTAACCTGTCCTGGTCACTACCACAGGAAGGTTACTGGAACTCCTGGAAACACTGATTCCTGATGGAGAGCCTCTGACTGATACAGAAGCCAGATATCAGGGTGCGGGTGTTGAGATTTCAAAGAACCCAACGGTCCTTGTGGGTAGATAACCTGTAGCATATAGCAGGTGGCACTAGGCTTGTATAGCCCCTACTCTCGAATCATCACACTGTACTAGTACTGATTGATTGCATCTTTTTGTGGTCCAAGGGACTCTAAGCAGTTTTCTCCAACACCACAATTCAAATGCATAATTTCTACGGCGCTCAGCTATCTATATGGTCCAGCACGCCTGTATGTTAATATTGGGAATCCCATAGTTCTAGCTATGTGGACCTTTGTTGATAATGAAATATCTTTATATTTTAGTAGCATGTCCAGACTTACTATAAATTGACTCTCCAGAAACAAATGTCTTTTAATTTGATGGCTGCAATCACCATCTGCAGAGATCTTGTATTCCAGGCAAATACAATCGTTCACTGCCTCTACAGCTTTGTGATCCACACAGTCAAATACTTAAGAATAGTCTATGAAGCAGAGGCAGATATTTTTCTGGAACTCTTTTACTTGGACATTGGTAAATTTATCTAATGTGCTTCTACCTCTGAGAAACGGAGGGCCTTATTCAATTGCAAGCCCGCAGATTGCATTGAGATTTGTTACAATTACAGAGAGATTCAATTAAACAATCCCGCAACTTACTGGCCAAAAGCCAAAACTGTAAACCATGCAATTGTATGTAGCATTTCAGAGCGTGATCATGATCAATTAAGCAAGGCTGTAAGTCCCGGTTTAAAAACAGCCAATAGAAAAAGAGACTGTCATCATTACGTCAGTAAAACATGGAGATTACATGTTAATCAATTAGCGTTTAAGGGGTCGGATATCGATGAAACTAGCAATCCTGCAATGTACAAAATAATAAAAATGAATGAAGGAAATGTTCTAGTCCATGTGGGTGGCCTGATATGTATTATCTCATTGATTCACCGAGATTGATATAACACGGAAATGAAACATAAAAAGAAAAACATTTTGATTGCATTTTTCTGAGCTTGAGACTGTTGTGCAATTAATTCTAGTGTCTTTCATCCCTTTCCCCATCTCTTAAAGTGCAGTATTTTTTTATTTTATTTTCAGTTACAGTGCTATAAACTGGTGTTTAACCCCCTTGCAAGTCCTATCTGTACCCGTTGGATTTTCTTCTACATTTGACATTAATGGCTGTGAAAATATTTGTGGGCATGAGAAGTTGTAGCGATTTGGGATTTTAGCCATTTTAACTCTTGTTGACGTGAAAGATCAAAGGCTTAGATGAGTTGGAAGTTACAATTTTGACAACCGCAGGGATTTTCAGCCTTTAACCCGTAGATTGTTTGCAACTCATAAAAAGAGACCAATTGAATAGCAAACTAGTTTACAGTTTGTAAGCTGAAATCCCTGTTAAGATTAGCATACAATTCATAATTCATTTGGCCAATCAGGACAAAGCAGATACATTTGTATCATACTCTGGGGTTACTGTGTTGCAAAGCAATCTGGCATATGTAGTCTCTCTCTCTATATATATTCTTGTGCTTTGATTCAGTTGTAAGCTCAAAACCCACCCAACCATGTGATTCCTTCCTGCAACAAGTAGATGTCAAACTTCATACCTGAATAGCTGCATTTCCTCTGCATACTTGGTTATGTAAGCTTCCTGTCGGTGTGAAAAGCTGGAATTTACTTTCCTGCCTATTACTTTGTAAGTACATTGAACTTATCTATATATCACATCTTTTTCTGATAATTACTGTCTGTTTCTTACCAAACATTTGAAACCCAGGAAACTTATACCTGTAAAGAAAATGGTTTGACAACTCTTATGAGACTAGCGACTTGCCCGTCAAAAAATGACGGTCAATAGAATTTTAAAGCTGGAAATGCTGTTTCTGACACAATGTGATTCTCTAACACTCTGAATCTTTTTCTTATCTACAAAGAAGTACAAAAATGTTTTTTTTTTGTTTTTTTTAACAATGTACTATTAAACCATATCAAACTTTTAAATTATCATGTATGGAATACTAATATAACAATCCATCAAATTTCTCTGAATATATATTGTAAACCATTACATGAAGTTTTCTAATATTCAACTTATATTGTAAACAATGCGTAATGTTTTTTTTTTAACAATACCAACATGAAATCATTGAACTTTTTGTAAATGAGTCTCTTCAACCATGACAGAATGCTTTTTAACATACAAACTTGTATTTAAACTCCTGTTATAACACATAGGTATTGAATTCATAGGAAAACAAACAGTAAAAAACCCCATTTCAACTTTGTCTCAAAATGGGAAAAAAATTAATTCCTTCCTGACCCCATTAAATGGCGATTGGATTATTCCCTGGATGAATACGTTCTATTTAATTATACATTGAATTTTGTTAATTTTTGTTAACACATTTTTTTAATTCTGCAAACTTTTTAACATACAATGCTAACAATGCAAACATTAACATAAGATAATAACATTTAATCTTAATTTATTTTAAACTATATTGAGCTTGAATATTGAATCCAGATGAAGGCAAATGTCAATAAATGTAATTTCAACTTTGTAAATTTGTTGAAAGTGTTGTCCAATATCTGGCAATCGGATTGGTTCCTAGATCAATATCATGCACCATTTAAAATTTTCAACAAATGATGATGCTGCTACTAACATTAAACCTTAATTACAAAGAATGCATCAACTTATCAGTCCCTTTCAAACATATTTTTAAGCTTACAAACCTGAAAGAAACATATTCAATTTTAAACAGTAAAATTACTAAAATGCAAACTAACTGTTTTGTGGAGCCAATCATGTCTAAACTGACTTCCAAGACATTCCATTTTTTTTATTTTTCCTTGAAACTATTTTCCTTTCAAAGAGCACAGCAGCCTTTTATTTCTGTATATGTGATGTAAGTTTTTTTTCCTTTCTTCCTTTTTTGTTGGTTCTTACTGTATTTTTCTGAAATTGTTGACATATTTTTGTAACTGAAATAGTGTTCCACTAAGAAGAGGCCAATTGACCTTCAATTTCTTCCTTCAAATTAAACCACTATTATCTGTTTACAAATAAGATTACAAAACCTTATAGTACACAATATTTTTTTTTTTTAAATACGGCCATCGTGTAGTAGATCACCTTGACTTGGGTTGTCTTCAACTGAAACTTTAATCTCATCTGGATTTGTGCCCCTTGAAAAAGCAACATAGAGTTGTCCATGTGCAAAAACAGGTTCTTGTAAAAAAAATACCCACAGACTTAAAAGTGTGTTCTTGGGATTTATTGATGGTCATGGCAAATGCCATGATAACTGGAAATTGTCTCATTTAAAGGACAAAAGGCACTCTCACTTGGAGCTAAATCAATTTTTGGTATAAAAAAAGTGTTCACCTTTATGGGTCCCAGTCATAATTTCTGCATGAATAAAATTATCTTTTAACTCGTGCACAATTAATCTGGTCCCATTACAAAGTCCTTTTTTTTAAATTCATATTTCTCAATAGCATGACAATTGCCCCTTTTTTCAATTGCAAAACATCTGGTGGCATTCCACATGGGGTTAAAGAAGTAATACATTTGATACTAAAATTCGATTCACTGCCTTTATCATCAGCCAGAACTGAATCTGCACTGTAATAATTATTTTGTGGTGCGTTGATGAATTTTGTTATTTAGCTTCAAGGCAACTATATTTTTTGATGTTAATATCACTTTGTTTGCAATGTCAGAGTAATCGTCGTTATTCAGAGTGGTCATAAAAATTGCTGATATGAGTGATTCCTTGCAAACCATTGTTGATGGAATTTCAATGGTATCATTGGGTAAATCATGTATTTGTGGATGTTTTCCTTCTCCAATTTGAATGAGCCAATCATTGAATTCATTTTGGCCTTCAGATCTCATATTTAATTCAAATTTGAGATGTGTAAATATTTTCCACAGTTTACTTGTCTTGATACATGTTTCAGTGATATCAGTTCTATTTCCATGTGGCACAACAGGTAATGTTTGCCTAAAATCTCCTCCTAACAGCATCACCTTTCCACTAAATGGCAAATTATTATCTATCACTTCTTTTAAGAATCTATCAATACATTGCAAAGCATGACTTGACATCATTGTTGCCTTGTCTATAATTAATTGACTTGGTTTACATTTTTTGGCTTGTAAAGAATTTAGTCAAATATCTGATACTGATGTTTCCAAAATGGGAACTGGCATTTTAAATCCACTATGCACAGTTCTACCACTGTCTAACAAAAGTGCTGCAATTCCAGTTGTTGCAAATAGCATTGCTATCTGACCCTGTGCTCAAATGTAACTCCTCAAACAATTGTACAGATAAGTTTTTCCTGATCCACCAGGGCCATCTAGATAGAAATACCGGTCTTTCACTATTTCATCATCTGTAGCATTTGTGATGGCATTAAATGCTTTTAATTGTAAAGTATTTAAAGTTGCCAGTTTTTCATCAGTTTCTTGTTTTTGTAGCTCAGTATCATAATCATCAAAGTTGATGTCATCTATAAGTCCTGGAACAGGCAAATTAAAACTTGCACAATTTAATACATGAGCAAGAAATATTTCTTGAATTTCCATTAAAGTTTTTAACAGTAATATTGGTTCATTGTAACATTTCAGAAGTCTTCAGACATATTCAATTTAAATGTTTCCCACAAAGTAAGTGCATCAGGTACATTGCAAAATATGCAAATGAACACAAATTGTTCTCTCATTTGCTTTGGCATTTGACATAGTGCTGCTTCTTCCAGGCACCTCTCCCATTCTGTATCATCAGCTATGAAGTTTTGATGTCTTGCAGCTAATAGGAAAGCATCATAAACTATGTCATTCACTGTGCGTAAATGTTCAAAACTTTGTGCACCAAGAACATGTAAAAGAAGTAATCTTAAACTGAAACGTTCAATGTCTCTTGGACTGATGGTATAAATGTGTGGTATAATTGTATGTGTATCTCTTCTTTGTTGTCGCCATATACCATTTACAAATACATATTGATAGGGTATCTCAATGTATAAAAATTATATGGCCTGGGTATCCTGGCAGTTTAATTTAAACCATGAATTAAGTGTTGTATCTCAGTGTTCACTTTGACCTAAGGCAGTTCTTTCATTGCCTGCAGTAAAGCAAACAAACTGACTTTGTGGCAAATGTACAGCTACAACCTGGGCCAGATAATGATCCCTGAGTGTACTCAAGAACCTTCTCCCCTTAGATGAACTGCTTGTCTCATTCATCCAGTTTATTTCAGGGTAATTAAAATCTCCCATTATCAGAACTTGACCATGCTTAGCTGCATTTTCAATCTGTAACAATAATTGTATTTCCTCACTTTCAGCTAAATTTGGGGGTTTATAGCATACTCCTAATATTCTTTTGGAATTTGCTGCTCCACTATTTAACTCTACCCACAAACATTCAGCTTTATCACTAGGTCCACCATACATATCTTCTCTGACTATAGGCTTAAATTCAGACTTAACATACAGACAAATCCCTTCTCCTCGTTTACCATTGCCTCTATCTTTCCTAAATAGGTTATAACCATCCAGATTAACAGTCCAGTCATGAGATTCATCCCACCACGTTTCAGAAATGCCTATTAAATCCCATTTTTAGTACTACCTCCCTATTGACTATACTACCCCTCCCCCATCTCCTCCTCTATGATTTGTTAATTCAGCCCTTATACCCTCTACACTTTCTACCCCATTACTTATATCTAGTCACTCCCCCCCACATACTAGTTTAAAAACTCCTCCAGCTTTTCTACCATATTCTTTGTATATATATTTATACACATATTTGATGGACTTCATAGAAGTGCAAGATTGCACATTTATGTGTGCATTGTACTTCATGAGCCAATGTGGATTGTATGGAACGACAAATCTATTATCAACCTTTTGTCCACGGATAATAGCTGTTTGTCCTTGTCTTCTTTTATACAAAGGGTATCCATCACAATTAGCATAAGTTTGCATTTGAAATTGTTTAGGAAATTATTTTGTACATTTTTTATTTTCCATACATGGTGAATTAGGATTCATATCTCCACATGGCCCATGAATCATTCTGTGTGTAACAATGTCAAAATGTTCAGAACATTTTTCTGGATCTGGCAATTCAGCAGTAATGACTGAATCCAGTATTTAACTTATCTTTTTCCTGCAGGATTAAAAGTATGTGAGCATGTGGCAGTCCTCTTTTTTTAAATTCAATGGTGTAAACAAAAGCCACACCTTTTCCAAATAACGGTGCTTTAGTAATATCATGTATTAACGAATTGATTTAGATTTTAAATACTCTTGCCGCTAAATTTGGTCGGTCAGAAGTAGTTCTTCAAATTTTGTGACAATAGCCATGGCATCATTATATCTTTCTCGCATATTGCGAGGAGATCCTTGGAAAGTGGATGGCAAAATAATTGCTCTTCCAGCTGGAATGTCTCTGTTGGTACCCAATTTAGCGACATAATCCATCAATCCACAATACTGTTCTACTCAAAGCTTATTTTGTTGAAATTTTATGAAATTTAGATTATTTGCTTCGACTTGTAGATAGGCATCAATAATCCATTGTTGTGTGAGTTTGCCCCCACTTAAAATTGGATTAAAAGAATCCTGAATAGCAGTTTGTGCCACTTTATATTTCAGCATAGAAATATTGCATCTAACGCAAACTTTACTATTGGGATAACTTTGCAATTGTAATTTTGGTTCCCATCCAGGTTCACCATTCGGAAAGAAAAGGGGATATGTCATTGGATCTAAATTACAACTTAATATACTTATGTTTATAAAAGGTTGTTCTTCATTGCGTGGATGTATTCTAATATCCCGCTGAAAAGGTGGTTCACCATCTTCATTTTTAAAAACCATGGCAACCTCATTGACTGTTGGTAAATTATACCGTCTTTGATCAGTGTTGCGATCTCTGTAACACCATGTTTACTCTTGACATTGTCAATTGATGTCTTTGAGCATGTTCCTGTTGTTCTTTTTCAAGCTGTGCTAATTGTTTGTATGCTTGAGTGTATGGGTTGTTGGCCATAATTTTATCCAACTGTTCAAAGACAATGCGCAAACACTGTTTATTTTCTGGAAGAGTCATTCTTTGTTCAACAGCTTCCATTGTGTCTAAGACATATAACTGTGCAAATTTCCCTTGCTCTCCTTCTTGTGGGTATAAATGTGAAGTTCGGTGGTAAATTTGTCCTTGAACTCTAAAACAGTAAAAGTAAATATTTTCTCCTAATGTAGCACCCATTGAAGCAAATGAAATTGCACTGTTATAAGATCTTATGTTTTTTTTAAATTGGTATAATTTGGAAATGTTCGATCGCTCATGATACTTTGTAAGTAATCTGGAAATGGGTGTCTTTGTGGAAGTCTTACCTTTCCTTTCTGACAGCATTTAATGAAATCTCCGTTAGTTGGTCTTTCCTTTAGAAAATGATAGGCCCCACAAAACGGACAAACAACATTAAGTAATCCACAATAATGAGTGTCTACTTTTAGTGCTCTAATAAACACATTCCTCAACATATATATCACTACAACTTTCTATATCTACATTGGTGTCATGTGTCTGAACATTGGTGTCAATAGGCAATATAGTATCATTGGGCAATGGTTCAAAGACATGTTTTAGTTTACTTTTTTGTCACTTTGTGCTTTCTTACTCATTTTTCTTTTATTTTAAAGTCTCTGTCGGTCTTCTGGGAAGTTTCAGGTGACTGTGCACCTCTCCCCCTTTGCTTCCTTTCCCTTGCCAATCTTCTTTTGCGTTCAATGGTGTCTTCTCCATTACCCGCTATTGTAATCTGTAATTGTAAATAGAGGTGTAAGTTTTTTTTTTGTTTTTTTTTGGTTTCTGTACATATTGTTTGTAGCTGGTTTCAATCTAAAAGTAAATAAGCTTCATTAAAGAATGCAAACATTTTATAATCTTTTTATTTATTTTTTTCAATGCAATAAATGAAACCATTTTTGGAGTTTTTTATTGACATACATTAAATAGGAAGGACTGCACATATACCGTATATATTAAGCATTGTATTTTATTTTAGGACTACTGAATTATCAATTCATTACTAAATGAATATATGTTAGTGAATTAATCCAAAAATGAGATCAATGTTAAACCTAAAAAGTTACTTATATTTTCATAAAGAAGATAAACAGCTATCATCAAAGTATAGATGTGTTCTAAAAGAATGTTCAATTTCTTAAAGATGCAATAAATGTAGATATGATGTCTAATTGAGGTTCTTTAAAACGTAATTACTTAAGCATATATATATCTTCCTCTTTTTTTTTTTTTTCTTGTAATGACCACTTAAAATCTTAAAATCTCATTCATCTTCCTTTTTTTTTTTTTGCATAATAACATCCTGTAAACCTCATTCATTTGCAATTTGTTCCAAGAAATCTGGCACTGCGGCGCTCATCGCTAAGTCGTACGCACCACGCAAACAGTGTGACGACGTCTCGTAGTTGGACAATTATTATATGTGATGGTACCTCATGTCTGTCAGACAATCCCATAAGTCCTCTGGCCAGTGTAGTCTTTTCCACACCCTTTGGGAATAGTGTACTATTTAAAAAAACTCAGCAGAAATACTATTGAGTCTACCGATCACAAAACAGCCTACCTCTATTCAATAAGCATTACCTTGCTGCAATTGTTTGATAACTGGAGCACTCATTGGCATTGCATTTTTGGGAGTGGGTGTCGATTGACCTTTTCCAGTCCATTTCTAAGTTTTCCAAATTTGATGGCACAATGCAAGCAACACTTTCACAGCATCATCTTCTAGGATTTTGAACAGTTCAGCTGGGTTTCCATTATCTCCTGCAGCCTTGTTATGAGCACTGCTTCCTAGGGCCCATCTCACCTCACTCTGCAAGATGTCTAGCTCCAGCACATTAGACAAACTATTGAGGTTATCTGGTAATATCCACCTTGTGTATTCTGCCTACTCTTTGTTATTTGATCTGCTTCTCTTAATTCACATTTTTGTCTTTTATCACACCCACTTTGACATGAAAGGTTCCTTTGAGATCCCCATTTTCTTGGAGAGATCTCTTAGGTTATCTTCTTCTATCTCTTTACATCGCTCATTATATAGTATCTACTTGTCTCTTTTTGCTATCCTGTGAAATTCTGCATTCAGTTGGACAAATCCCCACTACCTTTGGCTTTCCTTCTTTCCTGGGCTACTTTTAAAGCAATCACACAATCAGTTTGCTTTCTTAGAGCCGGATTCAATTGCATCTCGTGGGATAGAGGCCGTATGTCTGTAGGCTTGATGAGGGCTCCCGTTCATTTCTGATTCCGGAGCTATTCAATTGAGCAAAGGCGCAAGTTACGTGCCGAAGCCTCAAGCCCGTAAACCCCTCCCGCGGCCACAAACTGTTAATGGGCTGATCCAGTGTTACGATCCAATCACGGTATAACGTGGAGAGACTCAGGCCTCTCAGCCAATAGAAGGCGGTCTAGCTGAAGATGATTGACAGAGGGACATTATAAAGTTGCGTTCCACCCGCTTATGCGTTGACTGTGTTGTATTTTCTTCCAAAGTAGCAGGCAGGTCCCAGAATTGGAGTTTTTTTTTGTGAGAGAGTAGACGATTAGTGAGAGTTGTATATTGCGGTTTTGTTTATTTCTATTAATCTAATTATGATTTCACACTTTCACAGATTACACATAATAGCAATACACATAAATTAAAGAACACACATAGATACACATAGAGCTAGGTCACTCCTTAAACACACACCCATCCACCACACCCCATCCCCCAACAGTTAATAAATACACATAATGCACACATTTCTTTTTTACTCTCTCTCTCTATATATATATATATATATATATATATATATATATATATATATATACAGAAACACTTAAATTTAATTGTCCTTACTAGGAAATTGCCCATCAAAAATGACGGGAATAAAATTGCAAACCTGGCAATGCTATTTGCTACACAATGTGAGGATTTTGCCCCTCTGAGCACCTTTGGTACTCATTGAGAGCCTCTCTCCCGGTGTACTTCAAATTTCGTGCTTTGTAATCTTCACCTTCGGGGCTCATTGCGAGCCCCACGATAATCGCCTTCTGCATTAATCTCTTGGCTCGTAATGAGCGCCTTTGGCGCTCATTTCAAGCCTCTCCCCCTTTGTACTTTATAGGCCTTGCTCTAGAACACCTTGGACGCTCATGGTGAGGTTCTCTCCCTCCGTGCAGTTTAGGGGCCTCGCGATTAGTGTTACTGCATTGGGTTAAGTGTTACTGCATTGGGTTAAGTGTTAATGCCTTGGGTTAAGTGTTAATGGCTTGGGTTAAATGTTACTGGCTTGGGTTAAGTGTTACTTCCTTCAGGCTGGTTTTTACTGACTTCAGCCTCATTTTCATCCTTTTACGTTTTTTTGTCGCTTAGGTGATTTTCGATCGTGAAATAACAGCAAATATGTCTCATATTAACTTGCAACCTCACTCACAGGCTCCCTGGCTCTCTCCCTGTGCTGTGTGTGAGTGTGTAAGTGAATTTGAAACATAATTGTGTTTTTGGTGGTGGTCTTTCCTGTCGGGTGGTTCGGCCGTTTTTACATGCTTCAGGGCCTAAGTCTTAAATTATTGCTCATTGCAGCCTAACTCCCACGGGCCTCGAAATGAGCACCTGCTGCACTCAATGCTGCACTCAATGCGAGCCCTGCAATGAGCGCCTTTGGCACTCATTGCAAGCTAAGTCCCATGGATCCCACTGTACGAGGGACGCATAGCGTGACCAACATCGCAAATGTCACCAACATTCATAAAACCAACTATTATAGTGGAGAGGCAGGGGGAGGAGATGAGGAGAGGTGAGGAGGAGAGACAGGTGGCCCTGGGGAGTTGAGGAGAGGAGGCGGTTGGGAGTGGTGGAGGAGAGGAGGAGGTGGTGTCGGAGGAGGTGTCGGAGGAGGAGAGTGGAGGAGGTGGGTGTTGGCAGGGCGGTTCTAGCAACAGGCCCATGTAGACCAGGGACAGAATGGGAGGGGCCTGTTCCCACGGGCAGGGTGGTAGTACGGTGGAGGGACAGGCCTCAGGGACAGGTCAGGGAGGCAATGATCATCATCCACAGTCGGGAGGGCAAGAGGCTAAGGGCACAGGGCCATGAACTACATGCTCCAGGATAATGGGGTCCTCCCTAGTGCCATATGTGGCTGCCCCGTGATCTTTGCAGGAGGAAGGGAAGTCAGGCAAGGGCCTAGAGCCCAGGCTCGGAAGGAGATAGCGGCTGAGGTAACAGCAGTGGGCACAGCGCAAAGGGTGTCCGTCAAGCACCGTTTTGATGACATCAGGGCCATGGTGAGGAGGATGATGGCCAAGGAGAACAAGCAAGGGGCTGTGCGCTATAATGAGTGGGGGAGGGTGTCCAAGGACCTTTTCAGCAAGGTGCCCGCCACTGCAGCTTCAGGCCTGGTGGCTCAGCAGGACCCAGCCTCCATGTCAGGTGAATATCACATACACCAACATGCCTCCACATGTACATCACACACACCACACATGTATATGATCACCAACAAGGACACTGACATTTCAGCTCCATGGAATTAACAAGGGATAGATGGATGCATCATTAAATACATGAAGCTGCCAAATCACTGTCATTCCTGGGCACCCCAACAGTAATTAACCAATAGAGATACTAATAATAATAGTAACAATATCATAAGATATCATATAATATATATCATATATCATAATAAAGGGTTAATACACATGCAAAGTCCAATTTGTGATACTGTGGAGTATCAACATTACCCAGAAAGACTGATAACAATCTGACAAGTGATAATATAAATTGATTGATAGCAAAACACTTAATGGGATGTCATCAAATGATAATGGGTATACATCTTGGAACATGGCCACCAACAATTGCCTGGATGGGCCTAGCAGAGATTATCCCTGATAGAGGTGAGTTGGCTGTTGCTCCACGTGCCTCTGCACTGCCTTCTTGATGGGTTTCAATAGATTAGTGTGGTGTATGTTCCGCTGGTCCCCTGCAGGATTGCTAAGTGGTGGTGGTGACGGGCTTGTGTACCTCAATGAAGCTGTGAGCTATACCATGTAGGGCTACAGTAGGTCGGCAGGTCATAGCAAAGAGGTCAAAAAATCACAGTTCACGAGAGAAGGAATTGGCAACCCACTCCAGTAACCTTGTGGATACACAGACAGAGACATAAGTAAGTGTTCTGCAGTCCATAGGGTCACAGAGAATCTAAAATGTTCACCTGGTACTTGATATATGTGATGTGGCGGTGTGATTTGGCCACTATTTGTTTTCCCAATGTAGATGTGATAACTGAGATGTATATAAGATAATCTTAGTATTTTTTAGGGTCCACATTAGAGCCTCTGTGATTGTGAAAGGGTTAATATGTCAGCCATTTCCATGTATTTGTGTTGCAATTTAATGAGGGAGCTTTCAGCATTTTGCAGCATGGCTTTTCATATTGGTATATGCATGACAATTACAACCTATAAGGAAAATAACATTCCATTTTTTTAATGTTTTGATATTTAGGAGTTGATGTGCAAGTAATTGCAATGCCTCCCATTGCTTTTCCCATATTTTATTGTCATTTGCTGTGTTCCTACTAGTCTGTAAACCCTTTGTGGGTCTTATTTTGAACTTGTAAGCTTTGAGCCAACATTTGCCATTTGTGGGCCTGCCTGCGGGTGCGGTCTTCAGTGATTTTTGCTATTTAGTTTTATTTAACTTTCAGCCAAAAAAAAAATGGCACGTTTTGAGTTTGCGAAAAGGCATGTGGGAGACTCCAAAAATGTATGGAGGAAGGTGGTCTGGCCTTTTGAGAATAAAACTGAACTTTTTGGCCATCAAAGAAAACGCTCTGTCTGGCGCAAACCAACACATCACATCACCCAAAGAACACCATCATCCATGCTGTGGGGATGTTTTTCAGCAGCCGGGATTGGGAAACTGGTCAGAGTTGAGGGAAAATCTTTGGTGCTAAATACAGGGATATTCTTGAGCAAAACCTGTACCACTCTGTGCGTGATTTGAGGCTAGGATGGACGTTCACCTTCCAGAATGTCAATGCCCCGAAATACACTGCTAAAGCAACACTTGAGTATTGTAAGGGGAAACATGTAAATGTGTTGGAATGGCCTAGTCAAAGCCCAGACCTCAATCCAATAGCAAATCTGTGGTCAGACTTAAAGACTGCTGTTCACAAGCGCAAACAATCCAACTGGAAGGAGCTGGAGCAGTTTTGCAAGGAGGAATGGGCAAAAAACCTAGTGATAAGATGTGGCAAGCTCATAGAGACTTATCCAAAGCGACTTGGAGCTGTGATTGCCGCAAAAGGTGGCTCTACAAAGTATTGACTTTAGGGGGGTGAATAGTTATGCACATTGACTTTTTCTGTTATTTTGTCCTATTTGCTGTTTGCTTCACAATAAAAAAAAATATTCAAAGTTGTGAGCATATTCTGTAAATTAAATGATTGAAATTATCAAACAACCGTCTTAATTCCAGATTGTGATGCAACAAAACACGAAAAATGCCAAGAGGGGTGAATACTTTTGCAAGGCACTGTAAAAAAACACAAAGTTTTCAAGGCCGTAACCCATAACACGTTTGGAGCCCGCAAAAAGACACCAATTGAATAGCAGTAACTAACGATTGCTCTATTGAATGAGACTTCAAGTTTTCTTTTTTGGGGGGATATTCTTTGTTGCTGGACAATGCCACAAACTTATGTTTAATGTTCTTCAGGCATTCTATCTACCATGTCTAATCACTTAAATCTATTATTTACCTCTGTGGTGTATCACCAAATTAATATATATAAATATTACACAAGGTTCGTCTACATTAAAAGGTATTTATTAAAAGGCAACAACACAATACTATAAATGTATTATAAACACACAGCCAGACCCACGGAGCACCAACCCTTTTTAAATCTATCTACCTATATAATAATCCCCTTTCCCAAACGCTTTATCTTACCCACGGTTAGACCATTTCCATCATCACCACCATCAACCATCACCAACACCACCCAGCAAGCAAACAGGAAACAGCACCAGTTTCCTGCCTGGATATATCCTTAGTTAAGATGATGTAATTTACATCACATCCTGTCCATGACTTCCTTTAGCAATTGTGGGAGGGAAGTAAAGATTCTCAGCCCTCCTACAAAGACCTGTTTGAGGAAGTCCTGAATTACCATTCAAGGAAGACAAGTTACCACATTCCCTCACTTTTTCTTCTTCTATGTTGCTCAGTTTTCTAGTTATCCCTCTAGTACAGGAGAACCTAGTGGGAGCAAAAACCTGATATACAGGAGAAATTCAACCCACCGTCCCTCCGGAATAGTTCCCTCAGCGACATAAGTTCTCCTGTACTTTCCTATGGCTGTCAATCCACATATTACACAAAAAACAGAATTTATAGATGAGAGAGAGAAAGAAGAGAAAAAAGACACAAAATAAAAAATAAAAACATTTAAATTTCATTATTATATATCCTCCTTGCAAGTTTCTTCCTCATTTGTGTCATTGCCACACAAAAGTATATTATTATAATTGTCGTTAATACTTGAATGAACATGAGTACCAGCGACAGTGTTCGTAGGACTGGATGTGTCTCTGCATTGGTAAGAATTCCCCACCAGGGATGCTCAACGTTTTTTGTAGTAATTTCTATTTCCTTTTTCTGTTGTTCCAGCAGTAAGCTGATGGGGTGTAGTTGTTGTTTGGTACGTTTTACTAACTCATGAAGTTCCAGGGTAAGCTTTGGAATTGGGGGAAAAAGCTTCATTGTCAAATTTGTCCAATCTGCATTTGCAGTAAAATTGATCATTTCAGTGGTAAGGTTTCTTGATGGAAATAGTGTATGAGTTCCTACATGTATAGTAGTGGTTACCATGATACAAGACCCTTCTTCCACCAAACATATTTCATCAACTGTCCTATATTCAGAGTGGCCGATAAAGCATGCGATGTCCCCTATGCGGATCACCTCTTGCACCAGGTTTTCTTTTATCAACTGCACCCAGCCATCCTCCTCAGCTCCTTTGTCCCAAACACAACTGCACAGCCATCGGTGTTGAGATTTCCTGCAACAGCTTTCATCCATCTCCAATCCTGTAATAGTGGCCAGTCTTTTTGATGGGAAGTGTTGCTTGTAGATTCCATCACTTAAAGTGCCAATGCTATGTATAAAGTTCAGTTGCTCTGCCTGCCCCTCCCAACGGGGAATTGCCAGGATTAGTCCTATTGTCCCAGATTGTAGTCCATGTGGCATCCATTGATCTGGGCCTTCAATATAGCTGTATTTGAGATTGTCCTCAGTGATGTCCACTCCTTTTCTTTTCAATGACGTGATAATCCTTGTTGCATTGATTTGTCTTGCCCACTTGTTTTCCTGGATGTCTTTAATAGTTTCCTTTAAATCTGCCAACAGCTTTCCTCCAATCATAGAACAGAAAATGGCAGTTCCCACTATTTCATTCTTAATGCTGTTAGCAATGGAAGCAAGATTTTCCTCAACTAGATGCAGGTTGTTGGCAATGGTGTGTATGTCATCAACATTGTCTGTCAGTCTACTCACTATAAGGGAGTCAGCTACTCCACCTGTTTTCATAGCATGTCCCATGCCATCAGTAAGGGAGTTTATCCTGCTGTTCAGTCCAATGATGTCTGCTGAATTCCAAACTCCCAATCCAGTTCCGACTACTCCTAAAAGGGCTGCAAGTGTGTCCCGTTTTTCTCGACTCCCTGCTCCGGTCCACTCAATAATGGTCTCTTGTATACTTTGCTTAAACCACTGCCGCTGTGATTCCGGGCACTTTGGAGGAATAGAAAAATCATTAAAATTTAGAATTATTGGGTAGTAAGTCCACCCAACCCCTTGCACAACTGTTTCATGTGTTGGTACCACCACCAATCCGCCTATTGGCCATGGTACCTTCTTCTGATCTTTACAACGTTGCAGCTCCTTTACCGAGACAAATACTTCATCTATTGTTAGAACACACCCCTTTCCAGTATCAAAATTGCAGAATTCCTCTAGATCAGGCTGGGCAGCTATAACTGCAGCGTCCCATTCTCCACCTTCTTCTAATGTTAAGTTACTCACTACTACTGTAATATTTGTAACCCTCCCTTGTATCTTTGTTGTTATTTTAGTCCTTCCTTTAAAGTTTCCTGTATTCATTATCTGTCCATATCTTATAACCCATTCCCAGTTATGTCCCTCTATACTTTTTATTGGAGCTCTAAGAGCTAATCCCCTGGTACTATTATGTGGCAAAATAATGTTTACTTGTAACCCTCCACCCTCTTTTACTTCCAATTCCCTGGGCCAAATAAATCTATCTGCTTGAACATAATGTAACTCCAATCTTTTCAAACTCTTTCCCTTATTTGCGGTATCTTCTGGCCTTATTGCCTGTCTCCAGATTCCTACTGTGATACAGCTTATACTTAACCATCCAGTAACAAAGATCCACCACAATCTTCTGTTGACACGCATCTTCATTCTTATACAGCCTTGCTCTGTGGGAACACTAGATTCCATCATTAGAAACATATACATAAAAAATAAAACAGCATTAGAGACATATACATACACAAACAGAAGAAAAAAAACTAAATAAAAAATAAATAATAAAAAAACAATGTGTATGTATTTATTCAATTTGTACTTAACCTCTATTCCATATTTTGTCCTTCCTAAATCTTTTAAGCTGTGATGCATGCAGCCAGACTTCTCCTTTCTCTGCGTGATCAATCAAGTATACAGAGGTCCCTAATTTATCTACTACAGTATATGGTCCCTTCCATTTTGCTCTTCCCCAAGGAAGGTCGAATCCTCTCTTTTGCTTCTCTGATCTTTGGATGTCCTCCTGCTTGTGATCCATGTATCCATCGGAGTAAGTCTTTTCTCACTTGTTGTGGTACAATCCAAATCGGTTCCCCGGTTTCTGATATACATATTAGCCCTTGCTCCTCCATCACTTTTTTGCCCACGTATATCACTTCTTCTCCCTTTTGTAATTTCTCCCGAATATCTTTTAGTTCCTCATCTTGATCTTGTAATTCCTGCAGTTGCTTCATCTTAATTGAAATAAATGTAGATTTGCTCCTTGTAGTAGAAGCTATTTGTAATGTGTTTTTTGTGGGTTGTTTCCAGTCTTCCGCTTGGACAGCTGCCTCTTTTGCATACCGGTCAGCAAGGTAGTTTCCCTCTTGGTGTGGCCCTGTCTTTTTATGTGCCCGTACTTTGATCATGTTAATTCTTTTGAAATTTTGTGATAACTTTTCTACCATCTGCCATAGATCTTGGAACTTAACAGGGGATCCATCTGTGGCAAGGAATTGATTACTATCCCACCATTTTAGCAGAAGGCATGTGCCTCGGAACACCCAGTCACTATCCAAAACAATTGTCAATATGTCACTTCTTCCAGACTCTTGCTGAAGTACTTCAATGACTGCAGCCAGTTCTGCATATTGTGCTGAATATGCTTTGATTCTAAATCCAAATTCTTTTATGATATCTTTACCCAACATTTTTACTCCGGCCATTCCTGATATTCTTTTTCCTTGTGCATAGTGACAGCTGCCATCAGTATACCATACAGGATCTGAGGTCATCACAAGATGAGTGGCATCTTTGAACACCGCGTGGCATGTTGATTCAGGATAGATCTGGCATTCATGAGCTTCTCCCTTTATGCAAATTCCAGCCACCCATTCTTTTGGTTCTCTTAAGGCATGAGTAGAAATGTTATCAGCGAGCAGTGCCATAGTCCATTTCTGAATGCGGGCATTGTTGATGTGGCTGATTGCCAGGCTGCCTTGTCTGAGGATCTGCAATGGAGTATGATGTGTACAGATTATTATTGTCTGTGTGCCAAATAGGTATTTAAATCTTCTAATTGCCCAGTATGCTGCTAAGATCAATCTCTCACACCATCCAAATGTCAGCTCTACGGCAGACAGCATCTGAGATCCAAAAGCCACTGGACGTTCTGCATGTCCCCACAGTTGAGTGATGACTGCTCCTTGTGAATCTGGCATTGTAATCGGATATAGTCTAAATTCTTTTTCATGGTCTGGAGATGCCAGAGTTGGTGCACTCCCTAGTTCAGCCTTCAATTTTTGTACTGCTGATGTGTGTTCCTCTGTCCAATCCCAATTCTGTGCTCTCAGGAGTTCATAAAGGGGTTGTGCCAGTTGAGCATATCGTGGGGTAAATCCCATTATTCCAAGCAATGATTGGAGCGCTGTACGGTCTGTAGGAATGGGTAACTGAGCAATAACATTGGCCCTGTCTTGATCAATTGATCGTCCATCTCCTGATATGGTTACTCCTAAGAAGTTGACTTTCTGGCATGCCAATTGTGCCTTTGCCCCATTTAGCTTAAGTCCAGCTTCCAGTATGCATTGTAATAATATTGCCAGGTCTTCTTTGTGTTCTTCCATGTTCGGGGATTGTAAGAGGACATCATCAACATATTGAATGATACGATCTGGACGTGGGAAAGCTGTCAATGCATTTTTCATGTATGTGTGAAAAATAGCTGGGGAGTCACAATATCCCTGTGGTAATACTGTGAAAGCATATTGTCGGCCCTCCCAGTTGAACGCCGTCCGGTAGTGGCATTCTTCAGCTAAGGGAATTGACCAAAATCCATTGGCCACATCTATTACACTGAATACTTTCATTTCTGGTGAAATTTTGGACATCATTTCACAATAAACAGAAACAACAGGGGCCATTCTTTTTGCAAGTTTGTTCACGGCCCTGTAATCAATGGTAAGTCTCCATGATGAGGCTGCTTTTTCATCTCCATTCCCTTTTAACACAGCTTTTCTCACAGGCCAACATGGTGAGTTACATGCATACCCATTTCCAGAATTAATTATTCCACGTCTCTCCAGCATTTCTATCATCTCAGTGATTGATGCCACTGATTCTCTTGGGACTGGATATTGCTTTTGCCATTGTGGGTCTCCTCCTTCCAACAAGACCATTCCTTTCATTCTTCCACAGTCTAATTTATCTGTAGCCCAAACAGGTATGTCTTGGATTAGCTTCTGCAGCCATTCTGGTTGTCCGTCTAGTTTCAGTTTGTTTTTTTCCAGACTTTTTATCGGAGAGACAATATATGCCATTGGGAGCACAACCCCTTTCGTCAACTCTGTACTTACCTGATTCACCTTTTCTGTCTTCCACAAACAAAAAGTGGCAAGATCTACAATGAAATTTCCTTTTTTTAAAGCTTCTATTCCCAATATTTCCTCTGGCCAACCCACTATTGCTTCTACTTGTATTGTTTTTCCTCCAACTGCTACATCAATTAGACCTGCTCTAACCTCCTGTGGATTCCCAGTAACTCCCATAATACTTACTGAAGAATCCCCATTTTTGACCCTGTTGGTCATTGTAACTGCTGCTCCTGTATCTACCAACATATTTTTCCCTACCCCTGCGATGACTGTATAAATGGTAGGCCGACCTGCCTCATCCATGGTTAAATTAGCTGAGTGAATGAGATGCTGAGGCGCAGGGGTTGGGATTTGTCATTGTGACTCACTTCTACTCCGTCCCTCTTTTATAACACTATATTGCATCTTTGCCTCACTTTCCTTCAATTTCCTCTCTGACTCAGCTACCTTGTTTTTAAGTATGTGATTTTCCTCTTCTATCCTATCCTTCTGTCTCCTGAGTTCCCAATAGCCCATGTTACCGTTTCTCTCTCCCTCCTGATTAGCCCTCCAGTTGCTGCCATCCCTATTACTATAGTCCCTAGGTGGATCTCTCCATCTTTTGTCAAAGTTCTGTTTTGGTCTCCAGTTTTGATCATCCTTCTTGTTCTGGGGTACATCCCACGTCTGGTTTCTCCAATTACCATCTATATCTCTACCAGACTCGACCTTAAATGTTCTTACAGCTGAAACAGAGCAGGCCTGTTCTGTGAAAGGATGCTTGATCCACCACTTATCAGCTCTAGTTAGTACCATTTCCAAGTCTGTTGGTGTTGGATCAAAAAGCCTGATAAATTCTTGACACTCCCGGGGAAGGGCTTCCATTACTTTTGCTATATGTTCTGGTGAGCCCAGCACTAGAGGCTGTTGAGGTTGTCGTAGAGTATACCAAAAAAATATCCTTTGAGCTACCTCTCTAGGACCATCTGTTGGCCTCATGGTAATATTTGCTATTTCTTTCTCTATGCTAAGTAGATAGAAATTAGTTGCAGCAATTCTTCCTGCCTGATCAGACACACTGTTATTAAATCCCAATAGTCTACTAGCCAAAGGACCCATAGCGTATTATAACAGTTCTGTCCATTCCTCTAAGTTAAGACCTCCTTTTTTAGCTCTATCTGCTCCCCTCATAAACCAATGTGTAAACGTATTAAAGTTGTTAGTTGGCATACTTCCCCACCATTTCTGGAAATTGTCTTTATCTGCCATAGACATCGGTCGAGTCTGCATGGAAAATTCTGTAGGTGTTTGCCTTGCATTAAATAATTCTGAAACAATAACTGGTGCTTGTGGTATGGTATCTACTTGTGGAACAGAATAACATAAGAAATCTTTTCTATCTTGGTTCATTTTCGGCACTGGTTCTTTATTTTGTGCCACGAACATATCCAGATCTGGATATATTTTGGCAATGTCTCTGACTCCTTTTATCCCTTCTAACTTTGTTTTATTTTTATAGTCCATTATTATGTTTTGAAGTTCTGTTATTTTTACTCCATAAGCATCCCTCTGTTCCTCTATTTCCCCTAACTCCCTTTCTAGTTCCCCCACAATTGTAGTTGTTCTCAAAGCTGCAATTTTTAAACAATCCCTTTTGTCCATTGCTTCCTCCATTTTATTTGTTGTTTCCAAATTATGCTGCCGTAATTCTACAACTAAGTCTATTAGGCCTCCTATTGTGGCTACAACAGCTTGTGTGACCAAACTTTTTCTCTTCTTTGTTCTATACTTTTTGTTATTTACAATTTGTTTTAGAACATCCATTAATCTCTTCTCTTTTCCACTGTCTGGGTTTGCTGGCTCTGGAAGCTCATATGGACCATCATGTTTTTGAATATGTTTCCTAAAGTACTCACGCACTTCTGTGGGAAAGTATTTGGCCCCTTGAAAAGACATTTCTACTCTTTTACTCACCCAAGTAAGAATCCAAATCAATTTGCGACTAAAGTAGCATGCTTCTGAGTAGCCAACAATAGTTGATGACTATTCAGTAGGCCAGGTGTAATATGTAGAAAAATAGATTAGTACCCACAATGCAAATTATACTTACCTTAGTATGGTGAAGGTAATACTTGCTAATTAACTTAAAATATAATAGCAAGGCCTGCAGGGTAGGAGATATACCCGAACTAGGATATGCAAGACACCCAAAATGTATAAGGTATGGAAGCATATAGTGTATTAAAATGCACGCCTGAAATAATATATATATATATATATATATATATAATATTTAAAATGGTTTATTTATTATTTTTCTCCAGGCCTGTATTATGATAAAGGACTAGAGAAAGAAAAAGAAAGAAGAGAAAAAAAACCAAAAACAAAACAAAAATAATAGTATTAACAAACTCAGGTATTTGAAACACACAACAAACTAATTGTGGCCTGGTGCCCAAGCTTGTATATTAAAAATGGAGGCTTGAATTAGCATTTAATTACACAAAGAAGCCACATGGAGTCTATTCAAATGCAGGGCTAGGCCTGTACTCAAAAGCACAACAACTCAGATAAACCCACAAAAAGAACCTGTATGATATATATTTGTTTTATGTATCAAAATAAGCTAGTACGAACAAAACTCAACTCAGAAGCTAGTACGATATAGTACGATATATTTGTTTTATGTATCAAAATAAGCTAGTACGAACAAAACTCAACTCAGAAGCTAGTACGATATATATTAAAAATGGAGGCTTAATTTAGCATTCAAATACACAAAGAAGCCGCATGGAGTCTATTCAAATGCAGGGCTAGGCCTGTACTCAAAAGCACAACAACTCAACTCAGAAGCTAGTACGATATTTATATAAAAATGGAGGCTTATCCTAGACTCCACACACAATCAGCACTTGATTTCCCATGCAGAGGATAATTAGACAAAGTACTTTTTTTCCTTCCCCACAAAAAAATAAATAAATAAATAAATCTGACTATCTATTAATGTGATATTACCTCATAAATAACCTTTGTAGAAGTCTAAAATTCGTGGTCGCCAAATGTGGTGTATCACCAAATTAATATATATAAATATTACACAAGGTTCGTCTACATTAAAAGGTATTTATTAAAAGGCAACAACACAATACTATAAATGTATTATAAACACACAGCCAGACCCACGGAGCACCAACCCTTTTTAAATCTATCTACCTATATAATAATCCCCTTTCCCAAACGCTTTATCTTACCCACGGTTAGACCATTTCCATCATCACCACCATCAACCATCACCAACACCACCCAGCAAGCAAACAGGAAACAGCACCAGTTTCCTGCCTGGATATATCCTTAGTTAAGATGATGTAATTTACATCACATCCTGTCCATGACTTCCTTTAGCAATTGTGGGAGGGAAGTAAAGATTCTCAGCCCTCCTACAAAGACCTGTTTGAGGAAGTCCTGAATTACCATTCAAGGAAGACAAGTTACCACAACCTCCACTACAAATTCACTGGGAAAATAATTTATTTTATATCTATTTGGCTCCTCCATCTGTGGCTACAAAGTACATAGTCAATCTGATTTCTGTATTGTCCATCTGGTCAATGTCCATGTGTAGAGTGGAAGGAAGAAGGTGTTTTACTATGACCACTGATCATGATAATAATAATTATCTTAATGAAATTTTACTAATCTCTGACCTGCTTTATTTTGCACTCTGAGACCAAACTTATTCCAGGTATCTTTTGGTTCCCTATATTTAGCATTCTAATCTTCTATGATGAGAGTAGCATCTTTTCTTGGTGTTTTATCTATGAGGTGTTAAATATTCTTGTAGAATTGGACAATTTCAGCCTCTCTATTATACTTTACACGCGCCAACATATTCTGTAATGTTATACAGGGTTTAAATACAAGACTCTTCAGCATCCTTGGTTGAAGCATAGACTTAGATCATTGTGAAGTGAAATGGCTTGCCTTGAATTCAAACTGAAGAAATTCTGTCCTTTATTGGCTTGTAATCGAGCACTGCTTTGCAAGAACTGGTGGTTGCTATACATTAAGTGTCCTATTCCATTCCCTTTGAGTTCATTAATTCCCAGGATATCAATGTTTAATCTTGTTGCTTATGTTTGACCAATTCCAGTTTGCCTCGGTTCATAGTACTAATGATCCATGTTCTTATAATGAGTTGTTCTTTGCAGCAGCAGGCTTTGCGTTACTTTCCAGACACATCCAATAGCTGGGACTTTAGCCCAATCACCTCAATAGATCTGGAGCTACTCATTCTCACTCTCTTCCCAGTAACATGGTAGGCACCTTTGGACCTGAGAGGCACATCTTCCAGTTCCATATCATTATGTCCTGGTTGTGCTTATCCATAAGGTTTTCTTAGCAAAAATACTGGAGTTGATTGCCAGTTCCTTCTCCCATGGAACTCTCTGTTATGACCTGCCCATCTTAGGTGACCCAACAAGGGATAGCTCACAGCTTCATTGAAGTACACAAGCCCTTCACCACAACAGGGTAGAAACTGAGACGATAGTATTTGTGGATTCTGATTGGTTAGTCTTTTAACAAGGAAAGGCGAGGGAGTAATTTAAATACTTGATTCTGATTGGCTGAAATATAGTGACACAAAATTCAGCCAATTTGAATCTGCAAAAATAGTATACAAGGCAAAGGCACATTAAAAAAAAAACATTAGTTGTTGGGTTAGCCCCTCAAAGGAGAAACTCTGTTAATTTAAGTTTGTCTTTTATAGAGCAGCCCAAATTTTTGGCTGAGGCCCATTTCCTAAAGATGAGGACCAAGGGCTTCAATCAAGGAAGAAAAGAATAGTTTCTTCAATCAACATTGAACTGCCCACTTATCCAGGGCTGAAGAGCGATGAACCTGGGCATCGATGATTGTTGCTGGACTGTGTCAAAAGGATAGGTAATGTATGTTTTTCTCCCTACTGTATAGACTGGGACAAAGAACTGACAGGTAAAAATACTGAACAGAAATGGACAACATTTAAATCCATACTAAATATACATACACATCAGCATATACCATGTGGGAATAAAAGTAAAAGGAGTAAATTACATTCAACATGGCTTAACAAACAGGCATTTTAATTATACAAAGAAGAGGGAACAGAGACTGCTTTACGTGAGTACAAGGAAATCACCAAGGCTTGCAAAAGGGCTGTTAGACTGGCTAAAATAGAAAATGAACAATTAGTTGAAAAGGAGAGTAAGACACACCCTAAAATATTTTTTAAGTATATAAATGGGAAGAAGGCCAGGAAGGAAGCTATAGGAGCATTACAATGTGACACAGGCCGCCTGACAATTAGTAACCAGGAAAAGGCAAATGAGCTAAATAGGTTATTTTCTATAGTATATATGAGGGAGGTACCAGTGGTTAGTACAGTGCAACATAATGGGGCTACACTACCGTCACTAAATAATTGGTTAATGCAGGAAGAAATCCAAAAGAGGTTGGAAAAAATAAATGTTAAGAAAGCTCAAGGTCCTAATGGAATACATCCAAGGGTGCTAAGGGGAACTGGGGTCTGTAATAGCCAAACCATTATATCTAATTTCTCAAGATTAACTCAACACAGGGTCAATACCAGATGACTGGAGAAAAGCAGAAGTGGAAGTGATACCTATATTTAAAAAGGGAGCAAGACCAAATCCTGGGAATTATAGACCTGTAAGCCTCACTTCTGTAGTGGGAGAGCTTTTAGAAGGGTTAATAATGGATAATATACAAGAATATATCTATTCAAATAGGATTATAAGTAGGAGCCAACATGGATTTATGAGGGATAGGTCAGGTCAAACAAATCCAATTTAGTTTCTATGAGGAGATTAGTAGGAACTTGAATTAAGGCAACGCAGTGGATGTAGTCTTTTGATACAGTGCCACATGGGAGACTATTGTGAAAACTAAGGAATACAGGAATTGCATTAAATATATGGATGCACATGGATTGAGAGCTGGCTAAAAGACAGGAAGCAAAGGGATAAAGTTCATCACAGCTGATCCCTGCCCTCTCTACCACACTTACCCCAGCTTCTGCACATATTTACCATTAACTTTGCATTTGTGCTGTGATTTCTCCTGAACAGGAAGTGTGTTGTATACTTGTGCAGTGTTTAGTGGGCAGCTGAGAGGGGTGTGGTTTTGCCTGCGTAATGGTATATCAGTGTCTTTTTTTGTGGTCTGCTTGCATCTGTTCTGTGATTACTCCTGAACAGTAAGTGTGTTGTGTACTTGTGCAGTGAGTAGTGGGCAGGTGAGTAATAAGAAGCTAATAAAAACAGGGGAAGGTACGAACACTTCTAGCATAAGGGCAGTTCTAGTATATGTGTAGTGAGTTTAAATATAAGGAAGGAGGGCAAAGGAGGAGAACATTGTAGTGCTTTATACTGTACATTTCTTTTTTACCCACTGTAATTTGTGAGTCAGTCCAGTGGCAACCTCACTCAGTGTACATCCTGTCATATGTATGCACTACTGGAACAGATGATCCAGGGTCCATACCTCTGTAACAGGTGTGAGCATGTTATCTTGAAACTCAAATTGGAGAACTGGAGAGGAGAATTGCAACACTTAGTGATATTGCTCCACTGGAAAGGGGAGCACAGTTTAACTGGCCCTATCATAGAGGGAGGAGCTGGGGCTAATGAGGATGTCCAGGGAGGTAGTTGGGTTACAGTTAAAAGGGGAAGCAGGGGGAACAGGAGCAGGAGGGAGGCCAGTTCTGAGTTGGCAAGCACCAACAGATTTGCCAGATTGAGTGAAATTGTTGTCCATTTAGGAATGGCAACGCCAGATAGAGCTGTTCCCTCTAAGAGCCGGGAGAACAGTTCTACTGGAGGAGTGGGAGGGGAGAATAGGTTGAATTAAAAAAACATAACTGTAAGGGGCTAACGAAAACTCTTAATTTTAAAAGGGCAGATTTTAACGGTCTAAGGGCAATGATACAACGTATAGACTAGTACAGAGAACTGACAGGTAAAAATACTGAATATAAATGGACAACGTTCAAATCCTTACTAAATAAACATACTTATCACCATATACCTTGTGGAAATAAAAGTAGAAGGAGTAAATCACAACCCATGAATTAAAGATGAAGATGAGCAGTAAAAAACAAGTGTTTAAATTATACAAACAAGAGGGGACCAAGACTGATTTACGTAAGTACAAGGAAATCAACAAGGCTTGCAAAAGGGCTATTAGACTGGCTAAAATCAAAAATGAAAAGTTAGTTGCAAAGGAGAGACTAACGCTTAAATATTTTTTAAATATATTAATGGGAAGAAGGCCAGGAAGGAAGCTATAGGAAAATTACAATGTGACACAGGCCGTCTGATAATTAGAGACCAGGAAAAGGCAGATGAGCTAAATAGGTTCTTTTCTTCGGTATACACAATGGAAGTACCAGTGCTTGGGTCACTGCAACATAATGGGGCTACACTACCTTCACCAAATAACTGGTTATCGCAGGAAGAAATCCAAAAGAGGTTGGAAAAAATAAATGTTAATAAAGCCCCAGGTCCTGATGGAATACATCCAAGGGTGCTGAGGGAACTGTGTTCTGTAATAGCCAAACCATTATATCTCATTTTTCAGGACTCACTCAACACAGGGCAGAGGTGATACCTATATCTGGGGAATTATAGACTAATGAGTCTCACCTCGGTAGTGGGAAAGCTTTTAGAAGGGTTAATAAAGGATAATATACAGGAATATGTCTGTTCAAACAGGATTATAAGTAGGAGCCAACATGGATTTATGAAGGATAGGTCATGTCAAATAAACCTAATTAGTTTCTATGAGGAGGTTAGTAGGACCTTGGATCAAGGCAACTCAGTGGATGTAGTCTATTTCGATTTTGCAAAAGCTTTTGATACAGTGCCACATGGGAGACTATTGAGCAAACCAAGGGATACAGGAATTGCCATAAATATTTGCTTATAGATTGAGAGCTGTCTAAAAGACAGAAAGCAAAGGGTTGTTGTAAATGGAACATACTCCAATTGGACTAATGTGGTTAAGTGGAGTTCCTCAGGGCTCAATCGTAACATATAATTATTAATGACTTGGAAGTGGGATTGGAGTGTGGTGTCTCCATTTTTGCTGATGACACAAAGTTGTGCAAGGGAATTCAATCAGAAAATTATGTGCTTTTCCTCCAAAGGGATTTGCATACATTAGAGGAATGGGCATCTAAGTGGCAGAGGAGATTTAATATGAATAAATGTAAAGTTATGCATCTGTGAAGGAAACATAGCCATGCAATTTATAATCTTAATGGAGCAAATCTAGGGGTATCAGATATTGAAAGGGATTTGGGAGTACTTGTGGACAACCGCCTAGGTAACAGGGCCCAATGCCAAGCAGCATCTGCAAAGGCAAGAAATTTATTAGCATGTATTAAGAAGGGTAAAGAAGCAAGGGAAGCAAATATAATTCTCCCACTATACAAATCCCTAGTATGCCCTCATTTGGAATATGGAGTCTAATTTTGGGCACCACTAAATAAAAAGGACATTTTAGAGCTGGAAAAAATACAAAGCTAATAAAGGGAATGGAGGGGCTAAGTTATGAAGAAAGACTAATGAAATTAAACGTATTTACTCTAGAAAAAAGGCGTCTAAGAGGGGATATAATTACCTTATATAAATATATCCAGGGTCAATACAAGGCTTTGTCAAGGGAACTTTTTGTGCCAAGAGGTTTTCAACTGACAAGGGGACATCCTTTGAGATTAGAAGTAAAAAGATTTCACCTTAAAGAAAGAAAAGGGTTCTTCACAGTAAGTGTGGTTAATTTGTGGAATTCTCTACCAAAGGAGGTGGTGACAGCGGATTCGATAGATACCTTTAAAAAGGGATTGGATATATAAAAGGGCATTAAGGGCTATCCTGGATAAATAGACAGAAAGTATTGATGAATCTGATTGCCAGTATCTGGGGTCAGGAAGGAATTGTATATATTTTCCCATTTGAGACAATTGGCAAAGTTTTTTTTTTTTTTTCTGTTTGCCTTCCTCTGCATTAATTAACAATAAATCCACGTATTGCAGATCAGAGGAGATCTAAAAGGTTGAACTTGATAGACTAAAGTATTTTTTCAACCTAAATTACTATGGGCCTCATTCTATTATCGGCCGTAAATCGGCCGTAAGGCTGCGATTCCTTGCGGGGGTCCTGTTAACTCGCGATTCTATTATACGGCCCCGCAAGGATCTCCCCTTACGGCCGGCCGCATATCTTGAAACCGGCCGTAAGCTCTGAAATCTAAAAACTAAAAAATAAATTCAAGCCTGCACTGTACAGCTCTGTAAATGCTAGGGATCATATTGGGGGACATGAGGATTAAAAGTAACCCACTCTCAAGCTTGCACATCAGCCCAAACCCGAGTTCAAATTAACTGTTTATTTTCCGGCTGCGGCGTGGGCAGTTCTGAGGTGCTCCAAGCACTCTGGACTTTTTACATGTATATTTTACGTATATTAAAAAAAAAATATTTTACAGATTTGAGTATAGGGTAATTATGTGCTATTTTTGCTAACACCGAATATCACTTTATAGACTCTGCAAAGTGCAGGATTGCTTTATTTGAGCTATTTTATGTGCTTAATTGGTGCTAGCGGGACCTGTTTGCTGCAAGTAAGCTGCGGCTCGTTTTTAGCCTTGCAGACAGGGTTCCCGGAGCAATAGAATAGCAACCAGGCTTTTCTTACGGCCGATTTCCTTGCAGCCGTTGTAGATCAAAGGATTTCCTCCGGCGCGAGCGGCCGCAAGAGATAGCAAGGCACCGGCCGCAAGCCTGCCGGAACCCCCGGCCGGAGGGGAATAGAATAGCCGGAAAGCTTGCTGCCGGTACTTGCGGCCCCGCAGCGGCTGCGGCTGATAATAGAATGAGGCCCTATGTAACTATGTAACAATGATGAGTTTCCTTCAGACTTAAAACACTCCATAATACCACCCATTGTTAAGAAAACCTCTTCTGATCCAGCTTCTCCATCTATTGCCCTATCTTTCTACTTCCCCTGGCTTCTAAACTGCTTGACCGTGCAATTTACAATCGCCATACCAAATTTTTTTCCTTCAATTTCCACCTTGACCCCTTCCAATCTGGCTTCCAGCCCCAACACTCCACAGAGACAGCTCTCACAAAAGTAACTAATAACTTACTGACTGCCATATCAAAGGACCATTTCCCTATTTTAATTTTACTAGATCTCTTCTGCCTTTGAACAGCTGACCACACTCTTCCCATTCAAATTCTACACTATCTTGGCATCCGCTACACTTCACTCTCATGGTTTACATCTTATCGAGAAAATCTTACATTTAGTGTCTCCTTTTCTGGAACCTCCTCTTCACCTCTCTCTCTGGTGCACCCCCAGGTTCAGTCCTAGGCTCCCTCTTTTTCGCCATCTATACATCCTTCCTTGGTACCCTAATAAAATCTTTTGGATTTCAGTAACAACTATATGCAAACAACACTCAAATCTACCTTGCAGCACCAGAACTATTCCCCCTCTTCTAGCTCAAGTTGCCGACTTCCTCCTTAGCATATCCTACTGGATGTCAAATAAAAATGAACATGTCAAAGACTCATCTCCTAATCTTTTAACCCTCTTTTAACCCTCTTCCACAGCCTCTACCCCTCACATATGACTCACTGTTGATAATGCCATCATCACCCCCACCTCTAAGGGCCATTGTCTTGGGGTTCTACTGGACCCTGGCCTCTCTTTAATTTCTCATATACACAAAATCTTGTCATTTTTAGCTAAACAAAAAATATCCAAAATGTGTCATTATCTTGCAGAAGACACAGTTACATTTCTAATTCACTCTTACATCATATCTCAATTACTGCAACTGCCTTCTTGCTGGCCTCCGCATCACCTGTCTGTCCCCGCACCAGACTCATCTACAACACTCAATGCTGTTAGTCACTCCACTGTCTTCCCATAGGATCCTGGTTAACATTTTAAATCATGACCCTAACATATAAAGCTCTCAACAACAATGCACCCTCTTACATCTCTGCCCTCATCTCAAAATACTCTCCTTGCCTCACTCCACTAGACTATTCCCCGCCTCAAAACTTTTCAAACCTCACTGAAAACTCATCTGTTTAAAGCAGCTTATCATCTCCAGCCTTAATATACACAATGTCTCTATTACACCTGTACTTTACCCTTACTGTTTAATAACCCTATTAAATTGGGGCTACGTTTTTAAACATAGCCTGTAACTGTCATCTTAGCGCTATTTGTGTGCTAAGATGCCTTGTAACGTTGCTCGCTGCAGGCTTTGCGTGGTAACAAGCAGGATGGCAGAGAATGGGCTACGTGGAGAGCAACGTTGAACTTTGCGCACATAAATCCTTTGATCTGTTATTCCCGTAACCGCTAGTTGTTTAATTCAGCAGTTAAATTGCAACGTGGTGACTCAAGAGTAAAAACGTAACATGCAACAGGAACCCAAAGGGCAACGTGTGCTCTAGAGAACCCGCATAGGGATAAAAGTACAATACGTAGCACTTGTAATGTAAATAAAATGACTCTACTGTACATTTATTCTAAAGGGAAGTGATGTTAGGTCTTAGAATTAATAGCACAACATTCTCAAGGCCACAAATCTGCCCAGAAAAATACTTAATTGCATGATTATTTTTTGTGTTATATCGATCCCTGCATTCAATGTGTTACGACATATACTGTAACTCTCATGTAATAGAATATCATATTTTCTGCTTTATTAATATTCAATATATATACAAGTTGGGATGAAAATAATTAAAAAAATTAACTTTTATTAATTGAGGGTAACAACGGCGATTGTCTTTTAAAATTTTGAATAAAAAATCCCGGATTTGAGAAAAAAAGGGGATAAAAAAGGCTAACTAATGTGTGAACAAATTCCCACTCAATGATAATTTCAAACTCTTAATAGAGGGGTGAATATGTTCTCACCTAACAGTACTTGTGAAAGATAATAAATTAAAGGCTTATATAGTTCAATTGATCCTGTCTTTGTTTACGCAAATATAATTTGCATTCAATATAAGGTGATATAATGCTGGATGATAGAAAATAATTTTCAAAAAAATGACCCTCATTTACTAGGATCCACAATGTGGAAATTCTTAGATAGTCTGGAATGATATGTATATCTCATGTAACTTGTGCTTTTGACCCATTTAGGGACTTGTTATATTTCAAACAAATCTTAAATACTTTTTAAGGGGTCTGAGTATTCCATATACAACTGCCTTGTAGTAAGGACACAATCTTATCATAAAAATTCCTCTATCCTGTGCCTTTCGAAGACTGAGACATATATAATGTCCTCAGGGAAATAAACCTCTTAAATTTAATCGTATCCCATCATGAAAACACGCATGGTGTTGACAAAGGACACTGAGGAATAAATTATATCCAGGAAACTAAATACCACTTTGTGAACCATCTACTGTAACAAGGTCTTTCTCATATAGAGGTCACAGCATTCACACATTTGGAAACGGACAGGGAGGGTAAACACACATCCTCTAAATATCAAACGAACAGTACTGTTAGTAAGAATGCCGCCCGCGTGCCCTTAGCTTCAAGGCATGCTACGTCATCAAAGGCCGACGCGTTTTGACTTCATCAGACGTCTTTGTCAAGGTAAAACTAGCTAGGCTGTCAGGCCCTCTTATAAACGCTGCCGTAACTACGGCAACCGATTAGCATAGTTCGGACATGCAAAGTAGAATCAGGAAGCGCTACAAGCGCTATGTTTATATAAGATAGACGTGTATTACAAGCAAGTCCATTTGAGACATGCGCATTAGAGTCAGAGAGCGCCAATAGCGCTATAGTTATAAAAAGTGGAAGTATGTTGCAAGTGACTCATTTGAGATACTGAAAATATGGTTTAAAAACGAAGCAGGCTCTTTACCAGGAATATAGAGTTGTAATCATACTGGCTGCTCAGAAAATCGAAGTATATGAATTTATATATGCACTAATTCGGTTTACTTCCAGAAGAGATGTTGGTATAGAATAACTTGATAATAAGACTTAAAGGATTATATATATATTGTCGTGGAATATGCAAGGTGAATCACTCTATGATTATTTACATTATCTGAATAGGACCTGAAAATTATTGATTATAGTGGAATAGTCTAAGTGAATCCTTCTATAGTTTTCACAATCACTGAATGATCCTGAGAAGAAGGGAAATAAAGTGAGGATAATTCCAAATCAAACAGTGCTATATAACATTGGAATTCTCATCTAAAGAATGCTAGATGAGATATAAGTGTAAGGGATGTAATATACCATAGTCCCTAGATTATCTAAGTAAGGAAATAACTCTGGAGGATTCCTTCCTAGATAGTGGGGAAAGGGGGGAAAATAAAGTGTACTGTGAATTGGTACCAACAATATAGTTGCGAAAGAAGTAATACTTTGCATATATAAATGATCTAACCCATCTTCATTATAAATCTTAATGAAAGTATTCATATAAAAGTGGATAAACTAAGCTAATCTTTTTCCAGAAAAGTGATATAAGATCGTGTACAGATAATGCTAATTATTAGAATAGTAATCACTATTTGCAAATGTTTTTAATATATACATATTTTAACTGAAGGGTGAAAATGTAAATCCTTCATTTAATCCCTTGGGGGATAAAGCTTTTAATTTATAGATCCATTTAGCTTCATGTTGGAGAAGTTTTTTATCTAGGTCACCCTGCATCATTTCTGGACAGTGTGACCGATCGCAAACTGGATTTGAAGCACGTAGGACTTCGAAATCTACCCTCCTCTTTCAGTGACGTAACGCTTACAATCTCTTTTTCCATTGACTCCATCTGAACCCGTAACTACGAGATTGCTTAATTGTTTGTGATCGAGCATGCAACTCCGACGGCAGCAAATTGTTTTACAAGATAGCCTCTCTCACTAGTAGCTCGCAGCACTTTCTAATTTAAAAGCAACGTAAATTGGGCAAATTCGAAGCACACAGCCCTTACGTGCTACATGTTGGACTTACGAGGCTGGAATTTATTTTGCCCCTAAATTGTCACTTTGTTTTTAATATTTTTTGGTGCTTTAGGGAAAGCACTGTGTACATTTTATTTGAAGCTCAATAACAGGGCTTTCCATTCGTTTGCAATGTTTGAAAAACGTTTTTATTTTTTTTTATTTTTATTTTATTTTTTAAATAGTTATGGATCAGATACTCAGGGCTTAAAGTATTATTGACATTTTGAGCACTTGGGTGGTATTTCTCAGATATTTGATTTCCTTGTTTGATGTTATAGCTTGGTAGTTATTATGAGTGAACTTCACTCCGTTATTTTCCTGCGGGAGCCATGGAATGGAGGCTACAGTCTGGAACTTAAAGCAGAGGATTATCTATAAAGTAATATATGCATGTTCACTTGGCAAGTTCTTCTTTACTCAAAATAGTTTTTGACATTAAGCAATAAAATAACATAATTCATTGTTCATATGTTAGACAAGCAGACTCCAGGGGTGGGCGCCGGGCATCTTGGACACAATAATCAGACATCCACAAGCACTGCAATAAATAGCCCTTCAAAGCATGTACTGCAAAGACCCAGAAAGGCTGTCACACTAATATATAATAAAGAAATAATAGCTTGTCACAACTGTGCCAATTCTGAGAAAATGACAGCCCTGTGACAGAATTTTGGTTTGTAGACTTGTCATCCACTTTGAAATACTTCTTGTAAGTACATAGATAGAACAAAAGTAGAAAGCTTTACACTCCCAGGAGATGAAGAGATTTATTTAATGTACATGGCCTTTTATTTTTTTCTGTGCTGTTGATGACAACTTATTCTGTAAGAATGTAAAAGGTCCAATTTGTTCTATTTAATACCTAGTCATATTTTTCAAATTGGTCAAAATATGGAGGAAACAGGGGGTCTTAAAATTGGAATTAATCAACCCCACTTACTCCAGTGTATTTACAAAATAAAGTTTAACCAATTTAATCCAAAAAAAGACCAAGCTAGTGTTGACATTTTTTTATACATTGTAAGTCTACCAAACCTCTCTTTTCTACTATTTGATAAATGTACTTGGTACAAAATTATAAACACTTTGATTGCCAGGCAAAACAAACAAACAAATAAAAATAGTGCTAGCTAGAGTCACGGATGCTATAGCTGCTCCTCATCTAATTTGTTTTCCAATGCATTAACACTATTCCACTAATGATTTGTGCATTTAAATTGACAAGTAAAATATAATAACATGTGTATCCTCAGATGCTTTATGTTACATGTGTGTAATCACAGGAATGCATGTCTGGTCTACCTTAACAGAACAGTATTTTCCATATTTGAAAATAAACATGTAGGTCCTCATTCAATTGCTACTTTTTTTGAGATCCGGGCCTGCAAGTGGAGAGAGCAAGTTTCTTTGCTATTCAATTGCCTCCTCCTTGCAAGCTCCGTCGGGTCCCTTGCTGCGCGCTACTTTCCATTGTGATTCTGCTAATCTCAAGATACTTCCCTCAAAGCCTTTGATCTTTCATGGCCGCAAGAGTCCCAAGTGCAAAAATCGCCACGTCACTATTCAATTGCTCCAATTACCCCTTCCGCCAAACCCGTAAATGGCAAAAATGCAACTCCAGCCTACTTGTACCAAAGAGGTGTCGCATGGGCTTGCAGAGCCCTTACGTATCCTCCCCACTGCTCCCAAATCAAGCCTCCATGATGTGAGGGTCCTGACCGGGACCCCCACAGGGTCCCCACATTAACCCAATGCTGCAGGGATCCCGATCTGAACCCCCACAGGTCCCCACATCAACCCCTTGCTGAAGGGGTCGCGATATTTCAGACAATCAAAAGGCACAAAAGTGTGAGCCAATCAGAATGGGATACACCCCTACATCCCATTCTAATTGGCTGATGTACCTGTCAATCATTAGTAATCCAATCAGAAGGCTCTATTGCTTTCAGTCAATCAGAATGGGATACACCTCCACGGGGTGTATCCCATCATGATTGGCTCCAAACATCTGTGTCTTCTGATTGGCTGCAATCTGATTGACAGTTACATCAGCCAATCAGGATTTTTTTGAGGGTCCCTGCTGCCGGCGACTTCAAGGAGGATGGGGGCATCGCTGGATGGGCATTTGGGACAGGTAAGTTTACTATTTAGAATGTATTGTGTTACATGTTGTATGTAATTATTTATTTCTTAATTGTAATGTTTCTTTTTTTATGTAGGGGTGCTGGACATCTATGGAGAGCTCTTGTCTAGGAACGAAAAAAAAAGAAAACCATCGCTGGAAGGGCATTTGGCAAGCTAAGGGGTATAATTTAAACTTTATTTTATTGCTAGGTTTGGGTTTTGATTTTAATGTGATAGGGATGTGTTTTTATTTTTTGTTCTATTTTTTTATTTTATGTGAGTATTTGTTTTTTATTTTTCTGTAAGTAGTGGTGTGTTTTTATTTTCTGTAATGGTGCTTTTTTATTTTCTGTCATGTTCTTTTTTTATTTTCTGTAATCTAGGTTTGTTATTTTTTGTAATTAGTGTGGTTTATTGTTTTTTTATAATTAGTGGGTGTTGGGGGTTTAATAGGGGGTAGGTAAGTAGTGTAGGGGTTAATAGGTTAGGGTAGGTGGTCAGTAGGTAGTGTAGGGGTTAATAGGTTAGGGTAGGAGCTAGGTAAGTATCGTAGGGGTTAATAGGTATGGTTAGAGGGGGGTTAATAGGATTGGAAGGAGGGGGGTTCATTAGTTAGAGGGGGTTCACTAGTTAGAGGGTGGTTCATTAGTTGAAGGGGGGTTCATTAGTTAGAGGGCGTTGGCTTAGATTGATTTGTTGGGGGGCTAATAGTGTAGTGTAGGGTAGTGTTTGTACTTAGTGTCATGTTTTTATTGTCCCATAAGGGTCTTTATAGATCCTTATGGGACTGATGAGGTTAAATAGAGGCTTATGGGGGGTCTCTATAGACCCCCATAACAGATGGGGCTAATTAGAGACTAATGGGGTCTGTATAGACCTCCATGAGTGACAGGGTTAATTTTAACTGTAGCGCCGGTCCTTTAAGGACCTGTAGGGACCTTTAGGGAACTTTAGGGTAATTTAAGGACCTCCGCAGCGCCAAACTTGAATTTTAAATGCTGCGCAGTCCCGATGGGACTTACAGTACCCGTGCGACTGGTATGCGCACAGGGGGTTAATGTTAGTTGCCGCGGGGGTACTTACACTACCCCCGCGGCATGGGGTAAACCGTTTGTGTGTCACGGGCCCTTTAAGGACCCGCAGCAGGGAATTTACATTTTTAAATGCTGCAAGGGTCCTTATCGGGACCCTTGCATCATGAGGGTTATGTGTTGACCCTGCAGAGGTTCTAATCGGGACCCCAGTATCATGTGGGTAATGTGTGGACCCTGCGGGGGTCCCGAGCGGGAACCCTGCATCATGGGGGTGTTGTGTAGATGCTGCGGGGGTCCCGATCGGGACCCTGGCATCATGGGGGTAATGTGTTGACACTGCAGCAGGGTTACAGGCTGCATTTTACCAAATGCTACAGGATTGGAGGTTGGAAACATTGATGTCATGATGACGATCTCTTTTTCTATTGTCTTGATAGCGGGCGTTAGGGGCTTTAGGTTCAGGCCCCGTAGATGCTACTTCCAACGGCAGGATTTGCGATTATCGGGAAGGGGGATTTACTTGCGACGCCGGCCAATTGAATAGGAAAGTAAAAGTAGAGCTACACAAGTACGCAGCTCAAAAGTAGCAAATCAGGAATTTACTTGCACGTAACAGCCCCGAATTGATTGAGGCCCTTAATGTCCTTGCATTGCAAAATCCTATAAATTCAAAGTCACATCCATACACACATATATTTATGAAGATTCATGCACACAGAAAAGGAATGAAGTATATAGGTCTAAATGAAAATGCTGACAACAAGAGAATAGCAGCCCTATTAAATTAGAAGACTGTAGCAGCATTGACAAGCCTGCAAGGGCTGCAGGCTTGAAATTCGGCTGCGTTACATAGTTATTAAATGAAACATGACGCGAGTTACGGGCTTGAGGCGCAGACCCGTAAACCATTTTTCGGACATTGGATGCACGACCGTGAACGTGATCAATTAGTCAAACCCGTAGTTATGGGTTTAGATGGAGCCAATGTTAACAGAGATCGTCATCATTGCGTCACTGATAAAAGGAGGTTGCATTTCAAAGTCTTACGGCTTCAATTACGAGTTGCGATCGGACCCACATTCCAGATATAATGCAATATCGATAAAGCCGTAAATATGATATTCTAGTCCATGCAAGTTCCATTATATGTATTAACACATTGATTGCCGGGATCGATATAACACGGAATTTAGACATAAAAAATATTCTTTAATATTGCTGATTTGCGAGCTTTAGAATGTTGTGCTATTAATTTCAATACCTAACATCACTATCCCTTTTAATATAAGTACAGTAGTGTGGGTATATTTGCATTTACAGTGCTACAGACTTTACCCCTCTAGCGGTCCTATCTAGTACCCGTTGGCTTCTTGGCTCTATTTGAGGGTTACAGGCTTGAACGCCAGTGAATTTGTTGCAATTTAATAGCATGATTGGAAACGTAACAGTTACGGCCTTGACAGATCAAAGGATTTGCGGGCGCGCAGTTCAAATTTCCACATCCCGTAGCCTTTTCTTTCCCTTACCCTGCAAGTCGTCGGCCGATTGCTTTAAGGGCCAATTTATTAGCCGTATGTCTTGCGGGCTACGTTACGGCCTACGGTTTTACACGTTGAGCTAATTTAATAGAGCTGTCCCTTATATTTCTTGTGAATAATGATTTACAGGAATCTAACCGAGCAGTGAGCTTTTATCAGGTATGGTATTTAAACAAAATCCTCCCCTGTTATCCCATGTGGCCACATTCCTCTATAATAATTACTTTAGTTGTTAGAGATCTGCAGTATTAACTGCTTCAGCTGGCTAACAACTTATTGCACAAATGTTGCTACAACCACAGACCTGTTTGGAGTCAATTTAATAGTTAATAATTCTTTTCAATGGTCTCTGCACATGGCTTCCCCCAGCCATTTCACCCTGGGTCATCGCTGGTGTTTCTCATGCTTTATTGTTGAGATATTTGAGTATCACTCTCTTGTGTACTTTTGAGACCTCTTGTTACTTCTATTACTTAATTGAGTTAATTTTGTGAATAAAGATTAGCATTTTATACAAGAGAAACACATATATAGCTACTCTACTAGATTGTATGCAGCCATATTTTTACAGTAAAACCATAAGCCAAAATATGAACTATTCTTCCTGCACAAAAGTAGTATTGTATCTGTACAGAAGTAAAGAAGGATTATTGTAATAAATATACATTTTAGAGTACCAGCTGATTAAAATAAAATAGATGCGGCAATGGCCCTTTCTGGAACTACAGATGTTTTTTTCTGTAAGTAAAAGACATTGAGCCTCATTAAATTAGGAGGCGCAAGTTATGGAGATATAGGCTGTATCTCTGCGAGCCTGCTGTGCGCCCACAGTGTACGCAAGTTATGGTGCTATTCAATTACTCAAGACCACAAGTTATGGGCCGATAGCAAAATTCGGAAACCATGCTGTCGTATGTAGCATTTGCAAGCTTGAACATGAAGGCCGTAACTCCCTCGATAAAAACAGCCAATGGAAACAGAGATCATTATCATTACGGCTTTGAAAATTTTTGTTTGATTTCAAAGCCCTACAGGCTTTAATTACGAGTTACGATGGGACCCACATTCCAGATATAATGCAATATTGATAAAACCGTAAATATGATATTCTATCAAATGTAATTTCCATTATATGTATTAACACATTGATTGCCGTGATCGATATAACACGGAATTTAATCATGAAATAAAGTACTTTTGTGCGTCGATTTGCGGGCTTGAAAATGTTGTGCTATCAATTCTAAGACCTAACATCAATTTCTCTTTTTATAAAAGTACAGTTGTATGTGTATATGTGCATTTAAAGTGCTCCGGACATGCCATTAAGCCCTTTGCAAGTCCTCCTTGGTACCATTAACTTGTGGTTCGATTTTTGCCATTTGCGGGCTTGACGGAGTGGTTAGCGAGGGGGAATCGGAGCAATTGAATATCGATTTGTGATTTCAGCGTTCGCAACTCTTGCGGCCGTGAAAGATCAAAGACTTGGAGGGGCATTAACTTTGATCCAGGTAGACATAACGTTTCTTATGTTCAGTTGAAACTTTTAATTTGCTTTTTTCATGAAAATATATATGTACAAATTCACCAAATAAAATAACACATTTTTTTTAAAAATATACATAACACAAAAACAATCAATATATTGATGCTTTCTTTGTCTTGAGGATCAGCAACCATTACTTTATTTATAGTAACTGTCATTCAGCACAGAGTATGATTTATTCCCTCCCCAATATAAAAAAAATGGTTTTGTTTACTTTTATCAACTGTGAACTGAAAGATATAATGCTTAATGATTAATAAGATATTAAGGCCTCCATTCAATTGCAACAGTTACAGATCGATTCAATTGAACAAACCCGCAGCCACATGGCCGAGAGCCTTAAGCACAAACCATGCACCCGTAAGTAGTATTTTAGGCCATGATCATGATCAATTAAACAAGCCCGTAACTACCGATTTAGAAACAGCCATGGAGGTTAAACATCAATCAATTAGCTTGGAGGTTAAACATCAATCAATTAGCTTTCAGAAGTCTGATATGCAATCAAACTCGCAATCCGGCAATGTACAAAATAATAAAAATGAATGGCGATACTGTTCTAGTCCATGTAGGTGGCCTGATATGTATTAGCTCCTTGATTGATATAACATGGAAATAAAATGTAACATAATGCAATTTTTATTTTTTAAGTCTGTTGTGCAATTAATTCTAATATATTTCATCACTTTCCCTGTCTTTTAAAGTGCAGTAATGATTTTTTATGTGCTTTTACAGTGCTACGAACAGGTGTTTAACATTTGCCGTTTGCGGGTTTGAGGAATTGTAGCAATTGAAAAACGATTTGCGATAGTAACATTTTCGGGCTTGAAAGATCAAAGACTTAGATGGGTCAGACAATCGCAGGGATTTTGACCCATTGTGGGTAGGTAAAAGACGCCAATTGAATAGCAAGTTTTTTTATGGGCTCCATTATGGCCTCTTGTAACTACAATTTGCTCAACTGAATGGAGGCCTAATTAAATTAGAGTTTAAGATCTGTAAACTATCCCTGGTCTTATTTTCTAATTAACTTAGGCTTACTTATATAGCAATCATATCTTTTATATTTCAAATTTCATTAGCCTCTAAGTTGTATTTTGGAGTTATTCCACATGTTAACTCTTCTTTATTACAAAAAGTTACCTTAATCAGTTCCATACTAACGAATACATGTATAATATGATATAGTAATGCATTTACTTTGAGAATGTTCCTGTGATCAGAAATGTTAAAAATGAGATGATCTAAATAATAAATCCTAATATAAGATATGTCCTTTACATTAACACGCAGTACCATAACTAAAAACTACCAATCATCTTTATCCCTGTTTTACAGTATATGGGGTCTGTTTTATTTCTTACACAGAGGAGAATTCTCTGGCATGTTGATAGTTGACTGTCCTGCTGTTATACTATCTAACTCTGGCATTTGCAAAACTAAAGTAAACCAGAATGAAAAGCATACGTGACGCTAATATGATTTGGTTAAGGATGCTAAATTTGCTAAGGTGATTTTGCTATATGGCACAGAAGCTTGACTGATTTTTAATCTGTGAAGAGAGTATACATGTTTGAAACACGTATGTCATGACAGGATGGCGGGAGGCACAGGGGAACCCTTTACCACCCCATTTCTTTATGCGCAGAGCTTTACTGGACTATTGTAGACTGTGCATTGGCCCTGGGATTTGGGAACTTCCCTAGGTTAAAATATAATTATAATATTATATGTATTTTGTTTATGGGTATCTAGGTTTTGTATGGTTTAGAATGTCAGGGTACCTATGCTACTTGTGGTCATGCACAGAGCCTAGAGAGTTTGCTAGAGTAATGTGCCTAGGCCTGAGATGACAAGTTCCTGCCTAGTGCAACCCAGTGGGACCTATATTGTTTATATTGTGCATGATTGGTGTAAAGGATCCTTGTGTTTTCTTCCGAACTCCAGCTGAAACAAAGTGATTATATCTCCCAATCCCACAAACATGAGTCAAAACTTCATGAAGGGGTAAACATGAACTCTTTTACTGTGGGCTACAAGCCCGGTATTTATGCAGGTCTTCCACCTGTTGGACAAAGGTAAAACAGTAGCCAATCACAGTGGCTATAGCATAAGCACTCCCCTTACACATAAATCACTCCCTCTTTTCTATCCTGGAGATAATTAAGTTAAGGTAGCACAGAGAGCCTTAATTATCTCCAGGAAGAAAGAAACATGGCTTCTTTGTTTTAATAAAACAGAATAAAAATGTATAACTTTGTTTTGACACAATGTAAACTTGAAGTTCCACATATCCCCAGATAGCTGAGATCTGAGTGCATATTCTAGGCGAATAGTGCTCAGATCCCACGAACGCAGTTCTCAGAATCGTCTACTGAAGTTTGTCTTATTAAATATTTCCACGAAAGCCCATTGTAACTCCTCAAATAACCGAACAGGTGGGTTCGTGAAGTCTGTAAAATAGGGGATTTCATTACACAGCTCCCCCTTAGTCCCATGGAACGGCATACCTGCTTAGATCCTAAAGGGTCGGCTAAGGGATGTCCGGTAATCCAGAAACCGACCAAAATTACGCCTTTTCCAGTTCAGTTTGCCGGGAGAGGCCATCGGCATTGGCATTCTGTTTCCCTGGGCGGTACTGCATTGTGAAATTATAAGGTTGCAGCGCCAAGCTCCATCTGAGTAATCTGGGGTTATCGCCAGCCACTCTGTTGAGCCAAATTAAAGGGTTGTGGTCCGTCAGCACGGTGAAAGAGCGTCCATACAGGTAAGGCTGTAGCTTCTTAAGTGCCCAGACTAATGCCAGACACTTTTTCTCCACAGTGGCATAGCTGACTTTGCGGGGTAATAGTTTTCTGCTCAGGTACGCCACTGGGTGATCCATGCCATCGTCTCCCTCCTGGCTCAATACTGCTTCCAGTCCAAACATTGAGGCATCTGTGTGGACGAGAAACCTTTTAGTATGGTCCGGTGCCGCTAACACAGGAGATGCACTTAACACAGCCTTGAGTTTTTGGAAAGCCTCCTCACACTCAGTGGACCAGATTACTTGTCGGGACAGGGACTTTTTAGTGAGGTCTGTCAAGGGCTTGGCCAGGGTACTGTAATCCGCTACAAATTTCCTGTAATAACCTGCGGTACCCAGGAATGCCATGACCTGAGTTTTTGTCCGTGGTTGGGGCCACTGGGTGATGGCCTCAATGTTAGCGGGCTATGGTCTCTGTTTCCCTGACCCTACTCTGTGGCCTAAATACTGGACTTCCGCCATGCCCACGTGGCATTTCTCAGGCTTCAACTTGAGCCCTGCGTGCTGTATTCGGACGAGCACTACTGAAATGTGTTCCAGGTGGGCTTCCCAAGTGTCACTGAAGATAGCTATATCGTCCAGGTATGCACAAGCGAAGCCCTGAAATCCCTCTAGGAGCCGGTCCGCCATCCTTTGAAAAGTGGCTGGGGCATTCTTCATCCCAAATGGCATAACCTTAAACTGGTATAGGCCAAATGGGGTGACAAATGCCGACTTCGGAATGGCCTCAGGCTCCAAGGGGATTTGCCAATATCCCTTGCACAGATCAATAGTGGTCAAGTAACTCCCCCCAGCCATACGGTCTAGCAGCTCATCTACTCTGGGCATGGGGTAGGCATCGGTAATGGTCCGATCATTTAGTTTATGGTAGTCCACGCAGAACCTGGTGGTACCGTCCTTTTTAGGAACCAGGACTACTGGGGAAGCCCAGGGGCTTTGGGACGGTTTTATGACCCCCAGTTCTAACATATCCTGGAGTTCCATTAACATACTTTCCCATACTGCCTCTGGAATTCAGTAAGGCTGCTGCCGCATGGGTAACTGGCCTGGGGTCTCCACTCGGTGGACTGCCAGGGTCGTATACCCTGGGGCTGCAGAAAACATGCCCCCAAATTCCTTTAACAGTTGGGAAACCTGAGCTTGTTCCTCGGAACCTAATGCTGGCCCCAACTGTACTTGGTCTACTCCTGTGGGTTTCTGGGGGAGCTTATCTGGTAGAGGGATACCCTCGCTATCCTCATATGCTGGAGCGCATACCGCGGAGACCTCCTCTGGCCTCTCGAGATATGGCTTAAGCATATTTACATGGAAGGACCTCCGGATCCTATTATCGGAACAGTCTGCCACAATGTACGTGGTATCACTGATCCGCTCTAGGACCGTGTAGGGGCCCTGCCAGGAGACTTGCAACTTATCTGTTTTGATGGGTTTCAGAACTAGGACCTTTTGTCCCACTTCTAATATACGGTCCCTGGCTCCCTTGTCATACCAGTATTTTTGCCGCTTTTGGGCGGCTCGCAGGTTCTCCCGAACTGTTTCGTTCAGAGTCTGTAGCCGGTCTCTCAGCTCTAGTACAAATGAGACTATAGGGGTACCTGCTTGTTCCATATCACCTTCCCAATGTTCCCGCAGGGGTCCTCGGACCCGTCTCCCGTATAATAGCTCGAATGGAGAGAATCCGGTGGTCTCCTGGGGAACCTCCATATAGGCAAAAAGTAAATGAGGGAGGAATCTTTCCCAATTCCTGCAGGTCTCTGTGAACGTGATGAGGATTTGCTTAAGGGTGCCGTTAAATCGTTAACAGAGGCCATTGGTTTGGGGGTGATAGGGGGAACTTAATATGGGTTTTACCCCACAGCTCTGCCAGAGTTGTTGGGTAATCACCACAGTGAATTGGGTTCCCTGATCGGACACTATCTCCCTAGGGAATCCCACCCTAGTGAACACCTGAACTAGTGCTTCCGCTACCGTCTCTGCATGTATATTCGACAGAGCTATAGCCTCGGGGTAGCGGGTAGCGTAGTCCACTACAGTAAGAATGTATTTCTTACCGGATGGACTGGGTTTACTGAGTGGCCCGACTAAATCAACCGCCACTCGGAAAAATGGTTCCTCAATAATGGGTAGGGGGCATAGCTTTGCCTTGGGGTGATCCCCTCTCTTCCCTACCTTTTGTCATACTTCACAGGTCCTACAGTAATCTTGCAAATCTCCCGTAACCCCTGTCCAGAAAAAGGACTGGGTGAGTCTGTCCCTCGTCTTTTTAATGCCTAAGTGGCCTGCTAGGGGAATATCGTGGCTAATCCGCAACAGTTCTACCCGATACTTACAGGGCACTATCAACTGTTTTTTTTCTACCTGGCCGGCTCCTATCCCTGTCCCCCCAGTCACTCGGTACAGTAAACCCTTTTCCCAGCTAAACCTTGCCTGATCTCTGTCTCCCTGGGGTTGTTCTGCCTTCCTCCTATACCCTTTTAAGGTGGGATCCTCCCGTTGTGCTTGCCCGAAGTCTTGAGGGGTACCCCAGTAAGAAGTCTGGTCAGGGGGGATCGTCAGAGGGTTATTGCTTACCTGGTCATGAGTCGAGGGAGAGGCTTCCATAGCTCTGGATTGCTGCCGGGTGGTAAAAGGTAGGGCTCCTTCGGTACTGCAGGCTGCCAATTGTGACGTCAGGCATCCTAGATCATTTCCCAGCAGTACTTCCGCAGGCAAATCTGGCATGATGCCCACTTCCACCGCCTTGGCCCCGGTACCCCAATCGATGTGGACTCGGGCCGTTGGTAACTTGTGAATTGCCCCTCCGGGGGCTATATCGTCCAGGTAAGCACAAGCGAAGCCCTGAAATCCCTCTAGGAGCCGGTCCGCCATCCTTTGAAAAGTGGCTGGGGCATTCTTCATCCCAAATGGCATAACCTTAAACTGGTATAGGCCAAATGGGGTGACAAATGCCGACTTCGGAATGGCCTCAGGCTCCAAGGGGATTTGCCAATATCCCTTGCACAGATCAATAGTGGTCAAGTAATTCCCCCCAGCCATACGGTCTAGCAGCTCATCTACTCTGGGCATGGGGTAGGCATCGGTAATGGTCCGATCATTTAGTTTATGGTAGTCCACGCAGAACCTGGTGGTACCGTCCTTTTTAGGAACCAGGACTACTGGGGAAGCCCAGGGGCTTTGGGACGGTTTTATGACCCCCAGTTCTAACATATCCTGGAGTTCCATTAACATACTTTCCCATACTGCCTCTGGAATTCAGTAAGGCTGCTGCCGCATGGGTAACTGGCCTGGGGTCTCCACTCGGTGGACTGCCAGGGTCGTATACCCTGGGGCTGCAGAAAACATGCCCCCAAATTCCTTTAACAGTTGGGAAACCTGAGCTTGTTCCTCGGAACCTAATGCTGGCCCCAACTGTACTTGGTCTACTCCTGTGGGTTTCTGGGGGAGCTTATCTGGTAGAGGGATACCCTCGCTATCCTCATATGCTGGAGCGCATACCGCGGAGACCTCCTCTGGCCTCTCCAGATATGGCTTAAGCATATTTACATGGAAGGACCTCCGGATCCTATTATCGGAACAGTCTGCCACAATGTACGTGGTATCACTGATCCGCTCTAGGACCGTGTAGGGGCCCTGCCAGGAGACTTGCAACTTATCTGTTTTGATGGGTTTCAGAACTAGGACCTTTTGTCCCACTTCTAATATACGGTCCCTGGCTCCCTTGTCATACCAGTATTTTTGCCGCTTTTGGGCGGCTCGCAGGTTCTCCCGAACTGTTTCGTTCAGAGTCTGTAGCCGGTCTCTCAGCTCTAGTACAAATGAGACTATAGGGGTACCTGCTTGTTCCATATCACCTTCCCAATGTTCCCGCAGGGGTCCTCGGACCCGTCTCCCGTATAATAGCTCGAATGGAGAGAATACGGTGGTCTCCTGGGGAACCTCCATATAGGCAAAAAGTAAATGAGGGAGGAATCTTTCCCAATTCCTGCAGGTCTCTGTGAACGTGATGAGGATTTGCTTAAGGGTGCCGTTAAATCGTTAACAGAGGCCATTGGTTTGGGGGTGATAGGGGGAACTTAATATGGGTTTTACCCCACAGCTCTGCCAGAGTTGTTGGGTAATCACCACAGTGAATTGGGTTCCCTGATCGGACACTATCTCCCTAGGGAATCCCACCCTAGTGAACACCTGAACTAGTGCTTCCGCTACCGTCTCTGCATGTATATTCGACAGAGCTATAGCCTCGGGGTAGCGGGTAGCGTAGTCCACTACAGTAAGAATGTATTTCTTACCGGATGGACTGGGTTTACTGAGTGGCCCGACTAAATCAACCGCCACTCGGAAAAATGGTTCCTCAATAATGGGTAGGGGGCATAGCTTTGCCTTGGGGTGATCCCCTCTCTTCCCTACCTTTTGTCATACTTCACAGGTCCTACAGTAATCTTGCAAATCTCCCGTAACCCCTGTCCAGAAAAAGGACTGGGTGAGTCTGTCCCTCGTCTTTTTAATGCCTAAATGGCCTGCTAGGGGAATATCGTGGCTAATCCGCAACAGTTCTACCCGATACTTACAGGGCACTATCAACTGTTTTTTTTCTACCTGGCCGGCTCCTATCCCTGTCCCCCCAGTCACTCGGTACAGTAAACCCTTTTCCCAGCTAAACCTTGCCTGATCTCTGTCTCCCTGGGGTTGTTCTGCCTTCCTCCTATACCCTTTTAAGGTGGGATCCTCCCGTTGTGCTTGCCCGAAGTCTTGAGGGGTACCCCAGTAAGAAGTCTGGTCAGGGGGGATCGTCAGAGGGTTATTGCTTACCTGGTCATGAGTCGAGGGAGAGGCTTCCATAGCTCTGGATTGCTGCCGGGTGGTAAAAGGTAGGGCTCCTTCGGTACTGCAGGCTGCCAATTGTGACGTCAGGCATCCTAGATCATTTCCCAGCAGTACTTCCGCAGGCAAATCTGGCATGATGCCCACTTCCACCGCCTTGGCCCCGGTACCCCAATCGATGTGGACTCGGGCCGTTGGTAACTTGTGAATTGCCCCTCCGGGGGCTATATCGTCCAGGTAAGCACAAGCGAAGCCCTGAAATCCCTCTAGGAGCCGGTCCGCCATCCTTTGAAAAGTGGCTGGGGCATTCTTCATCCCAAATGGCATAACCTTAAACTGGTATAGGCCAAATGGGGTGACAAATGCCGACTTCGGAATGGCCTCAGGCTCCAAGGGGATTTGCCAATATCCCTTGCACAGATCAATAGTGGTCAAGTAATTCCCCCCAGCCATACGGTCTAGCAGCTCATCTACTCTGGGCATGGGGTAGGCATCGGTAATGGTCCGATCATTTAGTTTATGGTAGTCCACGCAGAACCTGGTGGTACCGTCCTTTTTAGGAACCAGGACTACTGGGGAAGCCCAGGGGCTTTGGGACGGTTTTATGACCCCCAGTTCTAACATATCCTGGAGTTCCATTAACATACTTTCCCATACTGCCTCTGGAATTCAGTAAGGCTGCTGCCGCATGGGTAACTGGCCTGGGGTCTCCACTCGGTGGACTGCCAGGGTCGTATACCCTGGGGCTGCAGAAAACATGCCCCCAAATTCCTTTAACAGTTGGGAAACCTGAGCTTGTTCCTCGGAACCTAATGCTGGCCCCAACTGTACTTGGTCTACTCCTGTGGGTTTCTGGGGGAGCTTATCTGGTAGAGGGATACCCTCGCTATCCTCATATGCTGGAGCGCATACCGCGGAGACCTCCTCTGGCCTCTCGAGATATGGCTTAAGCATATTTACATGGAAGGACCTCCGGATCCTATTATCGGAACAGTCTGCCACAATGTACGTGGTATCACTGATCCGCTCTAGGACCGTGTAGGGGCCCTGCCAGGAGACTTGCAACTTATCTGTTTTGATGGGTTTCAGAACTAGGACCTTTTGTCCCACTTCTAATATACGGTCCCTGGCTCCCTTGTCATACCAGTATTTTTGCCGCTTTTGGGCGGCTCGCAGGTTCTCCCGAACTGTTTCGTTCAGAGTCTGTAGCCGGTCTCTCAGCTCTAGTACAAATGAGACTATAGGGGTACCTGCTTGTTCCATATCACCTTCCCAATGTTCCCGCAGGGGTCCTCGGACCCGTCTCCCGTATAATAGCTCGAATGGAGAGAATCCGGTGGTCTCCTGGGGAACCTCCATATAGGCAAAAAGTAAATGAGGGAGGAATCTTTCCCAATTCCTGCAGGTCTCTGTGAACGTGATGAGGATTTGCTTAAGGGTGCCGTTAAATCGTTAACAGAGGCCATTGGTTTGGGGGTGATAGGGGGAACTTAATATGGGTTTTACCCCACAGCTCTGCCAGAGTTGTTGGGTAATCACCACAGTGAATTGGGTTCCCTGATCGGACACTATCTCCCTAGGGAATCCCACCCTAGTGAACACCTGAACTAGTGCTTCCGCTACCGTCTCTGCATGTATATTCGACAGAGCTATAGCCTCGGGGTAGCGGGGTAGCGTAGTCCACTACAGTAAGAATGTATTTCTTACCGGATGGACTGGGTTTACTGAGTGGCCCGACTAAATCAACCGCCACTCGGAAAAATGGTTCCTCAATAATGGGTAGGGGGCATAGCTTTGCCTTGGGGTGATCCCCTCTCTTCCCTACCTTTTGTCATACTTCACAGGTCCTACAGTAATCTTGCAAATCTCCCGTAACCCCTGTCCAGAAAAAGGACTGGGTGAGTCTGTCCCTCGTCTTTTTAATGCCTAAGTGGCCTGCTAGGGGAATATCGTGGCTAATCCGCAACAGTTCTACCCGATACTTACAGGGCACTATCAACTGTTTTTTTTCTACCTGGCCGGCTCCTATCCCTGTCCCCCCAGTCACTCGGTACAGTAAACCCTTTTCCCAGCTAAACCTTGCCTGATCTCTGACTCCCTGGGGTTGTTCTGCCTTCCTCCTATACCCTTTTAAGGTGGGATCCTCCCGTTGTGCTTGCCCGAAGTCTTGAGGGGTACCCCAGTAAGAAGTCTGGTCAGGGGGGATCGTCAGAGGGTTATTGCTTACCTGGTCATGAGTCGAGGGAGAGGCTTCCATAGCTCTGGATTGCTGCCGGGTGGTAAAAGGTAGGGCTCCTTCGGTACTGCAGGCTGCCAATTGTGACGTCAGGCATCCTAGATCATTTCCCAGCAGTACTTCCGCAGGCAAATCTGGCATGATGCCCACTTCCACCGCCTTGGCCCCGGTACCCCAATCGATGTGGACTCGGGCCGTTGGTAACTTGTGAATTGCCCCTCCGGCTACCCTTACAGCAATGGTGCGTCCTGTGTGCTGGGTCGGGGCGACTCGGTGTGGCTGGACCAAAGTAATAGTAGCCCCGCTGTCTCTCAGTCCTCGAGCCTCTTGCCCATTGAGTTTTACTGACTGGCGTTGATGTGCCCTGTTATCCCCAGCCGATTGTACAGGGTTTACCTCATGTAAGGTGGCCCAATTTTCACTATTGCCACTGGGTGTCTCTTGAGGCAGATAATTGTAATCCTCCTGCACACAGTGTGCGGCGGCTTTTGTCTGTGGTATCGGTGCCCGCCCCCAGCGGTCTGTAGTGCGTTGTGGGCAGTTAGGTTTGATGTGCCCCACTTGTTTGCACCCATGACACATCAGAGCAGTCCTTTGGTACCCTCTGTTTGTGGTATTGCAGCCTGGTGGTGGTACCCTCTGTGGCATAGTTGGCTGGCCAGAGGCAGGCCGCTGGCTCTGGACCCCTCGGTTTCCATCCATCCGCCTGCTCTCATGAAATTCGTCTGCCAGCCGTGCTGCCTCCTCTACCGTTTTTGGCTTTCTGTCTCTGACCCAATCTCTCACCTCCGCTGGGGTATAATCAAAAAATTGTTCTAGCAACAACAACTGCACAGCATCCTCTAAAGTAGTTGCCTGATTCCCCTGCATCCAATTGCTGGCAGCGCGCTGCATACGAAATGCCCACTATTTACCTTGTCTTCTGAGAGCCCTGAATTTCCTTCTATGGGCTTCAAGGGTTACAGCGTACCGGGCTAACAAAATTTATTTTATCTTGTCATAGTTTTGTATATCCCCATCTGGCACAGCTCTCAATGCTTCGGCTGCTCTACCTGATAGTTTACTACTTACTACGGCAGCCCAGTTAGCTCTTTCCAAATCTTCTAACACACATTGTCTTTCAAAATCTTGCAAGTAATTGTCAATATCCATCTCACCTTCCACAAAGCTTTTAAATGCAGCGTAGTTAATTTTCCGCTGACGCCCCATTGTTGATCCAGATAGCAACAATATATCCACTGGAGGTGATCTGTCTCTGGCTTCTCGTGCTTCCCTGGCATTCTGGGTCTCAGTAGCTTGAGCCAAGATCTGTACCACAATCTCTGGTGCAGGGTTAGGTCCTACCAGGCTGAGTCTCCATCTCACGTCCCTCTGGAAGTCTGTTTCCTCTGTATTCGCCATTTGTGGTTCGCCGGTTTGATCGCTCTCCAGTAGTTCGGCTATTAGCGTGACTTTCGTTTTGTTGCTTGCCGCTATGCCTCGAGCTTCCAGCAGTTCCTTTAGTGTGGTTTGTTTCAAGCGTTCGTATCTATGGGCAATTCAGTTCGGTATATCCGTTCGGGAGGAAATCCCGCCGCTTGCCACCAGTGTAAAGGATCCTTGCGTTTTCTTCCGAACTCCAGCTGAAATGAAGTGATTATAGCTCCCAATCCCCCAAACATGAGTCAAAACTTCATGAAGGGGTAAACATGAACTCTTTTATTGTGGGCTACACGCCCGGTATTTATGCAGGTCTTCCACCTGGTGGACAAAGGTAAAACAGTAGCCAATCACAGTGGCTATAGCATAAGCACTCCCCTTACACATAAATCACTCCCTCTTTTCTATCCTGGAGATAATTAAGTTAAGGTAGCACAGAGAGCCTTAATTATCTCTAGGAAGAAAGAAACATGGCTTCTTTGTTTTAATAAAACAGAATAAAAATGTATAACTTTGTTTTGACACAATGTAAACTTGAAGTTCCACATATCCCCAGATAGCTGAGATCTGAGTGCATATTCTAGGCGAATAGTGCTCAGATCCCACGAACGCAGTTCTCAGAATCGTCGACTGAAGTTTGTCTTATTAGTTATTTCCACGAAAGCCCATTGTAACGCCTCAAATAACCGAACAGGTGGGTTCGTGAAGTCTGTAAAATAGGGGATTTCGTTACAATTGGATATAAATTGTGCTTCATGTTACAGGTATTGCCGTAAATAACATAGAGCCCCATTCAATTGAGCAATTGTAAGTTACTTTAGCCCGTAATGGAGCTCATACGCTAATTTGCTCCTCAATTGGCATTTTTTTGCGACCAAAAAACGGCTTACGTTTTACAGGCTTGAAAACTTTACGGTTGTGAAACCTGGAACTTACAGCCTCTCAAAGCTAAAATTGCAAATCGCTATTCAATTGCAAAAATCATTTAAGACTCCATCCGCAGTCAAGCCCACAAACGCAAATGGTGGCTCAAAGCTTACAGGTTCCGAATAGGACCCGCAAAGGGTTTACAGACTAGTTTGGAACACTGCCAAACACAATAAAAACACACCAATGCAAAATTACATGAAAATGGCTGCCATATTAAGCCTTTCTCACTCACAGAGCCGCTAACGTGGACCCTAAATATACAAAGATCATCTTATATACATCTCATTAATCGCATCTACATTGGGAAAACAAATAGTGGCCAAATTATGCCACCACATCATACAGTATATATCAAGAACCCAGGGAACATTTAATTTGGTTGTTCAGTCCCTCTGTTGTGTCCTACTCTCTGTGATCCTATGGACTGCAGCACACTTACTTATGTCTCTGTCTGTGCTTATTCACAAGGTTTGCATGCCAAAGATACTGGAGTGGGTTGCCAGTTGCTTCTCAAGTAGACTGTGATTTGTCTGACATCTTTGTTATGACCTGTCTAGCTATAGTGGCTCTACATGGTATAGCTCACAGCTTCATTGAGGCACACAAGCTCCTTCATGACCACTTAGCAATCGAGAAGGGGACCAGGGGAACATACACCACACTAATCTACTCATCAGGTAGGACTGCACACATGGAGGCTGTGCAGAGACACGTGGTGTAACAGCCAACTCACCTCCATCAGGGATAATCTCCGCTACGCCCATCCTTGAAAGTCCCACGCCATTGATGGTGGCCATGTGCCAAGATGTATACCCACTATCATTTGATGAAATCCCATCAAGTGTTTTGCTATCAATCAATTTACATTATCACCTGTCATATTCTTATTCGCCCTTCTGGGGAATGTTGATACTCCACAGTATCACAATTGGACCTGTCATGTGTATTAACCCTATATTATATTTGTATATGATATCTTATTATACTAGTATTATTATTATTATTATTATTATTATTATTATTATTTTATGCATTCATCTATTGCATAGTAACTAGTGCTCATTAGTTTATAGATATAGGAATGTGACACAAATTTGATGTATGTGGATGTCCCAAAACCTCAACCATTAAAAACACCCTGACACTTTGAGAACGATATAACAAAGCTTTATTTCATACATAGAGCACAGTCAGAAATGGACAAGACTGTGCATTAATATCATGGGTGTGTTGTGGGTGAATCCCAGGAGGCCAAGAGGCTTGTTTTTGGGAAAAAGAGGATACCTAAATGGGGTAATGTCATTGTCTAGAATAAGCATGATGCATAGCACTTACCAGGGTCACGTGTGGTCACTACACCACTGCAACTAAAATCTGGTGAAAAAAAAGGATCATCAAAAATCCCTCCATGTAATTGTAGAAGCTAGTCAACTTGTCTATATCTGCTTAATTAAACAGATGACCATAATCATGGATAATGTCATACAGAATTATTCAACACACAGTGTATTTTCAGATATTCTGGAATAATCAGAAATTGATGAGCAGAATCTGTGACACAGAAAGAGGAGGTTGAGGAACATGCCTTCATGGTCGTGAGATTGGGCTATTAAGACCTACAGAGACAAGAACAAGATATCAATCAGAACACTATTTGGATTGACTGCAACACCTCATCTCAACGGCAATCCATATTGAACATCAGTTGAAGAAATATTCAACATAATCATACATGTACACACTCTGTGGCCATTAGACAGTCCATAATTTAGGTAAAACTCAGGAACCAAAAGTAAGGCAACTCATATTCAACAGGTGATGGAGCCTCGAATTGCTTCACATGTGTATTCACATAGTGTTTAACCTAAATAATGGTCTATGTGGTGGGTCCTGGGGAGAGGTTTGATAACAACTGACCTAGAGGATATTCTCACCTACCTCCTCCTTCTGAGCAGTGGGCCCACATCTTCTGTGTCTGTGCACATCCTCCGTCTACCACAGCCAGGAGGTGTTGGGTTGAGGAGTGTGTCCAACTTGGGTGGCTGTGTAGCTGCTGTCCTTGGTGGTAAGGGGTGCAGTGAATGTGTAGCCTGGGGAAACGAAGTCTGGAGATTGTTGATATGGGCTTCCGCCAACTGCACTAGCCGTGAAAAGTGATGTGCCTGGGTCCCTTTTAGCTATTTGCTCATACCTCTCCATCCTTCTATTATGCCTCCTCACCTCCAAATATATTGCTCTGATTCTGTCGACCTGGTCAGTATAAATATCATTCTGCCTTTGAAGCTGAGCTGTCAGCTGTTGCATTACTAAATTCTCAGGCACATCATCCATGCGGATGTGCCGCAAGATGTCCCTCCAGGGGCCTTATAAGGGGCTGGGAGTTCTGTCACCAGACAAAGTTGGACTGTGGATGTACTGTGGGATGTTATTTCAATTGGTGATGGTGTTGCCCGTTCGGATGGTGTTGTCATTGGGCATGGTATTGCCATTGAAGATGGTGTTGTCCGTTGGGATGGTGTTGGTGCAATCTTTTGGGGCAACATCTGCTGGGACACAAGTGCTGGGATAACAACTGTTGGGGCAACAACCGCTGGGACAACTACTGCTGTGGCATAATCTGTTGCGTCAACATATATTGTGGCCCGGTCAGGAGTGGGAGAGAATTGGAGTCCGGCCAATGCATTCGTTGCATGTCACCAGGCGGCAGTGGTAGGCCTGTTGAGAGTGGTCCCCAGGACCACGACATCCCTGCAGGTGGTTTCTGGCTCAATTACATGCAGGCTGAAAGGGCTGGGAACGCGCTAATGATGCGTGTGAGGGCCCGGGGGTGTTCCCCACAATGGTCTTGCTGATGATGAGCCAGCCTCCTGTGATGGTCCTGGGCCCTCGGCTTTCTCCACAACCACCTTATGTTGGTGATTGTGGTTTCTCCTCCTGTGGAGCCACCGCCTGGGTCTTTGTTTACGGGGTACACCTCCAGGGTACTGAAATGAGAGGACAATAGTATTTGAGTATTGATTCTCTAAACAATTGTTTGCTGGGTGTTTCCAAATCCCTGACATCATGGTCACTTGTAATTGGCTGTGGTGATTGTTTTACGCAGATAAACATTGAGCTGTATCATGAGCCTTGTGGATCATGGCTCATATCAATATATGTAATGCTGGTGCAGTGTGCCATCTGCAGTCCATTACTACACGTGCCCATTTGAATATGCGGTGCAGTGTGTGAGACTGACCAATCTGTGACCAATTCTCAGCAATGGGTGTTAACATGCTTACAGTATGAGACATGGTCCAGGGTAGGCCAGTACATGACAACCACATGTAGTACCTCAGAGTCTGTATCTGCATTTTGAATTTGAAATCATTGTGGATATCTACAGCTGTACCTCCAAGCAATTGGAGTGTAGCTTCCTAGTAGTAGAAGTATGAAGCAAAACAGCTTTAAATGGTGCAGTTTAACATGGGGCAGATAGGGATGGGGGAACTCATGACAACAAATACACAATTGCAATTGAAACTGTTTGGTTTTATATGAAATTGGCACAAACAGCAAACATAACACTAACACAAACTGCATTGGCAACTGTTATTAATAATCTGTTTTAACTGCAGGTATTGGACCAACATTTCATTTATTACATAGTTACATAGTTACATTGTTACATAGTATTTAAGGTTGAAAAAAGACTTTCAGTCCATCAAGTTCAACCTTTTAAGATCTCCTCTGATCTGCAATATGCGGATTAACTATTAATTCATTAGTTGTTAATTAATTATTAATCAATTATTTAATGTTTGTTTTTTTTTATTATTATTAATTAGTCCAGAGGAAGGCAAATAGGAAAAAAAAAAAAAAAAAACAAGCAAGACTTAGCCAATTGTCTCAAGGGGAAATGTAAAAAATTTGGATCATTACTGTCTCTCTAATTATCCATGATAACCCTGAATACCCTTTTTAATTAGAAAAAAATCTAGTCCCCTTTTAAAGTTATCTATCGAATCCGCTATCACCACCTCCTCTGGTAGAGAATTCCACAGATTAACCACTCTTACTGTGAAGAACCCTTTTCTTTCTTTGAGGTGGAATCTTTTTACTTCTAACCTCAAGGGATGTCCTCTTGTCAGTTGAAAACCTCTTGGCACAAAAAGCTCCCCCGACAAATCTTTATACTGACCCTGGATGTATTTATATAAGGTAATCATATCTCCTCTTAGACGCCTTTTTTCTAGAGAAAATAAGTTTAATTTGGTTAGTCTTTCTTCATAACTTAGCCCCTCCATTCCCCTTATTAGTTTTGTTGCCCTTCTCTGTACCTTTTCCAGCTCTAAAATGTCCTTTTTATGAAGTGGTGCCCAAAATTGTACTCCATATTCCAAATGAGGGCGTACTAGAGATTTGTATAGTGGCAGAATTATATTTGCTTCCCTGGCTTCTATACCCTTCTTAATACATGCTAATATTTTATTTGCCTTTGCAGCTGCTGCTTGGCTTTGAGCACTGTTACCTAGGTGGTTGTCCACAAGCACTCCCAAATCCCTTTCAATATCTGATACACCTAGATTTGCTCCATTAAGATTATAAATTGCATGGCTATTTTTCCTTCCCAGATGCATAACCTTACATTTATTCGTATTAAATCTCATCTGCCATTTATATGCCCATTCCTCAATTTTATGTAAATCCACTTGGAGGGAAAGCACATCATTTTCTGATTTAAATACCTTGCACAACTTTGTGTCATCAGCGAAAATGGAGACCCCACACTCCAATCCTACCTCTAATTCATTAATAAATATGTTAAAAAGGAGAGGACCTAATACTGAACCCTGAGGAACTCCACTTACCACATTAGTCCAATCGGAGTATGTTCCATTTACAACAACCCTTTGCTTCCTGTCTTTTAGCCAGCTCTCAATCCATGAGCAGATATTTACTGCAATTCCTGTATCCCTTAGTTTGCCCAATAGTCTCCCATGTGGCACTGTATCAAAAGCCTTTGCAAAATCCAAAAAGACTACATCCACTGAGTTGCCTTGATCCAGGTTCCTACTAACCTCCTCATAGAAACTAATTAGATTTGTTTGACATGACCTATCCCTCATAAACCCATGTGGACTCCTACTTATAATCCTGTTCAGATAGACATATTCTTGTTTATTATACCTTATTAACCCTTCTAAAAGCTTCCCCACTACAGAAGTGAGGCTCACTGGTCAAAAATTTCCCTGGATTTGATCTTGCTCCCTTTTTAAATAGGTATCACATCAGCTTTTCTCCAGTCAGCTGGTAGAGACCCCGTGTTGAGTGAATCTTGAAAAATTAAATATAATGGTTTGGCTATTACAGAACCCAGTTCCCTTAGTACCCTTGGATGTATTCCATCAGGACCCGGGGCTTTATTAACATTTATTTTTTCGAACCTCTTTTGGATTACTTCCTGTGTTAACCAATTATTTGGTGAAGGTAGTGCAGCCCCATTATGTTGCAGTGTCCCAGTGACCTCCCTTGTGTATACCGAAGAAAATAACCTATTTAGCTCATCTGCCTTTTCCTGGTCATTAATTTTCAGACAGCCTGTTTCACATTCTAATGTTCCTATAGCTTCCTTCCTCGCCTTCTTCCCATTAATATACTTAAAATATATTTTAGAGTTAGTCTTACTCTCTTTTGCAATTAATTTTTCATTTTCTATTTTAGCCAGTCTAATCGCGCTTTTGCAAGCCTTGTTGATTTCCTTGTATTCCCGTAAAGCAGTCTCTGTCCCCTCTTGTTTGTATAATTTAAATGCCTGTTTTTTACTCCGTATCTTGATCTTTAAATCATTGTTAAGCCACATGGGTTGTGATTTAATCCTTTTACTTTTATTCCCACACAGTTTATGCCGATGTGTATGTATATTTAGTAAGGATTTAAATGTTGTCCATTTATGTTCAGTGTTTTTACCTATCAGTTCTCTGTCCCATTCTATACTTTGTATTGCTGCCCTTAGACCGTTAAAATCTGTCCTTTTAAATTTAAGAGTTTTTGTTGGCCCCTTAAAATGTTGTTTTTTTAATTCAATCTCAAATGAGACCAAATGTTTCCCAAAGGTTGCCCTAACCATTTATAACAATTATGATAATAATATGTTTGCTTCCTGGATGTACATGGTTATTGCTGCCTAATATATCTGTAGTCATAACCAGAGATCTGACAGTGCTATTGGATGCCAGTAACTATGTGTGTGGGGTTAATGTGTGTGCATATGAAGGTGTGATGGTGCATTTGATAGTCACATTGCAGGCTTTCCTGAAAGCCAGTGTCCAGCTGTCCTGGAAGGCCCACTACTGCTGCTGGCTCCAACGACTCCTTCAGAGTCCATTCCCATCCACAGTAGGTGATGTTGAATGGTGGGCCACCACCAGTTGCCCAGGCTACTCTGACCTCCGCTGCCATCATCTTCTTCACCTTCCTCATATCGGTCATCATATCGGTGTTTCACAGACTTCACATCCCTGTTTGGAACCCTTAATGGCGCAACAGCTGCAGCAACCTCATTCCAGGCACGTGTATTCTCAATGGCTTTACATCCCTCATACCATGAATGATTCTATGGTGGGCTTGGATTTGTTGGTTAATTTACCTGTGATGGGATCGCAAATTATGGGCTTGCTTGATTTTGGTGCGATTCATGGGATCGGATAGTTGGAATCATTACATGTGAAACCAGGGTTTATGGGCTTGAGGCCTCAGCCCGTAACTTGCACCCTGCTCAATTGAATAGCACCGGAATTGGAGACAACACACATACAGCCTTTATACCACAAGTTGCGGGCTTCAAATTGAATGAGGCTCATATTGTATATCCTGTAAGTGATTGAGGTGTGGACATGTTAGAAGTAAACCCTAAGTTCTTGGGAAATGTACAGAAAATATCCCACAAGTTAGTGCAATGCAGACTAAACCCTGTGCTAATAAACTCATACAAGGGGTTTTTGTACATTACTCTTTTACGCATACACAAACAAGGGCTCTGGTATGCACCCCAGTAAGGGCTATAGTAAAAACTAAATAAGATGATCTGCAGATGGACAGCTCTGCAGAATATTGCAGTTAAACACATAGCTCACACCTGCCAAGCACAGCCAGCTGGCTTATTCTTCAATCAAGTGCTAAGTCAACACTCTTGAGATAGTGACCCTGGCTATTATAGAGCAGATGTTCACACCTGAGATGCTCTGTTTTACATGTAAGCATGCATTCCTAAGGAAACTAAGAATTCACCTTAGCCTGATTGGTGGCTACTAGATGTTCCATCTCACACAGAGGCATGCCTTTATTGTCTACTTGAGAATGCACATTATCCTGATTGGGGAATCTTAATTTACATGTAGGTTTGCACCCATTGGTTACCAAAAAATGCACAATTTTCTGAATGGTTGTTTTGTTTTTCACATAAACAAGGTGTGAGACCATTTACTGTATGCTTGTATCCTGAGTGGGGAGTGGTACTGTTCTGAGACCACTGGTATCCTGTCTGTTTTATAATCTGCACATACTCTTGGGCATTGTCTCTATCCTAAAGCCATCTTTTGTGCCATAGGTAACAAAAACTACACTGTCCTTGCTTGGGTAGGTTTGAACTAGGTTCTTATCAATCCCCATTGAAGAAGCAAGTCGTGACAACATATATATTTGTTGTAATTTGATAGGTGCGCAGCTTGTCAAGAGACAGTTAATCTGTTTTCATGTGATTTGAGAACACACTGAGAGTATAGAGAACTATCCCATAGCTGGACATTATCCATTGAGAGGGGCTGTAATAAAGGGAGGCAACAAGTGTTGGTGTTTCAATGGATGATGCCTAGTCAGTTTGTCAATTAGTGTTTGTACCTGTGAACGAGGGTAGTAAAGGAACAATAATTTTGCCTCTTACATTCTCCCTCACTGAAATCCTCATCCATCTTTTTATCTGCATAGATGCTGTCACTCTTGGGGATGGAGCCATGCACACAGCTAGGCAGGCTTCACTTACAACATGACCACTTTTAATCTGATTCAACCTCCTAACAGGAGAGGAGTAGTTTATAAATACATATAATAATATATAATATAATATAGCGCATATAATGTATGCATATTATATATAGTTTTTAATCCAGATATGTATGTTTACTTGAATTATCAATGTATAATTATTTATTAACCTGTGATCTTTGTGTAATGTACAATTATATGTTTTACACATTATTAATTGAGTGCTAATTTCCTGCTATGAATAAGAAGCTGTAGAAAGGTAAGAACCTGCCCAGCTGTGTGGTGTCACTGTCATGACTGACTTTTGAGCTAGAGTGGTACTCCCCGGAACCCCATAAGCAACCCTGTTATTTGGGACTCTAATACATGGGGTTGCTAATATCAAAGACTATTAAAATGGACATGAGATTTGTTGTACGGACTATAACATGTTGTTTTATGTTTAATGTAATGTGGGTCATAATAATGATGTTATATACACTGTAATAATGTTATTGTACCGTTAACTAACAGAGATACGCATTCAGCCATGTTTGTTAGTGTGACAACAAAGGGTTAACCCAAAGTTTCTGCAAGAATTTAAATTGATATATGGCCCCTCACAGCAGCCATGCATACCCGCTCTCTGGCATCAGATAGTCCTAAAAGTTGTTGAGTTTGACCGAATAGATAACCCCCACCACTCCTGACAGCAGAGCAAAACCAGAGGGGGTTTTACTAAAGAAAGTGGAGAGTGGGAGATGTGGGTTTATTTTTTGGTTTTTAAATGTGTCTGAAAAGAAAGAATAAAGTCAGTCTGTCTCTGCATTAATAAAAGGTGCATGTGTATTTCTTGCATGATGAGAAATCCTAATTAAAAGGATCTGATTTTCCTGCTTCTCCATGAATGATGTTCTGATCTGAATGAGTATGCTGGGTACTGAGATGAATAAAGTCACAACCTGTATGCTAAAGTAGGAGAGTCTTGGGGTGCACGAGGCCCCTCATTTCTGAGTTGTGACAATTACATTTTCACATTTCGTTGGAAGCTGAAACTAAAAAAAGATAAGGGAGGATAACAGTGAGGGAGAATGTGAGGGACAAAATGGCTGATCCTCTACGAAGCAATATGAGTGACATAATAAAGTAACTAAACCTAAAATATTATACATATTTCACCATGATGTAATAAAAAGTATAGAAGAGAATAATCTTGATTCAATTTAGACGACCTTGAATAAAGATTAATCATTAAAGTCAGTAGATATTTGAAGACCTCACCTGAACTCCAACTCTAGAATGAAATCTTTAAGTGGTAAAGAATGAGGGATTTCTTTAAAATTGCCAAGGTTTCCAACAGTCTCAGTATTTGTAAGTGTTACTGTTAGCAGTGACTTGTGACTCACTGTAGTCATAGTAAAAGGTTGGAAGATATGATTGCACTATCCATGTCATGAACAGTTTCAAGGCTAGTCGAGAGAAATGGATACAAGATTTTATCTGAAATACATCATTAAAATGTTATTCATAATCCTCAGTGCCATTATTCTGGGAATCTGCTGGCATCTATTTTCATATTATATGTAAGAACCCCCGAACATATGATTAAGGATAAATTATAAGTGTGTCACTGATCAAACAATCACAAGGGCAACAGAAATGTAATTCTAATTACTATAAAATAATGGCAAAAGTAAGATGAATATAAGTATATAATCTCAAACTGTGTTTTTCATGGGACAGCAGGCTGTCTGAAAATGCAGTGCAGTACTTTGAAATAAGTTTGTATATGCACAGAAATGTCTATATGCAGTGATATTTCTATGTGTAAGTGTGCTTGTCACTTTCTGGGGGCCTGTTTTGCTGTGTCCATATGATCACATGACTGAAGGACTGAACAACAACAGCAATAGAAAGAGGAAAGGAAGATCTGCATGTGGGGCATGGGGTGCACAAATCCGAATGGCCTATGGCAGCATAGACCTAAATACTCCCATAGTGTATTCTAATCTCTGGCAATTTGTTTACCTCTTCTGCAACTGAAAGACATCCTTTAGCCATTATGTAATACCGGTTTAAACAAAACAAAAAAAGTCACAGAACAAATATGGCAGACAAATATGACTCATACAGCTTTATTACTGTTCCCCGCTGAGAAGGACTAACCACCAGAGCAGGTAAATATCTTAATTTGTTTAATTTGCTATGAGTTTTTCATTTGAAAAATAGAAAATATATTGGGACACATTAAGAAATACCCTTTTTCAGATTCAGCAAAGAACAATATTCTTTCCCCGACCCTTTAATATTTTACTATTAAGTAACCACTTATTACTCTTTTTTTTTAAAGAGTTTTGCAGCTACAATAAAAATACACCACTTTCAGAAAAAGTAAGACTCAAGTAATACAAAAAGACGAATGTGCTTAAATTCAAGAAAATATTTATTTACAAACATTTAAAAAGTATATTACATTGTTTGAACCAAAAATGTAACGTACTTTTGCATACATAACACGGCTAGAAATGTATTCAACATATTTAAACAGAATCATTTTTGAGTAAATGCCACTAAAAAAATGCAGAAACATGAAAAAAAAATATGTGAAGAATATCTAACATACTTTTAACAACAAATTAAATGGAGCTGATTTACATCTTTGTCCACCATATATATATTTCTTCGCAGCTTTGCAAGAATAAATACTAAATGGTTCTCTTGTTTTATTTATTTATTATACAAAACTGACAAAAAACATATCCTTCAAATTAAATTGCTTTGTATATTCAAATCAATTCAGAATCAAAATAACTTAAAACATTCACAATGGGGTACGGATCAGAGATACATTGAGCAATGGAGAGCAAACTACATTACTACAAGACTCCAAATCTTCTGTGGATTACTCCTACCTCAGTAACAGTATCAAATAATGTCATCTTTTGAATATCTTTATTTAAATTATAGAAAAAGAAATAGCATATTTTTATTTATTTTATTTACAGACCGCTAGTTATTAATTGATGCTCCAGAGTATCTTTGAAGTAAGTTGAAAAAAAAGAGTAGATCTGGCCTATTTATCAAAATGGTAAGTGGTGTTAAAAAAATGGGGTTACACATCCCAATTTTCTATAGGTCCTATTTATCAGAGTTTAATTTATCATTATTTGATAAATAAGCCCTATAGAAAATGTGGGAAGAGTAGATATTTCATGTTTTATCTTGTTTAATTCAATTTTCCTCTGCTTATCCACACTTTTATGCAAGCTTCATATATATACCCCAATGTGTTTTCAAAGTATTACTTACTTTAGGGAAGTGTAGTTATTGTTATGAGCTGGTATATTTTTCAAAACACTTTGGTTTTGCTGTATAATGAGTATCAACAGAGTTATTACTTAAAGAAAGATCACTGGGGATTGTTTCATAAATGTATATTCACATTTTGTGAATAATAAAATATATATATTTGCTTGTATTTCTTCTGTGTTTTATATTTTTTATAAAATAAAAAAAAACTAATACAGTTTGTTTATTATATTTTTGATCTCTCAGCCAATTATTATTCAGGGCTAGTGTCAGGGGGATATTAAAATCACTGACATTAGCTGCATTGTTGAGATTTGCACTTAGGGTTCAGAGTTGTTAGATCAGTCAGGGTGTCTACCTCAGAAGCCTTGTGGTACACTTCCCCAAAGACGGAATTAACTAAGCTTTCACAGAAATTAACTGGTCTTTGTAAAAAAGTGTATCTTATGTAGCACAGAATCACAGTACAAATGATTAAAATCTCTACATTTTTTTTCCCGTTATTTATTTATAGTCATCCAGCAGTGTCATTTTAAGCATTCAATTTATTCATATGCAATTATTTTATTAAATAAGGGCAATAAATATGAAAAATTAATGAGCAATAGTGTGTTTATTATTCATACATAATTTGCTTATTACTAATGCTTTCTATTTATGTTAGATCATCCTTGCCTCTGGTATTGTGAATTCCATAAGCTTCTGATATTAAAATTCTGACAAATCAATTAGAGATTTTGTTGGTTACCTCATTAGAAAATGTGAGCGGTTCTTGGAGTTTGGACAGAGATCTGTCTTATTACTTGGCACTGTGGTCCAAGAGTCCTACATAAATTCAGACCTCATAAATACATAATATGCTTAACTGAAAAAATATAAAGAAGTAAGTAATTGTAATACAGACTAATAATATATTCACTAATTTAAAATATTTACATTTTAAATTAACAAGTTAGTGACTACAGCACATAAGTGCAAATATATTAATATACATAAATATTTTATAAAGACAAACACCATTTATTGGATTAAAAGAATAATAGTACACACACAAAATGCAATATTAGATGTCAGTATTCAAAATAAACAATAGTGTGCTATTGATAAAAATAGCTCTTACAAATATACATATGTGTATGATTTCAAATATATTTTTTATCATTCCCTCAATAATGTGACATAACTGGCCCAAAGGAACACTGACAAATATAATTGTAAACACATGTACAAATAAAGTAAAATAATTACTTTTATTCTCTTAAAATATGTTTCCAAATGTATAAATGACTTTTAAGTAATATCTATCATCTCATTTTATTTAAGATCACATTTTATCATTTTATAATGGCTAGCTGACATTTTTGTTGTGATTCCTTCAATAAAAACAGAGGCAATGGCTTGGTACTATAGGGATCTAATCTATTAAATTTGTCTATAATAATGAAATCATCACTCTATGAACAGAACTGTTTGCAAGTCCCACAAAGAATGACAACCAGACTAACTAGTTTGGCAGATAATTAAACTATCATGGAAATTTATATGAAGAGAATGAAAGCTAATTATATATTTTTAATTGTCACATATTGTTTGTACATGATAGTTTTGTTTCCCAGAATTCCTTTAAGAACAGTAAGTAATTAAACATAAAACTGACAAAAAAAGAACTGGTGCAAAAATACATTTACAATATTACGGGCTGAAAACATACAGTACATGAGGTTGAAAAAATGGACCATGGAGTCAGTATTTCCACAGGGATTTTTGTATTCATTCAAATACAGGGCATTTCCATCTTCTCAGAGTCCTTAGGATCATTGGTGCAACCTTCTCATTATATCTATTAAAAAAATATACATGTATAAATACGTTATTTTGAACAGAAATGAATACATACAATATACAGTAGAAGCAATCAAATAATTAAAACATCTTGAAAGTTAGAACATTAAAGGACCACTGAAGTCATGGCTATATTTTTCACTAGGCAAATAGGGAAACTGCCTAGGGACATCTCCCTGAGAGGGGTCTCTCATTTGCATAACAATATATGTAAATTTCAGTTTATTGTTAAGACATACAGTTCATTACACTAGCTCTACCTTTCACTGTTTGCCGACCACAAAGCTTTCCACCTTCTACATGTATTGAAAGCACCATAATCAGCTCACTAACTTGCTACCTTCGATAGCACAGCATGCTCCTGCTACTCTTATTTATGGGTCCTCATAATGGAAACTAGAATTATACCTTCTTATATCTAGTTAGACCTTGCCTGTAAAATAAATTATACTTTATAATATGTGTTCAATAAGCAAGTCTGCCATTTTATTATATGTTATAATGTTTTATCTGACTATCCACATCCTCCGTTTTTTCTTCAGTATATATATTTCTGTAGTGTAGGACCCCCCACCCTGGGCCCCCTTTGCTCCACCCCATAGAGAATGGAAGTGCAAAACACGCTTTGTGAAGCTCTGCTGCAGGAGGAAGAGGTGAAGCAGATGTGGGAAATTGTCCTGGGGAGGGGTGCTGTTATGGGAACAAGTCTCAGGGAAGGGCACTGAGTGAGTTGGTAATAGGGATGAGGCCCAGGGGCAGGGCAATTTTTATTTTCTGCATTTTTCTAGCTCCACCACTGCCTGTTCTAAACATTATTATACTACTTCCTTTAAAATCAATAAAAAACAATTGTATAATAATTAATAAACTCTTAAAAAGGAATTAATCTAATGCATAGAGCAAAATATGCTTAAAATGTTATTTAATAGTTAATGTAAATTAATTATCTTGTGTGTGGAGAATGTAGCCAGGAAGAATTCTGAGGAATCAGGCTATTATCTAGGTCCCCAGAAGAAAGTGTTTCATAGAGATGCATTATACTTTGGAAACATTTTGTAGGAGCCAGCAGTAGAAATTTAACAATCTTGGCTTCAAGGCTCCTGGGAAGTTTCCAGCCTTTGTGTATATATATATATATATATATATATATATATATATATATATATATATATATATATATATATATATATATATACAGTGCCTAGCAAAAGTATTCACGCCCCTTGACATTTTACCTATTTTGTTACACTACTGCCTTATGTTCAATGTTTTGTTAATCTGAATTTTATGTGATGGATCAGAACACAATAGTCTAAGTTGGTGAAGTGAAATGAGAAAAATATATACATGAAAATATTTTTTAGAAATAGAAAACAGAAAATTGGCATGTGTATTTCTATTCACCCCCTTTGTTAAAAAAAGCTCTGGTGCAACCAATTACCTTCAGAAGTCATATAATTAGTGAAATGATGTCCACCTGTATGCAATCTAAGTGTCACATAATCTGTCATCACATATACACACCTTTTTTTAAAGGCTCCAGAGGCTGCAACACCTAAGCAAGAGGCACCACTAACCAAACACTGCCATGAAGACCAAGGAACTCTCCAAACAAGTAAGGGTCAATGTTGTTGAGAAGTACAAGTCAGGGTTAGGTTATAAAAAAATATCCAAATCTTTGATGATACCCAGGAGCACCATCAAATCTATCATAACCAAATGGAAAGAACATGGCACAACAGCAAATCTGCCAAGAGACGGCCGCCCACCAAAACTCACGGACCGGGCAAGGAGGGCATTAATCATAGAGGCAGCACAGAGACCTAAGGTAACCCTGGAGGAGCTGCAGAGTTCCACAGCAGAGACTGGAGTATCTGTACAGAGGACGACAATAAGCCGTACGCTCCATAGAGTTGGGCTTTATGGCAGAGTGTCCAGAAGAAAGCCATTGCTTTCAGCAAAAAACAAAATGGCACATTTTGCCATTCTGGTCTGATGAAACAAAAATTGAACTTTTTGGCCATCAAAGAAAACGCTATGTCTGGCACAAACCCAACACATCACTGGGAAACTGGTCAGAGTTGAGGGAAAGATGAATGGTGCTAAATACAGGGATTTTCTTGAGCAAAACCTGTAGCATTCTGTGCGCGATTTGAGGCTAGGACGGTGGTTCACCTTCCATCAGGACAATGGCCCCAAACAAACTGCTAAAGCAACACTTGAGTGGTTTAAGGGGAAACATGTAAATGTGTTGGAATGGCCTAGTCAAAGCCCAGACCTCAATCCAATAGAAAATCTGTGGTCAGACTTAAAGATTGTTGTTCACAAGCGCAAACCATCCAACTTGAAGGAGCTGGAGCAGTTTTGCAAGGATGAATGGGCAAAAATCCCAGTAGTAAGATGAATATAAAAAAAATATTTCAATGTTACTATCTTGCATATAAACCAATGATGTTACAAACATCTACGTTTTTTATCAAACAACAAAAATTTATTACACAGTTTTTTCAACTTATATTATTTGCTAGAACAAGAAAATGCGTAACATATGATGTTTGAGACCCGAGTAACAGAAATATTTTATTGAGGATGGCTCCGCAAATCAAATAACAGTGTCATTTCATTATAATGAATATAGATGTATATTGTTAAATGCAATTTTTTATTTTATTTTATATAATATATATTTATTATCACAACTTCCTTAGTACAGTCCTCCTAATTGCTTAGCAGACTGGGGAATGCCATTATTGTTAGCCAAGCACAGTTTGTTAGAAAAAAACAACTGCGTGGGATGTTCTATGTTCTTTTTGTTGCAATAAATAATACCCAAAATTCCAGCACATTCCTACTTTAATCATATTGATTAATGACACTTAGAGCACCATTTGTGAGAATATCTACCTCTAATCAACATTAAGTGAGAATTTTTATTTTAGGAATGGTAACTTGCCTTTTACACATTTTTAGAGATAGGTTGTGCTATTTCTCATTCCCACCTTCTCGAAAATACATATTCCTTGAAATATCATGGAAGCTACCAAGGATGTAAGACTAGGAGAAGGGTGGTCCTTCACAAGGTTGTAGAATGGAACTGGAGGACTTCAAATTGATAAACCTCGAGGCTGTCAGAACGAAGTAAGAACTTGTATATTTTAGTACAGGTTTGTACATTCATATATTCAACACAGTGTAATTATTTATAATTGGTCTTAACACATAAAACAGTATGTTCATTTATTGAGTACTTATATTGTCAAACTTAGGCGCAATTCGAGCAACACATCTGTTTTCTACTAAAGTGTATATATATTCAACAAAGAGCAAGGTTATTAGTAGTACAATAAACCAGGGCACCATATCCACTACAAAAACCTTCCTGGCACACAGGAAGTTTGTATCTGCACAATGGTAAGGTGGCATATACAATTACATTTATTATTTCTAATGGAAGGCTCATTAGTTTACAATGACTCACTCTTTATATAGGGTTGGCACTGCAAGAAGCAACTTCAATAAAGAAAATAGAAGCTTACAGCAACATTATTGCATATAAATGTAAAGGATGTGTTTATTTAATTTGTATCTCTCTAACTCCATTATGCTCATTATCAAGCTTTGTTATTGGTGTTGTTTTTATCCAAAGTGCTTTCAGCTATTAGACTATTAGGTTAAGACAGCATTGGTGTGTGGTTTATAAAAGTATAGATTTAAACATACAGACACAAGATAAGTAGGAGGCCCTGAGCAGCAATTTCACATATAAGGTGGTATTATCCAAAGATCTAAATCCTATGGGTGCTGTTCACAAGTTTACAAACTAAAGGAAACCAATGGTTTCCTTAAGACTGTAGGTGAGGGGCTAATGTGAGTGTCAGAAGGGGAATCATGGTAATGGGTGTGAAGTCAATGTAATAATAGGGGAGAGTTAGGACAAAAGGGTGGCAATTTAGTTAGAATAACGTTTATTAAAATGAACATGGTGGTGGGTTGCTGACAATCCACCATTAGGGTATTCATTTTGGGTGTATTTATAATGGCTGACAAATGGAGGAGGATGTCCTCAAGTTTATCAAGATCCCAGATTTGGGGATTCCATTAAAGCAGTGGTGAGCCACTCAGTCCTTAAAAAACTGCCAAACAGTCCAGGATTTCTATGACTCTCTGCTTGTGTATTTGGGTTCACTCTGCTTTATCACACCTTTACTCATTTTCATTCAGTCTGACTAATCTGCTAGGAAGAGATTAAAAACCTGGACTGCTAAAGGCTGGGTAGGACAATTGAGCCGCATTTGGCTCTAAAGTATAGTTTGCATACTCCTGGTACGGAGATTACAGTAAAATATTCTTAAATACATACACAGTGAGTATTGCCATTTCCCATAGTATAAAGAAGGCAAATTCAATATCTAACAAAGAATCTAATCACTCCATAATTTTATTGACTGACACCTAGTATGCTAGTAAGAGAAGGAGCTTTGTACACATGGACTCTGCTATCAATATAAAAAGAACCTTTTATCCAACCCAGTAATGTGAATGTGACTGACATTTAGCAACACAATCCTATACCTCTATCTCTTGACTAGAAAAGATGTAAAGAGCTTTTCAATCATTAGTTTGGCTTAATGTGTGTAATAACAAGGAGAAACAAGATGTATTAGAAAAAATATATAGCAGTCATTAAGGGAATTTAATACACACTCCTAATTCAATATTAAAGCATACATTCATTGTTCCTATTCATGTTTTAAAGTATGGATACAAAAGGTAGAATACGTGACATAAGGAAGCTTTTATCATTAGAGAACCAGGTTTTGCAATTTTCCTGTCTTAGTCTCATGTTAAAATGGTAAATGGATTTGAGAAGTGGCCATTATGTGTGTATTCAAACTGATATATTCCATGCTCAAGGGGTTTATTGAAAAGCTGTATGGGGGTGTAAGCTATAAAGCCTTTTACATCCCTAGGTATCCTTTAAAATGTTAAAGGTTAAGGTTGTCCCATATCTGCAACATGCTTTTTGAAAACGTCTCAATTATATGCAAAAATGCTGCAGTGAGAGGTACCATTTTTGTTTTTGCTAATCTGCATTCTTTAAATGGGAGAAGATCCTGAATGCAATGGAAGCTGTCAGCTGTTGCAATGAAAATGTGGCAACACATAATGCAATGGACATCCAATTGGTTTATAAAGATGCAAAAGCAGACAAGCAGCTTAAAATGGCAATTACAATTAACAGTAAAGAACAATTGCATTAGTAAAGACAGAGAAATGTGCACATAATGATGCATTTTTTTTATTAGAATAGGTTTCGCTCACAATTCAAGTGGATTCAAAGTGGCTTATGCCAAAAGCATCTGCAAAGCTTTGATTACCTGCTAGTATACAGCCTTATTAAATTGTGATTTGTCCAATTGAACAGGGCTCTATATAAGCACAGAGGAAATATTTTTTAAAGAAGTTTTTAGTTAGTGAACTTTTATCCAAAAGCAAGGTATTCTACTAACTAGGTAATGTTGAATGTTTGTGGGTAGAGTTAAATAGCGGAGCAGCAAATTCCCAAAAAATATTGGTAGGAGTATGCTATAAACCCCCCAAAATAATTGAAAGTAAGCAAATACTATTATTGTTACAGATTAGAAATGCGGCTAAGCATGGGCAAATTCTATTAATGGGAGATTTTAACAACCCTGAAATAAACTGGATGAATGAGACCAGCAGTACGGGCAAAGGGAGCAGGTTCTTGAGTACACTCAGGGATCATTATCTGTCTCAGGTTTTGCAAGAGTCTACTAGAAATGAGGCCATCTTGGATCTAGTCATCACAAATAATATTGATATGGTAACAAATGTTGAAATAGGGCAACCTTTGGGAAACAGTGATCACAACACAGTCTCATTTGAGATTGAATTAAAAAACAAAACTGTAAGGGGGCAACAAAAACTCTTAATTTTAAAAGCGCAGATTATAACGGTCTATGGGCAGCAATACAGTATTGACTGGGACAGAGAACTGGCAGGTAAAAATACTGAACATAAATGGGCAACATTTAAATCTGTACTAAATATACATACACATCGGCATATACCATGTGGGAATAAAAGTAAGAGGAGCAAATCACATCCAACGTGGCTTATCAATGATTTAATGATCAAGATATAGAGTTAAAAACAGGTATTTAAATTATACAAACACGAGAAATCAAACGGAAATCAACAAGGCTTGCAAAAGGGCTATTAGACTGGCTAAAATAGAAAATGAAAAATTAGTTGCAAAAGAGAGTAAGACTAACCCTAAAATATTTTTTAAGTATATAAATGGGAAGCAGGCGAGGAAGGAAGCTATAGGAGCATTACAATGTGAAACAGGCCATCTGAAAATTAGTGACCAGGAAAAGGCAGATGAGCTAAATAGGTTGTTTTCTTCTGTATATACAAGGGAGGTACCAGTGGTTGGGTCACTGCACCATAATGGGGCTACATTACCTTCACCAAATAACTGATTAACGCAGGAAGAAATCCAAAAGAGGTTGGAAAAAATAAATATGAATAAATCCCCAAGTCCTGATCGAATACATCCAAGGGTACTAAGGGAACTGGGTTCTGTAATAGCCAAACCATTATATCTAATTTTTCAGGATTCACTCAACACAGGGTATCTACCAGATGACTGGAGAAAGGCAGAGGTGATATCTATATTTAAGAAGGTAGCAAGAGCAAACCCGGGGAGTTATAGACCTGTAAGCTTCACTTCTGTAATGGGAAAGCTTTTAGAAGGGTTAATAAGGGATAATATACAAGAGTATATCTATTTAAACAGCATTATAAGTAGGAGACAACATGGATTTATGAGGGATAGGCTGGGTCAAACAAACCTAATTTGTTTCTATGAGGAGGTTAGTAGGAACCTGGATCAAGGCAACTCAGTTTTGCAAAGGCTTTTGATACAGTGCCACATGGGAGACTATTGTGCAAACTAAGGGATACGGGAATTGCAGTAAATATATGCATGTGGATTGAGAGCTGGCTAAAAGACAGGAAACAAAGGGTTGTTGTAAATGGAACATACTCGGATTGGACAAGTGGGGTTCCTCAGGGCTCAGTATTAGGTCATTTCCTTTTTAACATATTTATTAACGACTTAGAAGTAGGATTGGAAAGTAGTTTCTCCATTTATGACGTACTTTCCCTCCAAAGGGATTTGCATAAATTAAAGAAATGGGCAATTAAATGGCAGATGAGATTTAATACGAATAAATGTAAGGTTATGCATCTGGAAAGAAAAAATAACCATGCAATCTATTAACTTAATGAAGCAAATCTAGGGGTATCTGATATTGAAAGGGATTTGGGAGTGCTTGTGGACAACCACCTACGTAGCATTTCTCAAAGCCAAGCAGCAGCTGCAAAGGCAAATAGACTATTAGCATGTATTAAGAAGGGTATAGAAGCAAGGGAGGCAGATATAATTCTGCCACTATACAAATCCCTAGTACGCCCTCATTTGGAATATGGAGTACAGTTTTGGGCACCAATTCATAAAAAGGAAATGTTACTGGAAAAAGTACAGAGAAGGGCTACAAAACTAATAAGGGGAACGGAGGGGCTAAGTTATAAAGAAAGACTATCCAAATTAAACTTATTTTCTCTAGAAAAAAGGCGTCTAAGAGGGGATATGATTACCCTATATAAATACATCCAGGGTCAGTATAAAAAATTGTCAAGGGAGCTTTTTGTGCCAAGAGTTTTTCAATTTACAAGAGGACATCATTTGAGGTTAGAACTAAAAAGATTCCACCTCAAAGAAAGAAAATGTTTCTTCACAATAAGGGTGGATAATCTGTGGAATTCTCTACCAAGGGAGGTGGTGACAGCGGATTCAATAGATAACTTTAAAAAGGGATTGGATATATTTTTAATTAAAAAGGGCATTCAGGGTTATCCTGGTTAATTAGAGAGGGAGTATTGATCCAGGGAGGAGTCCGATTGCCAGTATCTGGGGGTCAGAAAGGAATTCATTTTTTTCCCTTTTGAGACAATTGGCAAAGTTTCACTGTTTTTTTGTTTTTTTTGTTTGCCTTCCTCTGGATTCATTAACAACTAATCTGCATATTGCAGATCAGAGGAGATCTTAAAAGGTTGAACTTGATGGACTAAAAGTCTTTTTTCAACCTCAATTACTATGTAACTATGTAATAATAATCAAACGTGTTTTGTCGCTCCTATGCAGCTTTTTCAATTACCAAATTGAGCCAGATGCCTTATTTAGTTAATACTGGCACTAACCACTGCATGGAGGCAGCCATCTTCAAACAGGGGCCGTCCTCTCCTCCGTTTGTGAGCTAAAATTATAGTAAAACGGTCCTTCAGTCCTTTACGCTCTAGCCGGCCAATTTACGTCACAAAAGAGACGTTACCTTCACCTAAACATATCACTCAAGATAGTGCTGGGGAAGTGCCGCTGGAGCTGAGCATATTCCATATTAAGCCGCAGTATGACATCATTAATGAGTACTTTCAAGCGCTTATATCTTCAGAACAGAAGGTATTTGGAACATAGTGTAATTGGGCAAGTATCTTAAGCTTGGCATGATATACTGATTTCTGTAAAGCTGTTATGCTAGTGATTGGGTCCCTTTCAGGATCTACTAATTTTACTTTACATCTACATTTTGCTCCATTCCATTGTGCTGTTGTATCAATTTCGAAATAAGCCCTAGGTGCAACATTTTAAAGGGACATGGACACCATCATCACATATATAGTTGTGAGCGTACGAGTTGTTGCTAATGCTGCGGGCTCGCGTAGCGAGCCCGCGGCCCTCGCAAAGCGAGGGCCGCGGGCTCGCTACGCGAGTCGCGGCCCTCGCGAAGCGAGGGCACTGCCCGAGGGTCTCAGTTGCTGGCATGGAGCGCCGAAGGCGCTCCATGCCAGCAACTGAGGACCCTCGCGAAGCGAGGGCCTCAGTTGCTGGCATGGAGCGCCGTAGGCGCTCCATGCCAGCACCTGAGGACCTCGCAAAGCGAGGGCCGCAGTTGCTGGCATGGAGCGCCGAAGGCGCTCCTTGCCAGCAACTGCGACCCTCGCAAACTTCACGTCGCAACCCAAACACTACGACACACACATTACGACACTCGCAAACAACATACGACACACGTTCACACACATTACGGACTCGCAACACTCGGACGCAACTCGCGAACATTACAAAATGTCAAACACAATACATACACACACCACATACATAAAAAACTTACCTACACCAAGAGGGAGCACCCAGCACCTCAAAAATACAACTTACACCTCGATTTTACTTCAAATAAAACAGTTTAGAGACTAAAAAAAAAACGAAGCGAGAGAAAAAATGGCCGCCGAACAAAACGAAAACGAGACTACAGCACTCTAAACTCGCAAAACACCACAAGAAACTCGCAAAACACCACAAAACACCTACGGATATTCCGATACAAACGTATAACACACATTACTCGCCATTTCTCGCCAATGCGGAAGTACACGACTACGCTAACGGTTTGGTCTCGCGCACGCACAGTGTTACACTGCACACATTCAGCACGCTTACACAGCAGATCCACACCACTAATGCTGCAGCAACATCAAAACACATTCACAGCTCTTCCACACAATGCTTTAAAATAGGTAAAGTATATTCATTTATTAATGTATTATATATTTCATTATTACACACTAAACAGCATTAGCTACCTTACAATTTCATTGCCGTCATTTTTTGACGGGCAATTCGCTAGTACATTATAAAACAGAGCACTGTAAATCTAGTGAAAAACATTTAGAATTTTTAAATTTCAAAAATATTTTACTGCTTTATAAGAGCTTTTCTATAACTATTTATTCATTCCACGGCCTGCCTCTCTGTATGTGACTGCACAGACAATCAGAAAAATCCTGCAAATGGCAATAAACTCCTCTGGGTTCTTTAAACAGTTTAATCTTGAAGGGAATGTACATTTTACAAATATAAGTACCGTATACAACATTGAAAAGAATTTCAAATAAAAAAAGTTTTTACACATTAACAGCCTTATTAAATTGCGATCCAGCCAATTCTAAAGGGCTCTATAGAAGCACAGAGCATATTTTTTTTTACAGAAGTTTTTAGTTAGTGAAGACCTTGCTTTTGGATAGAAGTTCACTAACTAAAAACTTCTGGAAAAAAATATGCTCTGTGCTTATATAGAGCCCTTTAGAATTGGCCAAATCGCAATTTAATAAGGCTGTAACTGTTTTATTTCAGCTTCTTTACAGTCTTCGGACTTAAAGTGACACTTTAAGTCCGAAGATGGATGTCTTGAGCTTCCATCAATCTATCCATTGCTTTCAATTAAATAAGGCAGCTAGCAAACCAATTGCACACACTGGGGGGAGTGTGTGTGTGTGGGGGGGGGGGGGGGGGGGGGGGGCTAAGCATCTCAAGTGACTAAGATAAGGTGAGAAGGGCTATAATTTCAATTCACATAGTAAATACATGGATGCACATCTCTACCAATTGAAATGCTTAGTAATTCCTCCTACTGTCTGGTCTTCAATATGACATTTTGATGTAACTTAAGAAACACCATTTTTATGAAATCAGTTCTTGCTGACTTCACTCACTCACTGATTTAGACATAGTCCACTCTGACAAAGTGCAGAAATATAAAAAGAAATGTCTTGCAGGACTCTACAGTGTCCCCATATCTTATATTCTCACTCATGTATTAAGGGAATTCTGCAGAAATTGCAAAATATGTTTTGCCAATTATTTAGAAATGATGAAACCATTTTTGAAAATTGCCTTGGCAAATCATCAGCTTAAAACCTGGTAAATTTTATATTTGCTGCATGGTTTGAACAGTTACAAGGAACTAAATAATTTATTTTAGCTCTGTGGTTCAGTATTTTGTTTGGAGAGTATGGATTCAAATGGATTTGCTAATTGTAATTCCGATGAAAATAAAAAAAATAGGTGATTTTGCATTTTGAGTTATCAAATGTGGTGTAATTTAAAACTACTAAGTACATTATTTAATTTATGACCCAGACTTTATTTTAGCCTAGTGCTATTTGTAATTATAAGTGCTAAGTCCTCGGAAGTCTCTATAAATTGTTTTCAATTATAAATTCTAAAGCAATGGAAAAAAAATCTGAATGTATGCAAACCATTGGGAGTAATTAGCAATTATTAGCTGAATTTACTAATTAATCCTCTGCAGCAATGGTTTTTAGACTGAAATATTCACATGCTACATTAGCAGCTATGTAAGTCATAGGCATTTTCAGAGGAAATTTTATTTGAGCAACTCTGCAAGTGCATAGAAGATGCCATGACAGTAATCCTTCATTTTTATGGCATGATGTGGCGTTACTGAACAAGCTTCTGTCTACTGATTATGTGCAGGGGAGCAGGAAGGTGTCAAATGCTATAAGTTTATCTGACCCAACCGAGTCAACACATTATTATTTATTATTTTTTCTTTTATTTGTAACACACCAACATATTTCAAATGGAGGGCCTTGATTTTGAGCTTAAAATCAAATGTACATAGTGCTTTTACTACATAGCAAGATTGAAAACTTGCAGAATTACAACATAAATGGTATGGGAGAGGTATACATTCCCCACTATTAGCAGATTACACCCAAGCTGTAAACTAGTAGAAAGTATGTTTAGTGAAGAAAATGCAACTTTTTAGGCACAAGCAGTGTATGCTAAAATAAAGATTTTTTTAATCTAAAATGCTTTTATGCTCATGGCTTAAACAGCTGTTAATGTTAATTTGTTACAGACGTGCTAAACCTCACTCACCATTTTTTCCCCAGTGTGGCACTCAATCTGATAAATATATATATATATTTGTGGATACATTTGCAAGTCTCAGCTCAGCTTCCCAGAATGCAGTGTAATAATTGTTTTTCTCGGAACTGGAAGCAGGTTTTTTAACTTGCTTTAGACATTCAAATGTGAACACAGATGTACTTTTTTATTTACTATATATATATATATATATATATATATATATATATATATATATATATATACAACAATATTTGTGTGACTAGGAAATAAGCAACAAAAATGATTTGGCCTTCATTAATAATACTAATGATCTGAGTAACATATGGAACTGGGCAGTAGCAACTATGCTTTGGAAAAGCTTCAAACACAGCATGAATTCATTCTGTAATTGCATGCAATCAGAGCACTGTGCATACACTTTGTACCCTGCTTTGATGTTAAAGAACAAGGAGTCACTGGATGGGTTACTTAGACTGGGATTCATCAGCTTGCAAGACCATACACTGTACTGTCATTGTGTGCCAAGTACTATTGACTTCAATGTTAGCTAACAAAGAATCTCTCTAGTACACAAGGGATTGTGCTTGGAATGCCCAAAATCTTTATGGCAAATTTCTCATTAAAATGTCTAATCTGCGGTGTCATCTCATCAGTTTACTTTTCTTTAATTAAGTATTTTCATAATAAAAATATTCTCTATAATAGCACAGGAATACTCTATGCATAGTCCTTTAACACAGGGCCCTCATAAATTATAATTTGAGATATCTACTACGCACATTTTACTTTGCTATAAAATGGTATAATGGTATATTATTGTTTAAGAGGAAAAAAAGAGTACATTTACAGAACAAACATAATAGAGCATAAAGTGCTAATATGATGCAACAAGACAGAAGGAGCCATAAGTAAAGTCTAGAGATTAGGAAAAAGATTTAAGTTGCATCAGGGTTGGAATTAGAAACGAAGTGGATCTCTTCAAAGAAATCTGGAATGAGTACAACATAGTGGGAGCTTAGTGTGAAGATACCAGGGAGGGGGGCCTATTCACTGTTGTGCTATTAATTCTAATGTCTTTCATCGCTTTCCTCGTCATTTACAGTGCAGTGTTGTTTTTTTTATTTGCATTTACAATGCTACAAAAATGTTTTTGCGGGCTTGCGGAATTGTAGCAATTGAATAGCAATTTTAGAGATCATAACTCCTGCGGATGTGAAAGATCAATAGTTTTGATGGGGTATAAATTACAGTTGAATTTTCAGCCCGTAACCCATAGCCGTTTGCGGCTCGCAAAAAGACGCCAATTGAATAGCAAATTAGATTACTGCCTACATTACAGGCTCCAGTAACTTACAATTTCTCAATGAATGAGGCCCTTAGTTTGGCATTTGTGAAGTAAAAAGGCCATGAAGGTATTTTTTAGGAATCTAAAAAGACAACGGTAGTAGACAAGAAGCCATTGGAGCGGGACTAGGAGGGTAGAAGTGTGCCTTGTACAGGGAAGATTGAATATTAAATGTGCAGAGGTTTTTGGAGTTTGCTGGAGTGGGTTGAATGCATTGGATAGGAAGCCAATGAAGAATAAGTTGCAGTAGCCTAGGACAGCAAGTAAATTGTGATAAAATTGGTTTTGTTGCCGAAATAGATATAGAAAGGCAATTTTGCTAATGTAATAGAAGATACCAGTGGACAGAGAATAATTAAAGATTGAGAAACAGATGGAATGATAAGGGGAAGAAGTGGCGGTAATATTAAGTAGAGCACTACATTCGTCTGTTAAGGTAGCAGTGAAGTATGGGTGGTTGTAAGTGATGGGAAGGATAGTGGTTTAGGGTTGCTGATCTTGTGCACTTCAAGGAGCTTTATTAGCATAAATATTTGATAATGACAGCATCAACAAAAAAAACTTCTCCCAGCATATATGTTGTAACTGAATTTGGAGTCTCCCTGAAACCCACAAGAAAGGGCCCTTTATAGCCCAAAGCCGAACTGTCACAGCCCTGAAGTCAAGAACTCTGTTCTTGGGACCCTGGCACATGTGATGGATAACATCAAAAGGCTATCAAAATGGACATGAGATGTGTTTTAAGGACTGTAACAATGTGTCTTTCATTTATGAGTAACGTTTAAAGAATGTATGTGGGTTCAGAATGTGCTGTGATAGTGACGTGTTTAGTGGTAAAGAGTGTACGTTTGTATTTCCAGTTAGTTAGTAACAACAGTAAAGATGTTATTTTAAAAGTGACTAATGTGAATATCTTGTTGCTTATTTAATTTGTGAATTTATTTACTATCATTGTTCTTGTGTGAAATATGGTGGGAGTAAATGGATGAGTGAACTTTTAACTCCAATGGCTTATATAAACAAAAATTATTGTAAAATCAGACTCTGGAGTTTATTGCCCCCTGTGGAGTTGTAAAAGGTGGATCATAAGAAGCAGATAAGGCCCCATATTCAATTGCAAGTCCGTAATTATCTTCAAACTGAATTTTTGGCTGTTACATAGGTATATGTATTCAATTGACTCAAGCCCGCAATTACATGCTCACAGCATGATCTACAATGCTGGATCCCAGTTTAATAACTGATATAGCACCAGTGTACGCATGTGCAATCCTTTACTAACCCCCCCCCCCCCCATATGTTTGCCTTTGCATTACAACAAAAATAGTCATTAAAAATCACTCTTTCAAAAAATATTATTTGGGTATGAAGTATAAATCATGTTTGTCCGTACAGTAGCTCCACCAGGAAACAGTTATACATAATATTGAACCTGCAGAATGTGCTTCCAAAGCAAGTCTATGTTCAGTTTTGTGTGTATAGCAATGTCTGGTTGTTTATTAAATTAATTACATTTACAGTACTAGTATTACAATTGTAAATACCCAGATTCATATTATATTAAATATTCAGAGATTGTGTTACCTTAAATTGTGTTACTGTGAATTATATATAAATGCAATTGTCTCTAAACTACTGGGAATTAGATTTTAGCTTTTTGAATGAAAATGGCACCAGGAAGAATAAATGGTACAAATACTTATATCAATCACATAGACACAAGTACATTTCAAGTTTAGGATTCAAAAGCTCCTTGAATACAGATGTTATTGCTAGCCAGTTACTAAATAAACAAATTAAACCCTTCAACTTAATCTATGTGGTTGATGTAACTATTTGTAAAATAAATTCTTCACTACCCTTCAAATAGCTAAAATCTAATTGCCAGTAGCTGTAGCAACAATTACATCACATATAATAGTTGTCAAACTGCGATTCGTCGTCACGTTTGCAAGCCTCGCGTAGAGAGCCTTTGAGGCACAGAAGTCTTCCAAACTCGCAGCACTTAGGTGATGAGCGCCAAAGGCGCTCATTGCCTGCGAGGCGAGCAGTTGAGGCATTGAAAAATGTGGGACTTAGCCGAAATGAGCGCCGAAGGCGCTCCTGCGTTCCTCGCTAAGTGAGGCGAGCAGTTGAGGCATTGAAACACGCAGGACTTAGGCTACAAGCACTTAGGAAACACAGGATTGCATTAGGCTGCAAAAAAAATTACGAGCCGTGGGACTTCGGAAAAAAAAAACGAGGTCACAAAAAGACGCAGTTAACAGCCGAACCGCACAAATTGAAAAACACAAAAAACACACACAAAAAAAACACAATAAAAATGTTAAAAAAAACTCACACACAGCACGGGGGGGCAGCCAGGACGTCTGGGAGTAAGGTTATACACAATTTTAAGCCGAATTTGGCGAGTTTCAGCATTCAAAAATCAGCTATGCGAGAAAAAAAATGGCGGCCCCAAAAAATGAAAACGAGGCTTCACGACCCCGAAGTGCGCAAAACACTGCCAAACTATTACAAACTACAGATTCTCCCTTAAAGGGACCTAAATCTGCTACTGCTGTTCTTGCTGTATCCTGCTCTGTCCTATTCTAAAGGAACCTACACCTGTTGTTCCTGATCCTACATCCTGGCATCCTGATATGGTTCCTGACCTGGAGAAGCAGGTGGGCACTGAGATTTCTCATCCAATAGGGCCAAATGTGTAGAGGAGCACACTGAACCCATGTAAATCGTTTCTTCTTTACATTGTTTTTTTTTGTTGTCTTAAGCTCTTTTGCACATGGTGCCCACTGTCCTTGGTTACCCACTGTATTGTGGCACTTTTTTTATATAGTAACTATAATAACAAAATTAAGTCTGTATAATTGCTACAGAAATGTAATTGTATCGATATTGTTCTGAAGCTCCAAAGAGAATATACACAGTGGTGGAGATGCTGCTAGTGCAAAACGTGCAAAGTACTACTGGCAGCAGCATGAAGTAAAGGGGGAATATTAACTTATTATTAAATTATTATCATTGGGTAGAGAGTCAGATAATATTTTTATAGAAAGGTGGTCTATAATGAGAGTTTGCAAGATGAGGACCCCAAATTATTTAGCAATTATTTATTAGCCCCTCCACTGAATATACAAGGCATTTGTGAACACATTTATGTCCCTTCTCAGCTTCCCAGAATGCAGTGTAATAACTGTATTTCTCGGAATTCTGAGCTGAAAAAAGGTTTTTTAACTTGTTTTAGACATTCAAATGTGAACACAGATGTACTATTGATTTACTGTACTACTGTACGGTGGAGGGCTTCTATCGCTCTTTAAGGTCCACAACACAAGCTGGGATCCCGCTCCACGCTGATGATAGCCAGTAAGCTTGAAACAGCTGTAATAGGATTCCCAGCTTGTGTATAATCCAACCTTGGCTTTGCATAAGAGCTGTGTAATGCCACAGGCATAAGCTTAAAGGAAGCCATGTTTAGAATGGTTTATGGATGGAAGAGTGAGGTATTTGTGGCCACAGTTACATGTCCCTGCTCAGCAGGAGGCAATGAAACACGCAGGCCTTAGCCAGAAAGGAGCGCCAAAGGCACTCCTAGAAACCTTGCAAAGCGAAGCGAACATACCAGACATTGAAAAACGCAGGACCTAGCCTCCGAACACTTAGAAAACGCGGGATCACCTTAGGCAGCATGCACTTCACGAACATGGGACTTTGAAAAAAAATGATGAGACGAGGGACTTAGAAAAAAAAATACAAAATACGAAAAATACAAAGTTAACCGACAAAGTTCGCAAATCAACAAACACAAAAAAAAAACCTACAAAAAAAAAACATCACACACAGCACTGGGGGGCAGCAAGGACGTCTGGGAGTGAGGTTGCAAGCAAATTTAAGTTGAATTTGACGAGTTTCAGCACTCGAAAAATTGGCAAAGCGAGAAAAAAATGGCGGCAAAAAAATTAAAACGAGGCTACACGACCCTGAATTGCACAAAACACCGCCAGCTGCCTACCACTTTCACCCAGGAACTTACGTGGTACAAAATACACTATTACAAAGGACGGGAAATGCTCGCAAACCACTTAGCACATAGACAAACTACGCCATTTTACAACACTAACTTGCAACTAACAACATTAGGCATCTAAACTAGCGCTTTACACAAATAAACCAACGGTTTGCCCTCACGCACGCAGCTTATTTCTAATACACAGTTGGGACATTCATTACACTATCTCCTTAGGCCAGCAACAGTCTAACTGGGCATTTTATGCTGCAGAACAATAAAAAGACATTGTTAGCTCTACAGGCTATTGATTGTTATATATATTTATTACAAATATGTAAACCATATTAATTTATTATTCAATTCATTCATTCATTAGTATTTAAAAAAATAAAGATACATATTTCTGTCTTTGAGATGAGCATAAAACATGCTCAGAGGAGCCAAAGGACACGCCAGGATAGGCTCGCAATGAGCGCAGAAGGTCGAAAAAGCTTAAATTGTGTGGCAAACAGCATTGCCATGGCTTCACATTTTATTGCTCTGTCATTTTTGACAGGAAGTCGCTAGTCTTTTTATATTGTGTAGAGCGCCACTACTGTATGTTTTCTTTATACTTGCTGGTTGACCTGCAATCTTTGGAGGTTGCCTGTCCTGGGAGTAGAGTTGAATTGCACCACTCACCACCACAGTTTTTTTTGTCTATTTAAACTCTATCCCCCCAGATTTTTTGGGATTCCTATGCCCATGTTTTGCTGGCATGGAGTGATTAATGTATGTAATTTTCTATATAGACAAACAATCTTTACAAAATGTTGCTCAGATGTATAAATGGGAAGAATAATTTGTGTTAATAGAAGATATTAAAACATAAATATTAATTCTCAATACAAATAAACTAAATGAGCAACTTTTTAAATTTGACACTTTTAAATTCATTAAAGTCTACTGCATATATTCAAACTAGTACCTTACCGAACATAAATGATGGTATCATATGTTATGTTCATTTGTCTGTTCTGTCTCTCTCTGTGTGCCCTCTGTCTCTCACTGCATGCCCTCTCCCTCACTATGCGCCCTCTCTGTGCGCCCTCTATCTCTCTCTGAGCCCTCTTTCTCTTAGTGCAGCTCTCTCTCTCTCTCTGTCTGTGCCCTCTCTCTCTCTCTCTGTGCCCTCTGTCTCCCTCACTGTGTGTTCTCTGTCTCTCTCTCTCTCCCCCTCCCTCTCTCCCCTCCCTCTCTCTACATCCCTCTCCTCTCTCTCCCCCCTCTCTCTCCCTTCTCCTCTCTCTCTCCCTCCCTCTCCCTTCCCATCTCTATCTCTCTCCCTTTCTCTCTCTCCTTCCCTCTCTATATCTCCATCATGTAGGGCAATCAGCTTGTGAGTAATGCCTGCACAGAACACATCTTGCAGGTTTAATCACAACTGATAACTATTATACCACTACCATTACCTGTTATGTTTTTATTTCATATGAGAGCAAAGTGATGAACAATAGAAGGTCATATAAATATACAAGAAAATAGAAAATAATAACCAAAACATCAAATTGCAAACTATCATTAAAGTAACAACGAAAATAATAGTACACTACAGATCATTGAAACACGCTGAAGTTTCAAAATTAGTAACACATGAATTAGTAACACATGAATTAGTAACACATGAATACTATTCGATTTTCTTGCTGTTGTACAAATTCAATACAGAGTTGGTTTGTTGAAGATATCTAGACTATAAAATGTTGCAATAAATCTGTCCCTCTAAATGAAATTGCACAAAAGTATGTTTTATCTCACAAACATTATAATTTCCTAATTTTATATGTTCAAAGGCCTTTTTTTATTTTTATACTTACCAGCTGAAGCTGAATTCAGTTACTGGTGTCTTCTATATCTGACACATGATTCTCCATCTAAAGATGAAAAAAAAACAATTTAAAAGATGACTTTTAGTATAGTAGACATTGGTTTAAAAAATGTATATGTTTGGAAAACTATCTTAAACTTAGTAAATCTTTAAATAAAACGCTGATATTTTGTCAACATTTTAAAGAATATTGCAATAAAGTGATTGTGACATCATTACATCATTAAAGTTGTTACAGTGGATAATTGTCTGGGTTATTTCTGTAGACTACTGAATGGGTTGAAATACCACATTTGCTGGCCTATTAGATTATTATTATTATTATTATTATTTTTTATTTGTAACGTGCCAAAATATTCCGTAGCGCTATATATAACTTAACTTCCAGGCAAAGACAAATTCAAAATTAACACATAGCAAAGAATGGAGGGCTCTGTCTTTGAGCTTGGAATCCGGTGTCCATGGCGCTTTTCCCAAAGCACCTTGCAGGATTGAAACTCGCAGACTTACAATCTAAAGATGCACTTTAATATGGATAAAACTTGCTACGAAGGTTGCCCACATTTTACAGATTACATTTTTTAACCACTGTTCCTAATACAGGCACTTTAAACTGGCAATCAATGCATTACACATGGTACAGGGTGTACAAGGATAATTATTTTGTATCTATATTCTCTTTTATTGACCTTTAAAGGTATATGGAAGTCTCTCTGTTTTTAACTTCTTCTAATCTAGCGTGTACTGCTGATATCAGAAACAAAAATTGCAATGATTCATTCTACACACACAGAGATTTATTTTTATTTAAAAAAATCAGTTTCCACATCCCCAAGGCTGCTTACAAACAGTCCCTGCCAAAAGTATTCACCCCCTTGACTTTTTACCTATTTTGTTACATTACAGCCTTAAGTTCATTGTTTTGTTAATCTGAATTTTATGTGATCGATCAGAACACAATAGTCTAAGTTGGTGAAGAGAAATGAGAAAAAATATATACATAAAACTATTTTTTTGAAATAGAAAACAGAAAATTAGTATGTGCGTATGTATTCACCCCCTTTGTTATGAAGCCCCCAAAAAGCTCTGTCCAGCCCATTACCTTCAGAAGTCACATAATTAGTGAAATGATGTCCACCTGTGTGCAATCTAAGTGTCACATGATCTGTCATTACATATACACACCTTTTTTGAAAGGCTCCAGAGGCTGCAACACCTAAGCAAGAGGCACCACTAACCAAACACTGCCATGAAGACCAAGGAACACTCCAAACAAGTAAGGGACAATGTTGTTGAGAAGTACAAGTCAGGGTTACGTTATAAAAAAATATCCAAATATTTGATGATCCCCATAAGCACCATCAAATCTATCATAACCAAATGGAAAGAACATGGCACAACAGCCAACCTGTCAAGAGACGGCCACTCACCAAAGCTCACGGACCGGGCAAGGAGGGCATTAATCAGAGAAGCAGCACAGAGACTTAAGGTAACCTTGGAGGAGCTGCAGAGTTCCACAGCAGAGACTGGAGTATCTGTACATAGGACAACAATAAGCCGTACGCTCCAAAGAGTTGGGCTTTATGGCAGAGTGGCCAGAAGAAAGCCATTACTTTCAGCAAACAACAAAATGGCACGTTTTGAGTTTGCAAAAAGGCATGTGGGAGACTCCCAAAATGTATGGAGGAAGGTGCTCTGGTCTGATGATTTAACTTTTAACTTTTCGGACAGAAAAGAAAATGCTATGTCTGGCGCAAACCCAACACATCACATTACCCAAAGAACACCATCCCCACAGTGAAACATGGTTTTTCAGCAGCTGGGACTGGGAAACTGGTCAGAGTTGAGGGAAAGATGGATGGTGCTTAGTACAGGGATATTCTTGAGCAAAACCTGTACCACTCTGCATGATTTGAGGCTAGGATGGAGGTTCTCCTTCCAGCAGGACAATGACCCCAAACACACTGCTAAAGCAACACTTGGTGGTTTAAGGGGAAACATGTAAATGTGTTGGAATGGTCTAGTCAAAGCCCAGACATCAATCCAACAGAAAATCTGTGGTCAGACTTAAAGATTGCTGTTCACAAACGCAAACCATCCAACTTGAAGGGGCTGGAGCAGTTTGGCAAGGAGGAATGGGCAAAAATCCCAGTGGTAAGATGTGGCAAGCTCTGATTGCCTCAAAAGGTGGCTCTACAACGAATTGACTTTGGGGGGCTGAATAGTTATGCACATTGACTTTTACTGTTATTTTGTTAAATTTGTTGTTTACTTCACAATAAAAAAAAACATCTTCAAAGTTGTAGCATGTTCTGTAAATTAAATGATGCAAATCCTTAAACAATCCATGTTAATTCCAGGTTGTGACGCAATAAAACACAAAAAATGCCAAGGGGGGTGAATACTTTTGCAAGGCACTGTAGGCACAGTGTACCTACCAATAGAAACACTGCATTTGGGTACATTTTAACCCTATACTAACATTCCAGCAAGTAGTAGTACAGTGCAGAAGAGTTTCAACATTCAAGGGAGGAAAGAGCTGTTTGATGGGGAAAAGACTACAAATCCCATGATGCTTAATTCCCATATTGCTCCAATCTTTTTGCTGACTCAGATTGGCTACAACAAATTATGAATTTTATGTTAATTTAGCTTGAATTTTCAGGGGATTCCTTCTCTAAATCCACTGCCAGAAAACAAAAGAAATTATGCAAACTCTAGGGTAAGTTTATTAATGTATATATTGGGATTTTTTCATGCACAAAATGTTTGCATACACTACTGATTCTCCTCTATCAGATGTATTCATAATCCAGGAAACGTATATATGCCTTTAATCATTATATCATGATACCTTTGAACAAAGGGTATCTTGAAACTGTCTTATCCAGACCTGAGCTGCAGCCTCCTCTCACTGTGGTCTGATAATCCTATCTGCCACTAGAAGAGGTTTCATTGTTAAGCAATTAAATAGCAGTGAAACAATTAATTTCTGTTTCTTTCAATCTCTCATCCATACCTTTTGCCTTCCATACATTAAATCAGCCTCCCACTCAATGATGCAGCCACTGTGGGAAACATAGCTGCTCAGAAGTCGGTTTGTTATAATATAATGTGTTTTTATTTTTATGCCTACTAACTAAAGAAATAGCAGTCATGTGTCAAGGAATTTTGTAAAATGTTTTTTCCTGCTATAATAGCAATTTACAGCCGGAACTACATGTCCTAGGATTCTATGGGCTAATACATCTTTCTACAGAAGTTAAACGTTTTTTAACGCATATAAATACATTTTTGGAGAAATAACTGCTTCATGTGCCTCAGGGTAAGCTCAGTTGAACATTTGCAGGTACAATGATCTGTATAACATCTTAAACGTGAGAATTACATGAAAATCAGTAGATTAACACTATTTATGGTATCACTAAGGTTCACAAGCACGTCAATTATGTTTTTAGGTTAATTCTCAATATAAACATGGCATTACTGCCCATTCTTTACTTTTGTGATTGCTGTTTTTCACATTTCTCAAATTTAAATATATCTCCAAACTATAGTTATGATGGTTAATTCCTTCCCTATGATGTCCAGCTTAATTGGTGGGAGTTTAACATGACGGAGACAGAAGATACCACTTCATAACCACATCAAAGCTCTTGATTTTGTTGAATACTAGAAAATCTAGTGTTTTTCACATGATAATCTGTGCTTTATTACTGTCCAATGATGTGTGTCTAAAATGACAGTACAGTGAACCCTGCTGCTTGTGAGGCTCGGAAGCAAATGGCTGGTCACTGCACCCATGCAAACAAGGTTTTTTTTAATCAGAAACTACCTCAATTTGCATGACAGTGCTGAAATTGGACTTCTGATTGGCAAAGGATTGCCTTATCTGACCAGTTAAATTTTCTGCGCCATCAACTGGTTTGGCGTGTCCGGTGCCAAAACTCAGAGAACAAACACTCTGCAACCATTGTTGGAAGAACACAAGCTGGTGGTGGCAGCGTTATGGTCTGGAGAATGTTTTCTTGGCATTGTCTGGATCCACTCATACCGCTGAGAGGCACTCTCAACCGATTGGGTTATTTATCCATCCTTGCAGATCAAGTACACCCATACATGTTGACTTTAGCGGATCTTCCAGCAGGACAATGCAACACGTTATACGGCCAGAATTGTCCGGGAGTGGTTGGAGGAGCATGACTAAGACTTCCAAGTACTTCCCTGGTCTCCAAATTCCCCGGACTTGAACCCCATTTAACACCTGTGGGACCACCTCGATCGCCATATGGTTCCTCTTGCCAACCCTTGCCAACCTTCCAGCATTGTATTGACTCACTACCACGCCATCTAGCTGCTGTCCGTGCTGCACACAACGGTTATTCAGGAAATTAGCTATTTTTTCCACATTACCAATATTATTCATGAAATAGTATGATATTATAGAAAATGGTGCATGGAATTACTGTACATAAATTTATATAGAATTTATTATAAAATACCATTTTTATTATATCTTCATATACAGTATTTTTCTTGAAAAGTTTAAATGTTTAACAATCTCATACAATATTTACAGAAGGGTATAGCACTCCCCGCCAGTCACATGCTGCACAGCCAAACTATTAATTCATGTGCCAAAACATTTACTCTAGGGGAAACAGAATTTAACTTGACTTGACTTGGGCTGTAAGCAAGATCAATGGTTTTGATCAACTAAAGCTGCAGCCATCTGCTTCTTGGCACTGGGGCATGACACTTAATGTTATACAGCACTATGGCTTTAGAAAGCATCATTTTATTATATTCTACTATATACTATTGATCTGACAGTAGAGAAAGTAGCCTATTAAAATAATGAGGGCTATCTATCCTATTACCTATTGCACATTAACATCTCACAAGTAAGCTCTGTTCATTATGTAGTTGAGACAGAACACATATCAAGTGTGTTTCACTTTATAGCAAAATGTCATAAAATGTAAAATAGAAATTTAGAGTTTGGTATCATAATACACATGAAACTGAAAGCCCCATATTTTTTTACGTCTTCAGTATTCAAGTATTGAACCACAGATATTGAAGTTGAAAGGATTCTGAACTCATGGATATTACTCTGCACAATCATACAGAGAAGTCATAATCAAATAGCAAAGCTGTAAAAACACTTTCATTTGAACCACTTTTTCACTGTTTTATGAATGTTTTTTAAATGATGCACTGTTTGCTTTTCTGGTACTCAAAATATTATTTAATTTGAGTCTTCGGTCCGAAGATTCAGCTCATGTTTGATTGAGTTTATGACAAACAAACTATCAGATCCTTATGGAAGGTGATTGCTTGTTGGTTGTCCAGTGGGGAAGCAAGGTCAATGCAGATAATCTATGTACAGAGTAGGAGAGGAGGAAGGGGAATGTCTGTGTAGGGGATGAGTGAAAATAGGAAGGAAAAAAGGAACAAACAAGATAAAAGAAGGGTAAAATGTATACAAAGTGGGGTAATGTGGATACAGAGAGTGCATTAATGGTAAACACCTGGGTACGAAAGAGGGAAAGGAGACATGAAGCAAATTGGGAGATGGAATATGGAGGTTCAAAGATCAGTAAAGTAGGAGGAAGCCTAAGGGAATTAAGGGACACATGGTAAAGAATATGAATGTGGCAAAGGCTAAATTAATTTGTCTAACAAGATATGTCACCAATTCTTTAGGCTACTTGGCTTCACCTGTGTACTTATAACTTGTAAACAGTGTCTAGTGCCTTTTGGGAATAACCACTAAAATGTAAAGCTAACAAAGTATTAATACTTTTACGTAGTTAATATTAGTGACATATGTATTTTTCCTTATAATTTACATCCTTGATACCAATCAATTCATATTTGTTTTTGTTTTGGAGTGGTTGTGTGATTGCTGTTTTTCACACTTCTCAAATTTAAATATATCTCCAAACTATAGTTATAATGGTTAATTCCTTCCCTATGATGTCCAGCTTAATTGTTGGGAGTTTAACATGACGGAGACAGAAGATACCACTTCATAACCACATCAAAGCTCTTGATTTTGTTGAATACTAGAAAATCTAGTGTTTTTCACATGGTAATCTGTACTTTTTAGACATAGCTAATAGTTGAGTTTAAACTACAATTAATTAGTGTTTAGAAGTTTAATTTGTGATTGGACTCGCAAACCAGCAAAGTAGAAATCAATAAAAATTATTAAAGCAGCTGTTCTAGTCCATGTGGGTTCCATGATATGAATTCAATCGATAACGAAACTTTAAAAATAAAATGTTATTGCTGATTTGCGAGCTTTGGACTGTTGAGCAATACATTCTAATGCCTTTCATTCCTTACCCAGTATTTTTAAGTACTATAGTGTGTGCTTATTTGCTTTTGCAGTTACAAACAGGGGTTTAACCGACTTACGTGTCATATCTAGTACTCATAGAAATTTTGTATACATTTGCCATTTATGGGTTTGAAGGTAATTGCGGCCTAAATGAAAATTTGTAATTGTATATCGATTTTGAGTCTTTAACACTGGTAAAATTTGCAAGCTTGAAAAATCAATGGAGGAGATAGGACAGAGTTAGGGTTTTGAAAACAACAGGGCTTTTGAGCCTGTAACTCGCAATTGAAATGCCAATAGCAAAACGTATCCAATTGAATATCAGTAACATTTACGGGCTGCTTTATGGGCTCATGTAATTGTAATTTGGGACTATAAGAAAACTATACATTTTGTCCGCAGAACTACAAGATGTATTTATTTTCTATGACCTCTTAGCTTATAAGCACAGGATTAATTAATTAGGATACCTTTGTGAATGCAACATGTTTCTTACAGGGACACAGTCAAGGTATAATTTACATAAAATATAATAAGAAGAACTTTATCAATGTAATATTATTTAAATTTTATAATATTTACATGTTATCCAGCCTTTCTAGTCCACCTAACAATCATATGTTTTTATCAGTGAAGTGAACAGACATAATTGTTAACTTTTTGCTGCATTACATTAAGAATAAAGCCATCAACATTGTGTATAAGACCCTTGGGAACAATCAGGCTAATTTGGTTATTGACACATTAATTTATATTATACTGTATTTTTTAACTCTGCAGTAATCCTGTGACGAACACCCAAGTTGATTCTCTAAAATATCAATTTCAGCCTAGTCGCTAGAATAATATTTTGCAAGATCATTGTAATATCTCACCAGCTCATTGCTGCCATCTTCATCAAAATCTTCCTCAATTCCATCAGTCATCTCCTCTCCATCTACATCTTGCCCTCCTTCAGCATGTTCTTCAGTGGAGTTTTCTGCAGTTTCTGATTTACATTCTTCATGAACCAAATCTGTATGATCTTCAATCTGCTTTTTTTGACCTGTAAAAAAATCAATAGGAAAGTGACTTTTAAGTTCTCATAAGTGATACATTTGTTCAGAAAGGTTAATTGGACTTGCTTTTTAATTACTTTGAGATTGTTTAAAACTAATATTGTTTGCCTGGTTTATTGAAGGGTGAATAGATATTGAAGGGTGAATAGATATTAAAACTACCCTGGGAAAGGATTGGGCAGCATTTCCATTATTTACAGATGTTTGTATCATTTTTGATTTGTAGAGGGTTTTTTTTAAACTTAAAGGGGTTTCCAGCACATTTTCTTTGGAGCTTTACTTTGCAACAATATGCAAATACTATATACTCTCTACTACTACATTAACTTATCAGTGATATGGGCTAACCAGCCTGGTAAAGGACTTCATTTCAAGAAAAATATACTTGTTTATACTTGTTTGTCAGACTATCAATATTATCAGCTTTGTAAGTCCCGCGTGCCTCAACTGCTCGCTTCGCGAGGCTCGCAGTGCAATGAGCACCTTCGGCACTAATTGCAGCCTAAGTCCTGTGTGCCTCAACTGCTCACCTCGCTTTGCGAGGCTCGCAGTGCAATGAGCACCTTTGGCACTCATTGCAGGCTAAGTCCTGCGTGCCTCAACTGCTCGCTTTGCTTCGCGAGGCTCGCAGTGCAATGACCCGCGCAAGCGGCCTCACAAAGCGTGACCAACATCGCAAATGTTACCCACACTGACAACTATATATGTGATTATTCTATTATAATTGCATAAAAGCTACTAGAGTACACCTTTATATAAGTCTGCAAAGATCAACTAGACTTTAAATGGTGGATGACCAGTTTTGCCAATAACTTCCTTTCTTTGTTGTCAGTGACATCATCAATGAGCGGATAGTGATGAGAGATAATTGCTAAGACAGCTCAAATCCATGATGGAAAGCCTATACTTCCTTATATAAAAATGTAGGATTCTTCGATATCCCTTCTTTATTTGTATAATGATATATTTATTCTGGAGGCTCTATTATTGTTCCGATATGATCACCAATAAAATATGTAAAAGAAAATAATAATAATTTACTGGCATATCGTGCTATTATATACACAAGGTAACTATGCACAAAACGTAACTGGATTTGTGTACAAGAGAAACATTTAAACCAATCCAGTGAATATGTATTATTCCATGTGCTTTTACTACAGTATATTGCATTTGATCATTTATGTCAATATCTTGGCTTTTGCAGATTGATTAAATAACAGCAGATTCGGGGATGCAATCACGTACTTCTAATACTATTCATTTGGCAGCAATTTCAAAATTTAAAATACTTTTTCTATGTGCTTTTAAACCCTTTATCTTATGGTGCAGAACATATCTAGTTACTTCAGTAAAATGTTAAGGCACTGGCTAACAAAACACTTATTCCTTATAAATTATTTTGGAAATATACTGATAGAAAGTAAGTATGTTTAATAAACATTCAGATAAATGTGCTAAATAAAATCAGAATCTTATTATGAGTCACTTCTATACAATCACTGTGATTTTTTTATAATTTGGTGTTTGAAGAGTGTATTTATAAATGTGTGTGGCTGGCATAAATAATTTAGGGCTCCTCGCGGCACCACTGCAAAGAAAGAGGCCTTTCAAGACATGCCTTTGACTGGTTCATAACAGCTTCAGAGAATTGCCTTGGAATACATGTCGAGTATATCCAGCAGAGAAGTGATTCAGCAAGAGAAATTTTAATATAACCATCTTTGGAAATTGCCTTGCTTTGATGTCACTCAGGATTTATTTCTCAAACTTTGTTTATAGCTTGGACCGTGTTTACAAACTCTGTATTATATCTCCCAAGAGACTTGCTAGCTGTAAAAACTCACAAAATGCAACCATTTATTATTAATTTTGTCAGGGAACACTGTGGTATTGAAGAAGTATATCATGTGTAAATTATGGACCCCAAAATATATTCCTGTCAGTTGTATTTATTTTAAGAAGCACCTGTTGGACTTTATAATGTAAAATAAGATTAAAGGGAAACAGGAAAATTCCAAATTATGGTATTGTATAAAACTATAGGTAATAACACTAGTACTAAACCAATTGAATGTTACACAAAACAATGTTTCATATAGTAAACTTATTGAAGTTTCTACTTTTTACATGTTAATCAAGCTTTGTGATCTACCATCCAAACATTTACCTTGTAGATGGGGAGGCAAATTATTTTGCACCGGGGGCCAACAAACACTAGCTCTGCCACTTCCTATTGCCCTCATATAACTTATTATATTTGTATTACATTACAATGCAAATAATGAAACAAATACATTGTTCATAAATTAATACCCAAAAGGTTTGTATTATAGTAGAAGTTGCAAGCTAACTTTGCACCAAATCAGTATTATTATGTTATCTGATGTTTTCTATTATGATGCCAATAGCATACAGTGCTTGTGTTTTTCATACAGAACACTACCTGCTAATATATATATTTTTATATATTGAGGGCGCTATGAACATATATATTATAATATTGGATATATAACATGCAGCTTTACAAAAATGTACTTCTAGTAAACAGTTTTAACACACTCGGGGAAATTTCCAAACAAATTGCGGGTACTCACACGCCATAACTTGAGTAAACCCTAGATCCAGCTTTCCAGCTCTTTGTGCGGTTTACTAAAGCCCTTTCTCTCAGCATTGCGTATTTCAACAACGTGTTAGCAGTATATTTTATATTTAAATAAAATAATATAACCAATATTTATCAATTAATATACAACATATGCTAATAGATATTGTATATGAATAGGTGAATATTGGATGTATTACTTTATTTAAATATAAATGTATAATAAAGTATTAAATCCATGGTTTGAAACAATACTGAATATCAGAACTGGTGGTAGTAAATTTATTTAGACTCCTAAGTATAGCCATGGGGGTTCTGTTGAACCCCCCATTTCCCCTAAAATTAACCTGTTACCATAGGGGTTCGAATTATCATGCTGGCAGATTTCACCGTGTCAGTTGTGATCCGGTGTGGAGGGCTTAGAAAAGTGTATTCTGATTATTTACTTGTCTTCAGACTACTTTTACTGAATGCTACCTGCTACTTTAGTGCAGCTGATGTAGCTGTTTAAAATTGAAATATGCAATCCTGAAATGTTCCAAATACATAAAACACAGAATGCTGTATGGATGTTCTACATAGTGCTTCAAAATAATACAATAAATATTATAAGTATTAATTGAGCATTGGAGTAACCATTGTTATCATAGTCAATAGCGACAAATTAGGAGAGAATCAGGGGCGTAGGTACTGGGGGGTGGAGGCAGATCCCCCAGATTAAATGAATAGGGGACACAAAAAATAGCAAAATTAAATGTAATCATATATTATCAAATTTGGAGCTGTATGTCTTCCAATCGAAAACTTTGACCCCTAATTTATCTTGGAGAGAATCATTTGAGAATGAGAGAAGATAATTTACTATTTAATTTTATATAACACATTTGGCTAGAAAAGTATTTTGGTATAGATGTTATATTTAATTAACATTGTGTGTGTTCATCACTGCCTTAGCTTTAGCATGTATTCACTGTATGATTCCATAAAATTGAATGCTGAAGATATGTTTTTTTGGGCAGTTTTGTGAACTGGTCAGTGCTGTGATGAATTTTTCTATATTTGCTAGAAATGCTAGTTGTATTATTATTATTTTATGTAGCTAGACTGAAGATAGGTCTAGTATACCGTAAGAGTGCAACCAGTACAGAATATAACCCACATTTGTGTGATTGAACAATATCAAAATAATTTTTGTTGTTGCTGGTACTAAGTCAAAGGTAAGAAAATTGGAGGCAGTGTGAAAGTGCTTAGAGAGTACAGAAATCCTAAAAGAGGAGAGCGAGAGTCATAACCAATGCCATGGAGAAGGAAGAGGAAATAAGTTGTACCTTAGTTTAATCAAAGATTACTCCAAATTAAAAATAAGGAGAAACCAGTCATTCTCAACCGGTTTTTAATATCTTTCTTTCCGTTTTTTTTTTTTTAAACACAACCAGTTGAAGATTTTTTATAGTAATCATTATTAGTTATGAAGTTATGAAAGTTGGACCATTACAGTGACCCTTTATGTGATGATATCCATATGGGTGAGAGTTCATCATAATGCCGACAAACCACAATAACTTTACATATAAATGAACTATAATAATAATAATAATAATAATAATATAACCATATTATTAGTAGTCCGTAGTGCTATACAGGGGTTAAGTCCAAGGCAAAAAACAATATTAACACGCTTAAAATCAAAGCCTTATGAAAGACTATTGACTTTTTCAATCACATGTCTAACACAAAGGCATGAAAATAAATGTCCATAAATATATATCAGGACATATGCAAAAAGGAGGCTTTGGAGAATGCAACTCGTGAACACAACTGATATATTGAGACTGATGTAAATTTACATTTAGGTTTTGTATCCAATTAATGAGTATAATTTTTCAGTATACTGATTTAGGCTTAATTTCGCAGGAGACCTAAGAGATTCACAATACGTACTGTCTAATGGATTTAGCAAGACACCACTCACAGAAACATCTAATGGACATTTAATTATTTCCGCTGCTTTGATCTCACTCAGCTCACATATACCTTATGCAATCTCTCAACTCATTACAGAGAGAAAATGATGGGATATATAACAATCTCCTTTTTAGTACATTTATATTATTCATTTAGGAGTTAAAGGGATTATATTGTCATCACTTTTCTTATTATTTTATTGCAACACATTGATCTTTCTATTTCAAAATACTTTGGTGATATTTCTTTGTCTTAATGTATCAAGCAGTCCAGAGGTATGTGCTCTCATATTTAGTAGTAAATATAACTTCAAAGGACACACAGAAATGTTGGCTCGCTAAGGGTGAGCCCTGTCTGTTATAGTGATATCATACCCAGACCACTTAAGTAATGGGTAAAGAGACAGATGTACTATGGGATAAACTCATATTTCCATTACAGTCGGTAAAATTGTCTTTTGCACAATACAAAACAAAATGCAAAAAGTGTTTAAGTTAAATATTATATTCAAAAAATACATATATTAAAATATTATATTAAAATAAGATATATCATTCTAATATTTCTGCCAATAGCAGTGTTTAATGCATCTTGATGGTAGTAGCTGCAACAACAATTTCACTTGGATCCATTAAAGAACTTTCTAAGTTCCTCATACTTTCTCTTTAAAAAGATGTTCCGGGACCAATAAGGTCATTTTGCACTTTCTTACTTTGTGCATTAAAACATTCCCTGTATTTATGTCATCACATTGTGAAGAAGTCATAATGGGTTCTATAGTCCAGTCACGCAAAAGGAAATCTATAACATTAATAAAGAGCTGAAACCATTTCAAAAGCCAGGACTTGAGATGCTTCGGTAATAAATGTTACTAAATGATTAAAATCTGTTGACTTTTTGACTCTTCTTTTTTTCAATGAAAGAATGCTCCACAACAAACAAATGAAGAAAATATATAACTGCAATCCGTAAAACAGTTTCTCAGAGAAAATCTTCATTTTAGCAGACTCTGTTAGTGCATGAAAGGTATCACAATGGTATTGTTAAGGCATTAGAGGGCAATTATAAAATACAACAAACCATGAGCCTAATTCAATTGAGCAATCGTTAGTTACTGAAGCCCGTAAGTGAGGCCGTAAGTTAATTTGCTATTAAATTGGCAACTTTTTGCGGGCTCCAGATGGTTTTCAGGTTACAGGCTTGAAAACTTTGCCCGCAAATGGTTTCACAACCGTAAACAGCAAATGTAGGAGAAAATCCTACGAGTGCTAAAGAGGACCCGCAAGGGGGTTTAATTCCTGTCCTTAGCACTGTAAATCCAAATAAAAAATCAATACTGCACTGTAAATAACAAGGAAAGCGAAGAAAGACATTAGAATTAACTGCACAACAGTCTCAAGCCCGCAAATCGGCAGCAAAAATACATTTATTTTATTGTTTAATTTCGTGGTTACATCGATCTCGGTAATCAATGAGTTAATACATATCAGGCCAGCCACATGGACTAGAACAGAATTGGCATTCATTTTTATAATTTTGTATTTTGAGGGTTTGCGAGTCCCATCGCATATCGGACCCACGAACCTGATTGATTGACATGTAACCTCCATGTTTTACTGCCATAATGATGGTGGTCTCATTTTTTTATTGGCTGTTACGAAATGGGAGGTTATGGTCTTGCTTAAATGATCATATTCCCGCCCTGAACTGCTATGGATGAGTGCATGGTTTAGGGAGTCGGCTTTCAACCTGCAACTTGCGGGCTACTTCTATTGAATAGATCAGAGATGAACATGAGCCCGCAGCACACCCGCAGACATACGGCCTGTATCCCTCAGGATGCGGGCTTGCAATTTAATCGGGCTCCATGTCTTTCCAACTTGCCTTCTACTAAGCATGTTGGGTGAAGGAAAGGTGTCCAATGCTGAAATCTTATCTTAATCATACAAGTTAACATAACCTCCTCCTTCCTCCCGCTCTCTTTTCCTTCCACTCTAGAACTCGATAGTTAAAAACACTCCAGCCTCCAAGTCAGAAAAAGGTGTGGAAGGCACAATCATGGAGTCCTTCAGGCAAAAGCGGTTTCTATTAAAACAAAGATCTTACCTAAAATACTATTGTGACTACTGTTTACACAAATGATAATGTTATTAATATGTTACAAACTTACCAAACATATGAAGGTTTTCCCAATCGACAGTGGTCCTGTAACAGTATATGTGGCCTTTGCTTCTGTTCACATTTGCACATATTTCAGTTATTATAGTATAGTAAAACATTACAATGGTTTTCTACAAGACTTGCCTTGGGGTAGAGCTTTTGTTGATATAAAGTCAGTCTTGTGGTACTGCAACTTAATCTAAGGGTTTGCCCAAATTATAGTTTCTCCTGTGTATTATGTGATCCCTGGAAATGCTTACTGTGATAATATTGAGGTGATTAAGTTTAAGTGTACTGACAATAAATAATTTAAATGGAATAATGTAATTTAGCTGCTCATGATACCTGTTTTAGATATATTGTGAACATTGGGCCTCATTCAATTGCAAGCAATTACAGAGCGATTCAATTGAACAACCCGCAAGTTACAGGCCGGAAAGCCGAAACCATAAACCATGCAATCGTATGTAGCATATCAGAGCGCGAACATGATCAATTAAGCAAGGCCATAACTACCCAATGAGACCGTCATTATTAGATGAGTAAAACATGGAGGTTACATGTCAATCAATTAGCGGTTAGGGGTCCGATATGCGATTAGACCCGCAATCCTGCAATGTACAAAATAATACAAATTAATGAAGGAAATGTTCTAGTCCATGTGGGTGGCCTGATATGTATTAATTAATTGATTCCCCAGATTGATATAACACCAAAATGACACAAAACAAAAAATATTTTTTTATTGCAGATTTGCTAGCTTGCAAGTTTTGTAGCAATTGAATAGCGATTTGCGATTTTAAATCTTGCGGTCTTGAAAGATCAAAGGCTTAGATGGGTTGTAAGTTACAATTATAACAACAGCAGGGATTTTCAACCTGTAACCCGTAGATCATTTGCGGCTTGCAAAAAGAAGGCAATTGAATAGCAAATTAGTTTACGAGCTACATTACAGGCTCCCCTGTGAGCTACAATTTCTCAATTGAATGAGGCCCATTGTGATTAAATCCTAAATTCATTAGTGATACTTTTTATACAGCAGTCATGGTAAATGCAGAAAAGCAGTTCAAGAATGCATGGAATTAACATAAGAATATTCAGAGAATTAACAAAGCTTACTAGAATGGGCTAAATTGATCTGTTGCCGCATCTTTTTCTTTGGTTTAAGTAGAAAAGAATACAAATAGACAAAACAAATGGGTTATAGAAGTTTCTCACAGCTCGTCCTAGGACCTGTACCTTTTCCAGATTTCCCAGGATCAAAAGAGATGAGGATATTGTAACACTTTAACATATCACTACCATTAATCAAAGGTATATATAGATTATTGATGAACATATCTGTTGTTAAAAAGTACAATATTCAGATAAGTGCAAAATTCGCTGAAAATTGAATGTATGTCGTATAACCAGATAAAATGTTATAGATCTAAAGGCAGTCCTCAAGAGCATTAAAAGCTGGTCCATAGATCAAAAATATTGAGAGGAATTGGATTAGAATAAAGGAACACAAAAAAACCTACAGTAGATGGACAGCAATAAGCCCCAGCTATCATACTCCCAGGGAGAACAAAAAATATCTTTAATTTTTCACTTTCTTTTTGACCTTTGCCTAATTTCAGTATTAAAGCCTCATTCATTCAAAAGTTCAAGGACTGAGATTTACTTTTTATTGAATCAGTTTTACTAAATCCTTATCAACCTATTTTTCTCTCCTACCTTCACTGCATTGTTTGACCTTTTACTGAAAAATCTTCTTAAAGTTAATTTTCATATTAATCTACTCAATCCCAGTGATTTAGTATGCAGCTGTGAAGGAAATATCATTTTATGTATAACAACCTCTTACTTTTGAAAAGCTCCATTAGTCATGTTAACTACTTTAAGTCCACTTTCTTTCACATATTCTTTTTTAAACGTACATTTTGTACACTATCAGGGAAACGTGTGGTGCAGCTAAAATATTGATTGTGTTGTATTTAATATTTTTAAAGTAACAAAACAGTGGAATGGGCACATAAGAGTTAGATGAAAGATGAGTACACATGAGCAATATGCTCATAGAACTACCCCATGAAACAGCTATTGAACATGTAGGAAATTATTTGGTGAAATGGGTAACATTTTAAGCCAGATAGACTGCCTCATCTTAGTTTATATTGACAAAAATGGTTGGATTTACTTGAATTAACATGTACCCACACATAACACACCTCTTCTAGCAAGGATATTTAAAAGACTTTAACATTTTCAACAAAAATATACATTACATTGTTTAGGTGACTACAAACAAAATACACTGTAATGTAATGTCTCATCAAAAAAATTAGACCGAGTGAGTTGCAACTGGTTGTATATATATATATATATATATATATATATATATATATATATATATATATATATATATATATATATATATATATATATTGGTTGTGTATATATAAATTCTATGAAACTATGCAAGGACAATTGTTAACATGATATTAAATCTCCTGCAATGTTAAAAATATTAACTGTGAAATGTTAAATTGTAACATAATTATACTGTTTTATATGACTCATTCAAGGTACATTCTATTGTTTCCTGAAGTGTTGTACTCACAAATTAGAACTAATTAAAGCAAGAGATTAACAAAATGATTGTTATGCTTATTATGTATTTCTAATTTATCCCCTTCAACTTAATATATAATTTATTATACTAAACTGCACAATATATATTTTTTAGCAAAATAGATGATTATATTGCAGATAGTTTACAGTTAGTTTAGGTAAAGGACATATAGGGGTCTAAAACATTTTACGCTGAATATCATCATTGCGGGTTTCAACTCCTGTAGTGCAGTATATTTTTTTTTATTTAAATAAAATAATATAGCTAAGATTCACCTTTTTATATATATATATATATATATATATATATATATATATATATATATATATATATATATGTGTGTGTGGCAGCGTATGTTGTATATTAATGGATGAATACTGGTTAGATTATTTTATCTAAATATAAAATATTCTGCTAGCATGGGATTGAAACACGCAATGGGGAATATCAGCATTGCAGGTAGTAAAAAGAAGGATGAGGGTTTAGTAAATTCAGTGAACTTTGGTTTTCATGGAAGATGCAGGTTCACATACACAGTTCACTACAACTCGAGATACATTCACTAAGCAAATCTTTACCTATGCATTTGTCTGAACCCCCCCCCCCTTATCTTGCCTGCTCCCCCACCCCCAAAGTTGTATTCCATCCTTCTCATTTTCTGTTGCAGCCTCTCCAATACTTATAGGCCTCAGTCTCTCCTCTCTCACTCTCTCTGGAACTACAATCAATTCCCACCCCCACCCCTACCCCTCACCCACCCGCCCCTTGTTGCTCTTGATTTATTGAATCAAGCAAATCTCCTAGAGCTGATCAATTGATAAATTAGCAGCACCTGCTAACTATACATAATTAATCTATTACACAATGTTTCCTCATGCCCTTTCCTTCATCATAACCTTCTGTCTTTTCCTTAAGCTCCTCTTCTCAACTTTTCCACATAATGTCTCCAACATAACCATCAAACCTTCCATGCTCTCCTCTGCATTTTCTGCAGTTTGTTAAAATGATATTTTTCTTTGTTCTTTTCCCCTGTATAGCCCTACGGAATATGTTGGCGCGTTACAAATAAAAGTAATAATAATTATAATAAATTACATGCAAGATGTAGCAGTAGTAAATCAAATGATGAGCTGAGAAGCCGGAGACCCTTAGTATATCCCTCCTAGTTAATACATTTATATACATTAAATTTCCTCTTAGTCTTCTTAATTAAAAAGTGTTTCAATTTCACAGCATTCCCTACAACAAAATATAGCTTTGTACGTTTAGAGATACTCTTTAAAATGCATGATGGAAGAATTGAGAATTTCAAGCCTCTTTAAGAATTATTGTAAACGGAAAGCCGATTGTACAATGCTTCAGGGTGTACCCTTCTCAGAAACTGCTCAGGTTGCACAAGAAATGACAGTCAGTTCTCAGCTGGGTTTATTTATGAAAGTTACTGTATAAACCACAGAAATATATTTCAAGGCAAAATAACCAATACATGATTTGTAATATATCATCTTTCAGTGTCTTTAAATGTTTGTGTAAGTTAACAGTAAATGTTGTTAGTGTTTTTCTTAGATAACCTTCATATTTGCTTTCAAATATATTTTAATTGTAGTTTAATCCGTTCTGCACATTTGTCTGATAACAGATAAAAGATGGTGCTACTGATGTCTTTCATTGTTTGAAGTTTGTATCTGGTATTAAAGATTACTTTTCTAGTTTGAGCAGAAGAGAAACTAGCTTCAGGGTAATGATACTTCAAATATAATCAAAATGAATAAGAATGACAGCGCCAAGCAATTGTACATTGCTAAAGGCTAAAAATCCCTATTCTGAATCTGGTATGGTCATTAAATGCACTGGAGATACAATTGCCTTCTTTAAACCATTTAAAGGAGGGCAACCAAAATGGTGCATAAGAAAACACCAGTTGACCTTAATATGTATAGCTTGAAGGAGAGAAGGGAGTAGATAGATATAACAGAAACCTTAAATACAATAAAAACTGCAAAGTTTAGGAAGGAACATTTTAAGAGAAAGAGAAATTCTAGAACATGAGGTCATGAATCGAAGACGAAGGGTGTTAGATCAAATAAGAAGTTGTTGAAGTACTAAAGTATGTTATAAAATATTTGTTAGGAGTGGAACCGACAAATACAATGACAAAACTCAAGTGTGGTATGGTATCAGGCAAAAACTGCAAATTTTAAGCAGTACCCCAAAGGTAGAAAAAAGTTTCTATCAATCCCAAACTGCTTTTTGCAACAATAGCAGGACTTCCATTTAGAAAAATGTTTGCTTGTATAACTAAAAACGCTGAACACCGATTTCCAAAGGCAAGACCACAAACGTATATATCTTCTGCCTATATTCATGCACACTTTTATAGTATATACAAAAAGGAAGAATGTACCATTAAAATCAGTGTACTCTATTGTTCAATTTAAAACTTAATATTATTGTTTAAATGCACAGCAACAAAATCAGAGGAGCTCAATCTGAGAACAAACAATACCTAAGTAGTTTGGTTTTATAGGTCTTGTTAACTACTCAGAGATCAACCTCTTTTATCTCACTTGTGCCCTTCACAGAGAGAAATATCCTGTAGTATATCAGTCTGGTCTCATTCAAAAAAATGATCCTGAACAGGAGAAACACCAAACCCCAGACATACGTTTCGGCCTCTCTTGGGCCTCATCATTGAGCTATAGCCGCACTCCCTGAGGTACAGTGAGAAAGGAGTCCATGTCTGGAGCCCCGTATCACCCATCGGGTGAGAAAACCCACTAAGGGTAATTTGCATATACAACAACAAAATCAGACGTGCTCAATCTGAAAACAAAATATACCTAAGTCGCTTTGTCCTATAGGTCCGGTTACCTACTGAGAGAGCAGCCTCTTTTAGCTCACTTGTGCCCTTCACAGGGAGAAATATCCTGTAGTATATCAGTCTAGCCTCGCTCAGAAAAGTGATCCAGCCCTAAAATACTAGGCAATTTGTTGTTTAAATACCATAAAAAGCTATGTTGATATTGCAGTATTTTTATCAAGTGGATAATTGGGAATCAATGGGTATAAGAAGAGTTAAGTGGAGAAAACTGAGTTAAAACTTGAAATACCTCCACTTTCTAGGATTTCTATTAATCTTTTTATCAAGTGGTGATTGGCTTTAGCTCTGTTTTATAAATAACTCCTATAGGGAAGCATGAAATGGGGATTTTTAACTTCACTTATTTTAACCCAAGAACGTTGATAAATACAACCCCTTTTTATCTAGAATAAGATTCAAATAAGGTGATATGATTACGTTATATAAATACACTGAGGGTCAATATAAGGCTGTCAGATGAGCGTTTCTTCTCAAGAAGTTTACAGTTAACAAGAGGTCACTTCTTCAGTTGAAAGGAGAAAATTATTTACCATAAAGGTACAAATGGGACTTCACAATAATTACATTCTCAGAATCAATTTACACTTCATAAAATACAAATATCACAGGAAATCTAAAAAGGTAGAAGTTGATGGATTAAATTATTATTTTTTAAATCCTACTATATAATAACTTAAAAACTGTACAATTAAAAGTTTCCAGTATGGTTACATATATTAATGTTAAAGTGATTTTTTATACCAATGCATAATACTTACTTTTTCACATTTCCAGAGCATTACATTAGCCCTGTTTTAGCTGTATTCTTTTAAGCTATTTCTCTACTCCTCAAAGAAGTAAAGTTACAGTTTCATTACTTTCACCAGAAATGCATCACAAAGTTTAATGTTTCCTAATTTGTGTTCTGAGTTTTTTCATTGTTGTACCCAGATTAAATTTGCTCAGACCAGCTAGACATTTTGGCTGCAGTGATTTGTGTGTAACTTCTCCTGTGAAATCATTTTCTGCTGGAGAACATGGAGTAATTTTTCCTCTGTGAAAAATTGGGTATTTTATCTGTTCAAAACAGCCACATTTTAATTATGTTTTTGGCTTTGTTTTGTTTTAAATTTGGCTGTGTAGTGCTTTTTTAACTTTTTTCTTTTATGGACTTTAAGAGTGCTGGAAACTCTGTTTATTTGGTCTGTTAAAAATGTTTTTATTAATTAATAGGCAAATTCAATTGTATATTCAGGTAGGAAAAATATGCTATAATATTTTTAGTGTATACACCTTTATAATATCTAAGCCAACAATAGCCAACTTATTTCACTTAAAGCGTACAAAGCAGAACAAAGATATTTAACAAGGACTATTCTGCCATTTTAGATAAGAATATTTATTTTATTTTCCATTGATTTGCTTAATTATTGCATTAAAATATGTTTGACTCGCTCTGTAAATTGTATATTAAAATTTTTTAAGAAAAAAAAATGAATAAAAAATAAATTATACAGTGTACAATAAGAGAAAAATGGCTGCACAAAACACTTAGGGCCTCATTCTATTATCGGCCGCAGCCGTTGCGGGGCCGCAAGGACCGGCCGCAAGCTATTCGGCTATTCTATTCCCCTCAGGCCGGGGACTCCGGCAGGCTTGCGGCCAGCGCCTTGCTATCTCTTGCAGCCGCACGCGCCAGAGGAAAGCCTTTGATCTAAAACGGCCGCAAGGAAATCGGCCGTAAGAAAATCCTATTTGCAATTCAATTGCTCCGGGAACCCTCTCTGCAAGGCTAAAAACTAACCGCAGCTTACTTGCAGGAAAAAGGTCCCGCTAGCACCAATTAAGCACGAAATATAGCCCAAATAAAGCCATCCTGCAGTTTGAGAAGACTATAAAGTGATTTTCGGTGTTAGCAAAAATAGCACAAAATTCCCCTATACTCAAATCCGTAAAAAAAAAATTTTTTTATATACGTCAAATATCCATTTAAAAAGTCCTGAGGGCTTGGAGCACCTCAGACATGCCCACGCCGCAGCCGGAAAATAAACAGTTAATTTAAACTCGGGTTTGGGCTGATGTGCAAGCTTGAGAGGGGGTTACTTTTAATCCTCATGTCCCCCAATATGATCCCTAGCATTTACAGAGCTGTACAGAGCAGGCTTGAATTTATTTTTGAATTTTTAGATTTCAGAGCTTACGGCCGGTTGCAAGATTTACGGCCGGCCGTAAGAGGAGATCCTTGCGGGGTCGTTTAATTGAATTGCGAGGTAACGGGACCCCCGCAAGGAATCGCAGCCTTACGGCCGGTTTACAGCCGATAACAGAATGAGGCCCCTAGGAATTAATTGGGAGGGAATGTAGAAATGTCTATTGTTTTGTTGGTCTTGAGAGTGATATATTGTAATATGTACTGTGGTAAAGGGACATGGTTTTCCACATCAGAGAACAGGCTGGACCTGCATGGGGCCTCATTCAATTGCGATTTGGCCAAATGAATAGGGCTCTATAAAAGAACATAGGATATTTTTTTTACAGAAGTTTTTAGTTAATGTAGACCTTGCTTTTGGATAGAAGTTTACTAACTAAAAATGTCTTTAAAAAATATGCTATGTGCTTATATAGAGCCCTATTCAATTGGCCAAATTGCAATTAAATGAGCCACATAGAAAGCACCAGAGGGTCATTAGTTGCCCTTGGTAAGCATATTGTCCACTAATGTTCTAAGCAGTATATTAATAAAAGCTGGTGTGATTAGAACATATTTCTTGAGTGCAGATTGCATATCCAACAGAATTTAATTATACTGTATAACAGTTGCAAAGCCACATTTATAAAAGGGAGATTTATTTTGTCATATTGATACGCTTATATTGACCTCACTACTGCAATAGCTGGAAATAAATAAATTAGTGCATTTATCAAAACTGTGCTGAAGAATGAAATCTGTGAATTATAGTGAATTTAATAGCATATTTACTGTAGTATTGTATAGTATATTTCATGGAATATTGCTACAGTTAGCTTATTTTTACACATTTTCTGATAAGTGGCATATAAATCCACTATATTGTTGCACATGGCTGATGTAATGACAGAAAGAGTTAGTTCAATATAGTACAATTGTATGAACTTAAAGATTAATAATAATTATAATATTATTAGTAATATTTTTAAAGCAAGATCCTTTATGTAAATTAATACAAGAATATGTAGTTTAATGAGAAGAAGAATGGTAATTAGCTTAAAAGTGTTCATGAATAATACTAATGGTTGTAAATTGCATATTTAAATTCATTTCTTACTCTACAGGGTAGAGAGAGACTTGCACACACAGGTTTTTTTTTTGTTCATTTATACACTTAAATCCACATATGCTTGCTGTTAAATATGAGAATAGTATATCCTAATGATATGTAGGACATCAAGGTATTGCTGTTCAACTGATTCACGTATAGATTATAGATTATAATATGTATTTATATGAGATTTTCTTTCATTATCCCCATGGAAATTTCAATTGAGACATGTGTTATGCAATTATTTACTCTATGATAAATCTTGGTCATGGTATTACGATAAAGAAGTTAGGACTTTTCCCATTGTTATGAATAAATATGGTCGGTTGAAGCAATATGTCTTGTTCTTATTTTAATTTATTTTTCATAATTGGCATAACGCTATCTATTTATCTATTGTAGATGTGTATACATTGCCACATATTTTAATATTAGGGGTTCATTGTTTCATTTGACCAGTATTTCTAGACTTTTTTTTTGTTATATCCTAGCTTAATACTGTGGCTCTTTTACAAAGATGTCAAAGTATTTTCCATTATGCAGAGACTAGAGTTTTTATGCGTTTTCAAACATCACTTATATGTGATTTTTTTATATTGCTTTTAGTGATTCATTCCTCTCCGATCCCACTGGTGTGATTAGTCATCACTCAGTTACTACCACAGCAGTGCCTTGACTTTAGTATACTCTTCACAAAGAACTAAGGCCCCCATTCAATTGAGGTTTCGGGAGATCCGGTAGCCTGTAAGTGAGGTCGCAAGCTAATTGCCAACTTTTTGCGGGCTCTGATCGGCTTCCGAGTTATGGGCTTGAAAAAATGCTGATGTTAAACTTGTAACTTGCAGCCTCCAGAAGCCTTTGATCTTTCACTTTAGCAGGGATAAATCCTAAATCGCTATTCAATTGCTCCATTTCCCAAGCCCGCAAATGTTTTCAAACCCATAAACAACAAATAAAGGAAAAAATCCTACGAGTTCTAGAGAGGACCCGCAAGGGGGGTAAACACCCATTCGTAGCACTGTAAATGCAAATAAAACATCAATACTGCACTGTAAATAACGGGGAAAGCGATCAAAGACATTAGAATTAATTGCACAACAGTCTCAAGCCCGCAAATCGTCAATATCTTAGATTATTTTTTGTGTTTCATTTTGGGGTTTATTCGATCTCAGGTATCAATGAGTTAATACATATCAGGCCACCAATATGGACTAGTACAGTATTTGCATTCATTTTCATAATTCTTTATTTAGAAGGTTCTGCTAGTCTGATCGCATATAGGACCCCTGAACCTAATTGACCCGTAACCTCCATGTTTTGCTGCTGTAATAATGACAGTCTCATTTTCCATTGTCTGATTCGAAATGGGCAGTTACAGGTTTGCTTAATTGATCATGTTCCCACCCTGAACTGCTCCGAACCAGTGCATGGTTTACGGTTTTGGCTTTGGGACAGTAACTTCCAGGCTTGAGCAATCACAATCAGAGACGAACGGGAGCCCGCAACTCACTGACAGACATTCGGTTGTCTGCAATTGAGTTGTGGGCTTCCAATTGAAGTTTGTGAAAGTTCAAGATTTACAACCAAACTGTCAATAACATATCTAATGATTAGTAAATTTGGATGCAACCTATTGAGAAATGACAGTACCAAGCCAATGCTATATAATTTCTTAGCGATATTAACTTGCAGATTATACTGTTATGTGGTTTTGTAATATTCCTACACTTTCTGAGTAAACAAAATAAATCTGCCTTTTTATTCAATCTATTGGTAAATTAGGTAATTGCAGTCAAATGTATTATTCAGTCCCGTAATATATAACTTCTTTTTTGTTTTTGCTTTCATGATAAAATGTAAAGCAGCATACATACTGAATTTCAACTAGATATATTACATTACAGAAACTATTCAATTTGTCTCAGCGATGACAAGTACATTTCTTTAATGGGCACATACATAAATGATACTTCCAATAAGTGGAGTGTAGCCTATGCTGACTTAATTTAGAGAAACCTGCATTAAATAATTGCTTGACATTGAATATGTGAAGCCTGATGTCAAGGTAGAGCTGTGTAACTTTCCATAAAACCTTCATGCACTCCGGGAGAGGGAAATAAAACTTTAAGTAGAGCAAACAGGTTCTTAAACAAGATTGCACTTGACATACAGGTCAGTATATTAATTTGTCATGTGATGCGCTTAAAGAACCAATGTAATGGTCCAGTTTTCATAATGCTTAAGTAGTAAATATCAATATTAACATTTTTGAATTGATTTTAATTAACAATATTTAATTTCTAACAAAGATGGTATATTTGTATTGTCTATGGTGATACTGCATGTAAAGGTTGCTATGAAGCTCCCTGGTACCTTCATAAACACATCAATAACTACATATTAACATTAAAATGTACTGGTCATCAATCCCCTCGCCTTACTCTTTTGGCATAGAGGTTATTGAGACCCTGAATGTTTAGATATATCTTCAAATGACCAAGAGCCAAATAAACAAGTTAGCAATCATAATTTGATTTTATAGTAAAATGTACACATATATATATGATTAAATATGCATTTAAAATTAAAGTTGAGCATATAATTTAATGCTATAAATGGCAGATTAAAAATAAGAAAGCTGCTTTACACTGGTGAATTATTTTTTGTTGCTGAGCTCATCTTAACAAGAAGAGGCTTCTCAATGGCAATGACAGCTTGTCACTACCACTCATAAAGGAAATGGGGGATTGCCAAATATTTTTATATACTTACAACCCAGAGGGATCCATGGTAATCTGCTTCCTCCCAATAGACACCAGGGATAAGGTCACGTAAAAAACATAGGCCCCAATTAAATCCAGTTGCAGCAGCCGATAAGTCTGCGGGCTTGGAATTTTCAGCAGTTACAGAGCAATTAAATTTAACAAGCCCGCAGCTACCAGGCCGAAAGCCAAAAGTGTAAACCATGTACCCATAAGTAGCATTTCAAGGCATGATCATGATCATCTAAGCAAGTCTGTAACTACCGATTTAGAAATAGCCAATAGTAAATGAGACCATCATCATGACGTCAGTAAAACTTGGCGTGTAAATGTCAATCAATTCGTTTTAAAAAGTCCGATTTGCGATCGGACTCGCAATCCAGAAATGTTGAAATGTATAAAAATCAATAGATCTACTGGTTTAGTGCATGCGGGTTCCATGTTATGTATTAACCCATTGATTGCTGGGATCAATATAACACAGAAATTACACATAAAAAAATGATTTTTGATTTCAGATTTGCGGGCTTGAGACTGTTGTGAAATTAATTCTAATGTCTTACATCACTTTCCCCATATTTTGAAGAACAATGGTATGTTTATATTTGCTTTTACAGTGATACAAACAAGTGTTTAACCCCCATGCGAGTCCTCTCTAGATTTGCCACTTATGGGTGTAAAAGCAATTGCGGGCTTGAGGAATTGTAGGAATTTAATAGCGATTTGCAATTTTAGCAACTGCAGGATTTGACAGATCAAAGGCTTAGCTGGGTCGGACTTCCGATTCTGGCAAGTTAGGTTTCAGCCTGTAACCCGCAGATCCTTTGCAGATAGCTAAAAGAAGCCAATTTAATAGCAGTAACTTTTGTGGGCTACATTACGGGCTACAGTAACTACAATTTGGATAATTTAATAGGGGCCATAGTTTTTTTATGCAGGAAATGAACCTGATCATCCCCTGGGTGATAACTAAATAAAATTATATGTATATATATATATATATATATATATATGAAGAGTGAGGTAGCCGTGAATGTCCAGTAATCCAGATGAATAATCAGAGTATTGCAGTATATAGTGATACCTTTTTTATTGGACAAACATATTCATAGGTTTCATGACGAGCTTTCGAGAGCGTTCCTCTCTTTGTCGAGTCAGAGTCAATACTGATAATAGAATCACAAATACAGCAAAAAAATTCCAGGATTAACAAATAATGTTCTGATCAGCCAGCCGTGCAAGTGTGTGGGGGTGCAGACCAGAGTAAGTAAATTGGGGTCGTAAATAGTTTTACATCTAAGGAACCATAGGGCTGTAACCAAACTCAGGATGAAGGCAGAGAACAAAAAGTCAAAAAAGTCAACAACAAAAAAAAAAAAAAAAAAAAAAAAATCAATAAACACACATATATATTTCCAAGCATGAATGTTGGAGGTTATAAGAAATTTTGATAATGAGATAAGAATTCAATGTCGATATTAAGTCCTGACTTATTACTGTTGAAGAACATAATCATTTTAATTTCAAATGTCTTTCTTTCCTTAGTGTTTTTCATGGAGTGGTTATTCTGGGTGAAATGGTGTCCAACTGGAGTACAGTAAGTCTCCTCATTGTGCTTATTGATGGAATGTCTGTGTAGATTCATCCTCATATGTAATTTCTGGCTGGTTTCTCCAATGTAGCAGCCTCTCTCACATGCAGTACATTGTATCATGTAGACTACATTGGATGACGTACAAGAATATGATCCTCTGATGTTATAGGTCTTCTTGTTGTGCGTGGCTGTGTCCTCTTTGCAGATGTGTTGACACAATTTACACCGATTTTTATTGCAAGGTTTTGTGCCGTTTTCTATGTTAAGCTCTTCATTGGCCAATCTACTGTTCACCAATGTTTGTCTGAGATTTGGTGGCTGCCTAAATGCAAGAATGGGGGGTTTGGGGAATATATGTTTTAATTCAGGGTCCTCTGTTAGCAGTGGTTGTAGATCCTTAAATATTTTGCGGATTCCTTCTAGATCCGGATGGTATGTGGTTACCAGAGGTGTACGTGAGGTTGTTTCTTTAGTTTTGTATTGCAGCAGGTGTTCCCGGGGTGTTTTAATGGCAGAGTTTACTTTCTGTGTTATGACATTAGGTTTGTAGCCCTTTCTCCTGAAGGAGTCAGACAGGGTTTTTAAATGTTTATCGCGGTCCTCATTGTTAGAACATATGCGGTGGTATCGGATGGCTTGACTATAGATAATCGCTTTTTTAGTATGTGTGGGATGGAAGCTTGAGCTGTGGAGATAACTGCATCTGTCTGTAGGTTTCCTGTATACCGATGAGTTAAGTTTACCATTGGTGATGGATATGGTGGTGTCCAGAAAGTTAACCTGTTCTGCAGAGTAATCTATTTTAAATTTAATAGATGGGTGGAAGGTATTAAAGGCAGTGTGGAAGTCTCTCAGCTTTTTTTCTCCCTCTGTCCATATGATGAACAGGTCATCTATATAACGGTGGTATCTGTACGGTTTGTGGATATATGTGGACAGGAATCGCTGTTCAAGGTCAGCCATAAATAAATTGGCATATTGTGGTGCCATTTTAGTCCCCATTGCGGTCCCCATTATTTGCAGGTAAACCTGTTCATTGAAGGTGAAGTAATTGTGGGTCAGGATATATTCTAGTATTTTGGCGATGGTATCAGGGTTATATTTGCAGTTCGGAGTGTGTGTTGAGAGGAATTTGAGGCATGCCTCAGTGCCATCTTTGTGGGGGATGTTGCTGTAAAGCGATTCAACATCCATGGTTACGAGTAGTGTGTTAGCAGGTAGTTCTTTAATCTGACTGAGTTTGTTAAGAAAGTCAGTGGTGTCTTGTATATAGCTGTCAGTGTTTTTAACTAGTGGCTTCAGGATGTTTTCAACAAGACCAGATAACTGTTCAGTCAGTGTGTCCATACCTGTAACAATAGGTCTCCCTGGGTTGCCTGGCTTGTGGATCTTGGGCAGCAGGTAGAAAGTCCCAGTTGTAGGGTGGGTGGGTATAAGCTGCTCCAATTCGTGCTGCACGATCTTGGGGAACGTTCGGATAAGTTCCCTGAGTTGGCTGGTATAATCCTCTGTAGGATTCTGGTCCAATTTCTTGTAATAGGTGCGGTCTGTCAATTGTCTGTTACCTTCTTGTATGTAATCCAGGGTGTTCAAAATCACAACTGCGCCTCCTTTGTCTGCTGGTTTGATGGTGATGTTGGGGTTTTCTCTTAGGCCCTTTATGGCAGCTCTTTCTAATGGGGAGATATTGTGTAATTGTCTTTTTTGCTGATTTGTTACTAAGGAAGCCGTTCTCAGGCGAACGCTTTCTATGTAACTGTCGAGTTTAGGGTTGCGTCCAGGTGTTGGGGTAAAATTTGTGTTCTTTTTCCTGCTATTGTAATCCAATCTGGGTGTGGTATCCTCTTTGTTGTGAAAGTATTCTGTGAGTCTCAGCCTCCTGAAGAATTCTTCCATGTCTGAGTATAGTTGAATTTTGTCCAGCTTTGTGCTTGGACAGAATGATAGTCCTTTAGATAGAACAGAAATCTCTGGCAGTGTTAGTTGGTGGTTAGATAGGTTTATAATTCCTGTTTTGTCTGAGCTGTCTTCAGGAGAAGTGTTGGTCATAGTAGAAATCACAGTAGTGTTTGGGCCATTCACACTTTCTTCCTGTATCTGTATCTTGTTGTTTTTTTGAGAGAGGCAGTTCAGTTTTTTCTTCTTCTTCTTTATAAGGTCTTGTTGATGTTTCCTCTGGAGGTGCTGTATTTCCTTTTCAAATAGTTCAGCATCATGTATGTTGTGTTCCCTTAGTTGTTGAAGAAGGGATGATATTTGGTCCTTTAGTCTTTGTTTCTTGCCATATAGTTGGTGGATTAGGTTGTTTCTCAGTTTCTCGCTTGTACGCCTGCAGAGGTTATCAGCATATTGTGAGTTGTGGGTATTGGTGAGTGGATTTTTTATCTGTAGTCCATTTGGGATTAGGTTCCTTCTTTTGCAGTGTGACAGAAAATATATGTCACTGTTGAGCTGTGCTGTTTTTTTGGTCCTCTTAATCAGTAGCTTCTTGAATCGGCCATATGCGGTATCTTCCATAGTTATGAAGAGTGAGGTAGCCGTGAATGTCCAGTAATCCAGATGAATAATCAGAGTATTGCAGTATATAGTGATACCTTTTTTATTGGACAAACATATTCATAGGTTTCATGACGAGCTTTCGAGAGCGTTCCTCTCTTTGTCGAGTCAGAGTCAATACTGATAATAGAATCACAAATACAGCAAAAAAATTCCAGGATTAACAAATAATGTTCTGATCAGCCAGCCGTGCAAGTGTGTGGGGGTGCAGACCAGAGTATGTAAATTGGGGTCGTAAATAGTTTTACATCTAAGGAACCATAGGGCTGTAACCAAACTCAGGATGAAGGCAGAGAAATATGTGCATATATATGATTAAATGTACAAAAAAGCTGATTTAAAATAAGGAATATTTTTTTGCAATGTACTGTGGTAACAGTATAATTAATCATAAATACTCTCCAATGTCCTGTAATTCATTTGTAAACATTCACTTATATTTCCTTTCAGTGTTTGCCGAGGCTTCTCATGCAAAATGCATCAGATCATGACTCCAGTTCAAGCCTATGATCTATGAGACAGCAGCAAACAGACAACTCTAGTGACATTCATAAAGTGCTCACAACGTGCTGTATTTGTCTAAAAAAAACATCCGTTTAATAGGAACAAAATGCCTCAAATATTACAACCATCTTATATACCAAGGCCCCTATTTAATTGAGCAATTGTAAGTTACTGGAGCCCGTAATGGAGCCCGTAAGCTAATTCACTATTCAATTAGCGTATTTTAGCTACCCACAAACAATCTGCGGGTTACAGGCTGCGGTTGTCAACTCCAACCCATCTAAGCCTTTGGTCTTTCAAGCCCGTAAATGTTACAATCGCAAATTTCCATTCAATTGTTAGAATTCCTCAAGTCCGCAATTGTGTTGAGTACTAGATAGGACTCACAGGGGGGTTAAACACTGGTTCGTAGCACTGTAAATGCAAATAAAAAATCAATACTGCATTTTAAAAGATTATGAAAGCGATGAAAGACATTAGAATTAATTGCCCAAGCTTGCAAATCTGCAATAAAAAATTATGTATTTTACGTTTTATTTCTGTCATATATCAATCTCGGTAATCAAGGGGTTAATACATATCAGGCCACCCACATGGACTATAACATTTCCTTCATAAATTTTTATTATTTTATACATTGCTGGATTGCGAGTCCTATCGCATATCAGACTTCTAAACGATAATTGATTGATGTTTAACCTCCATGTTTTACTGATGTCATGATGACAGTCTCATTTACTATTGGCTGTTTCTAAATGGGTAGTTACTGCCTTGCTTAATTGATCATGCTCTGAAATGGTACTTACGGGTGCATGGTTTACTGTTTCGGCTTTCGGACAGGTAGCTCCGGCCTTGATCAATTGAATCGCTCTGTAACTGTTGCAAATTGCAATTGCATAGGAGCCCAAGTGTGTTAACTACATTTTGCTTATGAGGGCAAATTGCAACTGTGCATCTGTGCACTGGACCTGGTTCGGGGTATGCAGTATTGGTTAGTGATAGAGATTAACTATGCATGATCCAATCTCCACACAGGAGAACTTGAAAGTATATGTCTCATATTGCAACAAGAAGACCTTCATTCCATTCTAAAATGCAATGATCTTCTTATACAGGGAATTTTGAGAGGAGTTTTCTCCTTCTAGCTGTTACTGTATTTATGTGTAGAATACATGTCGAAGCATTACAGGATGCTGGCTAATAAATGTAGGAATACTATAATAAGTTATCATAAAAAGACTTCTTATATGAGTTAGAAAACAATAAAATGTAGAAATGATATGGAATATTTTAATAAATATATAGGGACATTATATTTTTAAACATATTCAGTAAATAACGTAATTGTCAGTAGGTGTTCATAGCTTCTGTTCCTAGCTGGCAACACTCAAATAGTTTCTCTTGGGTTATGGTTAGTGACATAGACCTCTGCTTCTAATTGGAAAGTAAAACATGTGTTCATAAAGCAGATCCTTTCTAAGGATACAAAAAACTATTACACACATGATTTATTATGATTTATGGACAATTACATCAGCCATTATAAGGTGGCTTGGTGGTCTGTTTCAGTTAAAACACCAACTTGCAGAATTCTAATATGAAGCCTTCAATCCTAGATTTGACTGCAAACTTGCATATATAGCTTTGCTATCAAAAGTGTGAAGGGTCTGTTCCTATAATTATGTTGGTATAATAGTATATTCATTTTGTACTATAATACAAGCCAATTGTATTTTACCTAATTATATTTGCCATTCTACCACTGGTTTGTATTATAATAAAATGCAATATAGCTTCTATTACACTACAAATAACAAGGCATATATAATTAATATTTATTTGTCTGTAATTAATATTTTTACACAAGATGAATATATAGGTATAATGTTAGCAATGAAAAGTACAGGAGGACTCTGGTTGCAGACAACCCGACTTACAGATGACCCATACTTAACGGACTCCCAAGGCTTTGTGAATTAGAAGAAAGAAATACTGTATATACTCGAGTATAAGCCGAGTTTTTCAGCCCTTTTTTTATACTTTATACTTATACTCGAGTCACTCTCCCCCCCCTGTGTCTCTCTAACCCCCCCCGTGTCTCTCTAACGCCCCTGTGTCTCTCTAACCCCCCGTGTATCTCTAACCCCCCGTGTCTCTCTAACCCTCCCCTCGTGTCTCTCAATCCCCCCGTGTATCTCTAACCCCTCGTGTCTCTCTAACCCTCCCCTCGTGTCTCTCTAACCCTCCCCTCGTGTCTCTTTTCCTCCCCCCTCCTCATTTAAATCCCCCCTCTTCATTCTAAACCCACCTCCTCACTTCACCCCTCTAAATACCTCCCCCTCTCCCTTTCCCCTCACTTACCTCATCTGCATGGTTGAGAATGAGGAGGGGGCTTGAGGAGAGGGGCTGAGGAGGGTGGTTTAGGATGAGGAGGTTGGGTTGAGGATGGGGGGTTGAGGATGAGAGGTTGAAGATGAGGAGGGAGGTTGAGGAGGGGTTGAGGATGAGGAGGGGGGTTGAGATTGAGGAGGGAGGATGAGGAGGGTGGTTGAGGAGGGTGATAAGGGAGGGGAAAGAGGCACAGGGAAGGGAGAGGGGGGCAGAGACACAGGGAAGGGAGAGGGGGTAAGAGACACAGGGGAGGAAGAGGGGAGAAGAGACACAGGGGAGAGAGAGGGGGGACACAAGAAAAGGGCACACAAGAGGGGGCACAAGGGGGGGGGGGCACAAGAGGAACACAGGGGGCAGCACATTCCCCACCCTCGGCTTATACTCGAGTCATTCGTTTCCCCCCAGTATTTTGTGGTAAAATAGGTGCCTCGGCTTATACTCGGGTCGGCTTATACTCGAGTATATACGGTGGTTTCTGTAATTCATTTTTACAGTACAGGGGTATTATTATAATTATTACAGTATTACACTTTATTAGTATTAGCATATATGAAGCATTTTAGTATTGTTATTATTATTATTATGATTATTATTAATAATAATAATATTAATCTTCATCAGAGATCCAAGGTACATACATATCCGACCTAATGATGTTCTCAGGAACGTATCTTGTCCTTAACCCGGGGACCACATGTGTATGCCTTACCTACACATTTACAGTTTGCAGTGAATAATTTTAGTGCAAAACAATATTGTCCTTTGGTGTTATTCTCACAACACATTCTCATTTGCAAGGAGCCTTCAGCATTCACAACGCAGGGCTAAGAAGGTGGGTAGAAGTTATAGAAAACTTTGCAGTTCTCCATGGTTCTTATTTTTAGAGGACAACCTTAGTGAGAAGGTCATAAAATGTAATATTTATTATAAATCCTCAAAAACTTCAATTATTGGTAAGGCCAGTCAGTAGCTTGGGAAAAAAACACTGACAAATGTTAACACTTAGTCATGGATGTAACCAAGTGTCTTCTCCACTGTTTCTCTTCAACTGTTGTGTCATACACATTAGCTGTATTGTATACATGTAAACCTTGTTTTACTGTACTTGCATCTAACTAAAGATAAGAGACTTACATTGAAAACTAAATAACACGTCCACTTAAAATTACGGTACTTCACAAGTAAGGCTAAGGTGGATCAAAAACATACCTCTTCATCTGTTCTACATTGTTTTAAGGTTAATTTTCTAGTTTCCATGGCAAAACTTTTGCAATATATAAGACATATGCTTTTACATGCCTGACAGACAATTAGAGATTGTAGTGCCCCTTGAACAATACAAGAGAGCAATGGATTTCACCTACCCAGAATCCTTAGCAGCAGTGGAAACACTCTTCACTGAGTAATTCTGTGTGAACACAGGTCAATTTTCTTTCTTTTCTTAAATATTTAGCGGTATCACTTTCAAAATAATCTTGATATCATTTTCATATGCTGCAGAATTGGTGTTAAAAGTTACACACAGAGTAATATATATTTTTAAAAAATGTCCATTAATAATATTTATTTTTTATGTTTTTTTCACAGAGTAACCTGTCAATTCAATCCCTTCATTTTAGATCTTGTAAACTTACACCAAAGTGGCTTACAAGGAAATCACGTCTTAATGATTCCTCAGTGATTGACTTAAAAATGTTAACATAGATTTACACTACAAAGAAAAACTGTTTGGATCGAAGCATATATATGGGCATGACTTCCCTATGTTTAATACATCATATTAAAATAATATTTTTCCTATAGCACATCAATACCTCTATTTTTGTGCTTTTGCTAATTACATAGGTAAGAAAAGCATTAAAGAGTCTCTGGTGTAGGTGGAAGCCCAACCCACCTAATCTTATGCGCCACATGAGAAGCAAATACAAGTAAGTCTTTATGTGTTGGTAAGCTGTTAGTCATATTACTTAGCAACAGTAACATTTCATCTATTATTAATAATGTTATTGTGTATAAACTAATAAGGCCTCCATGCTAATCGAGTTGTGTAATTTGCGGTATACCCGTAAATCGGCTGCAGGAGGTTTTTTCCTTTTGTTACACATTTATGTTAATCTTTTCACTCGCAAAATTTTCAGATTTCAGAGATTTTAGCGTAGGAACTACCTAAACCAAGCTTTACTGGTAAGAAGGGGCTCTAGGAACCAATGGAAAATGAAAACGTCATGATCATTATAATGAGTGAGAACAAGTGCCGTACCTGTGGCAAGGAACCAATATATATATATATATATATATATATATATATGTATATATATATATATATATTTATTTATTTTTATTATATATATTTTGTGAAAATAAATGTAACAATTGCATTTATATATACATATATTTATGTATTTATATATACAATGCATTAGAGCATTTGTTCCTAGGCAACATGGTTTCCTGATATGTATTAACCCCTTGAGTTCTGGGTTGTGTATTACCCTTAATGTTTTATAATTAAATTGACATAATAATACAATATCATATTTTTTTTAATTACACATATGTTGATATTGGACTGTTAAATGTCAAATATTGTTGAAATTGAATCATTTTAACTGGTTTTGGTACTATGCTGTCTCTTTAACCGCTGCTTGAGAGTGGTCTTTTGTACACATAATATTTCTTTTCGTTTTTGCAGTTATGGCACTACACTGGTTTGCGAGAAATCCATAAAATCTTATTAACCTAGGGTTTTGGTGTAAAAGTGTAACGGAGAACTCATAATCTTTAAACAGTACAAAAATCAATGGAGATGTGTGTTGTGCTTTTCGGCTTTATTGCGCCGCAGTCACTCGAAGCAGTGACCCATATAAGTTCTCTTGCAATGTTTATGGGATGGGGAACTAGCATAGCTAGGTGGGTTTACTTTGTTACTAAATCACCAGTAATTGAGGGGATTAGCATAAAACCCTAAAACAGGGACCACACAAAAATAAAAAGGTGGCAAACAAAGATTAAAAGAAAGGTGAAAGTGTGGTTTGGATGAAATAAAGGTTAAATGCATACTATACCATAGCTGAATTAAGCTTATGAGTTTCAATATCAATAAACAAATAAAATATAGTGTCAATGTTGAATGTCTTTCTTTCTCTGTCTGCCAAAATGTCTGTTTGTCTATTTATCCATGCATATGTGAGTCTTTGTATATATGTATAAGTAAGGATCAAGCTACTTTACTGAAGAGACAAAATAGAGTGAAAGTATAGGAAAATAAAGAATGCCAGGGAATTGTATGCACAGAACAAGTGTTTTTGTTGTTTAGTAAGATTTTGTTAGAGAGATTGGTGTGATAGTGCCATAGTGTGTATAGAAATACAAGGATATATGAATAGAGATATACACAGGGATGCCATTTATCAAACTCTGGAACAGTAAAATAACAAAAGCTGAATTGTTTTTCCTTCAGGGGCCTTATTGGTGATTTATGTAGCAGAGCTGCATGCTGGTGGGAGAATAAGAATAGTTTTCTAGGTGCAATTTGTCTTAAAGTGTTGGGTGATCTCAAACTAGTATAAGCTTGTTCGGCACATAAAAGCTCATAATTAAAGATTGTTGGTTGTTGTACTTGAATATGTATGTACTGTAGTAAAAAATATATATAAGTAGATGTTCCAATATTTCAATTGGCTATGAAATCTGCAGCCCAAAATTCAAGATGCTTATACTCACATTAATAATACATGTAGAGTTATAACTTTGTTTAAAAAGAGCAGAGCCATTTTGGGAACTGGGGCCCACAACATGTTATGGGACCTATGCTACTGGAAGCACCTGGATTAAAGGGTGACTCTTAATTCATTAGGGGAAGGTGCAGAACCATTTTGAGATATGTATCATCATCTGTGTTTCTACAATATGCAATGGCCTTCCAACTCTAGAACACCTCAAGAAAATAGAAATCTATCTTCTTCCTCCCTGCTCTACTCCCATCCCCCTAATTATTCTATTCTTATAGAGACACAGCAGATAACTTAGCCACAATTACTGTAATCAGTGGTGGAGCTATAGATGATACAACAGGTTCAAAGAACCAGGGCCCCAACAGAGTATGGGACCTATGCTACTGGCAGCAGCCCGGATTAAAGGGTACTCTTAATACATTAGGGTAAGGTGCAGGTAACCATTTTTTTTAAATGAGGTTGATCTAATTAACATATTGGTGTTCTAGCCACCAACAAATATTTTTGCTTTTTTTACTGAAACCTTCAGAATGAGTAAAGAGGTTTGCAAAGGGGACCCAAGTTATTAGCACCAGGGCTAATCTAGACTATCCCAACTGGATGTACCATTTACCCACCTGTAATGGGTCTGAATGTACAGTTTTCTCTAACTTTATATGTGCTGCTTTGCCCATCTGTATCATGACTGTACTGTTTATCCTGTAGAATTGTATATAATAATCATATATAATTATATATACATTTAGGTAAAATTAATAGCCAGTTCTAAATTTTATAACAAAATCTTGGACTTACAGTGTCCCTTTACAATTCAGACTTTTGGTTATTTCTTGACTTGGTTTATGTTCAGGACAGCCAGTGTCTATATCTAGAATGTTTGTATACCATCTTTCTCAGCAAATCCCAGAAATATAGCACATTTATTTATACAATATTCTTTACAAAACTTGAGGTTTACAGCTAACTGACACAACACAGTTTCTAACCCCAAAGAAATACAAAAATGCTGCTTAAAAAAAAACCATATCTTTTATTCTAGGTCCACATATTCCATGGATTGATTTATCTTTATTAAAATGTGTTTTTTATTTTTACCTATTTTGGAGTCAGCAAAGTTTTTTGATCTCTGACATCAAAACCTACAGAGCACCCACAAATGAGAGACTATGCCAGTGGTGGAATTACTGCGGGTACAGGGTAGAACAAACTGCTATCAGCAGCAGCAGGGATCTTCTAATTTATTAGGGGAGAGAGGTAGATGGCTATTTTTATAGAACGGTAATACGATCATCCTAGGCATAATAGGACAATCCACACATATTATGACTTTTTGTATTGACTCCTATGCAGTGGCGTAGCTAGAGCTTTTGCCGCCCGGGGCTATCCCTGAGTTTCCCGCTCCCCCAGTGCAAACATATATATATATATATATTTATATCGCCTTCTATCTCACACTCCCCTTTCTCTATATCTCCCCTCTCTTTCTCTCTTTTCCTCCCCCTCTTTCTCTCCCTATTCCCTTCCCTTCTCTCTCTTTCTCGCCCAACCCCTTCTCTCATCCCTCTCTTTCCCTCTCTCTTTCTTCTCCCCTCACTTTCTCTTCCCCTCTCTTTCTCTTCCTCCCCCTCTCTCTCCCCTCACTGTCTCTCCGCTTTCTCTTTCTCTCCCTATCCCCCACTCTCTCTCTCCCCTCCCGCCCTCTCTCTCCCCCTTTCTATCTGCCCTCTACCCTCTTTCTACCCCCCCTCATTCTCTCCTTCTCTCCTCATCTCGCTCTCCCCATTGCCCAGCGCATCCGCTTCTCCCCTCATGCCTCTCTCTCCATGTGTCTCCCTCTTTCCCTTTGCCTTTCTACCCCATTCCTCTCCCTCTCTTCCCCATGCATCTCACTCACCTATGTCTCCTACTCTCCTGCCATGTCACCCCTTTCCTCTCCCTCTCCTCCATGTCTCTCCCTCCATGCCTCCCACTTCCCTTTCTCCCTCCATGTGTCTCCCTTTTTCTCCTTTGCCTCTCTTGACCATGCCTCTCCCTCCCTCCATGTCTCCTTCTCTCCCCCATGCCTCTCCCTCCCTCCATGTCTCCTCTCCCCCCATGCCTCTCCCTCCCTCCATGTCTCCTCTCCCCCCATGCCTCTCCCTCCCTCTATGTCTCCTCTCCCCCCATGCCTCCCTCTCCCCCTTTCCCTACATGCCTCTCCCCTCTCTCTTACCTTCTCTTCCTGCTCCGTGCTAACTAGCTCTGCCACTGGACAGTGACATATATCAGCCAATCGTTTATTAAATTATCACTTTATCACAATACTTTTAAGCATTTCGCCCTTCTTGTACAATAAGGATGAATTTTAAAGCTAAATAAAAGTATTTATATTATTGCTATAGCAATCCAATTGCTAGTGTTGCTTTGGTTAAAAATAATAGATGTCCTAGATGTGCGTCTAACATTTATTTTTAGAGGGAGGACACTAAGGCTGTTGACATTACTGCTTATGGTTAAACTAACATTCTAAAATCATCTTTTATAGTAGGAAATATTCAATGTTATTCTGCATTGAGTGCTGAACAAAAAAAAGAAACCCTTAGGCAAACTATTTATTTTCATTTTGAGAAGGCATATCTAAAGAAGAAGCAAGTATGTGTATTTGCCCTTTAAAGAAAAAACATTTAACCTTCAACCATTGCTAGATCAGCTAGCTACACATTGAAATACACGGTGCATTTCAGGACTGTGAGGCAGTTAACAGTCAAGTTAGCTGACTAAATCTCCTACCTATTAAACTTCAAAAGCAAATTGTCAGGAAACAATGAGTCTCATTTAATTCCAAGACCGCAACTCCATCGCAGACGGCCAAATGTCTGGGGGTGTTTTGCAGGCTCCCGTTCGTCTTGGTAATGCAATGCTATTCAATTGCTCAATCCCGCAAGTTACTGTCCCAAAGCCTAAACCGTAAACTATGCACTGGTTCGTAGCAGTTCAGGGTGGGAACATGATCAATTAAGCAAGCCCGTAATCTTCCATTTCGAATCAGCCAATAGAAAATGAGACTGTCATTATCACTGCATTAAAACACGGAGGTTACATGTCAATTAATTAGGTTCGGGGGTCCAATATGCGATCACACTTGCAAAACCGCAAAATAAAGAATTATGAAAATGTATACCGATACAGTTCTAGTCCATATGGGTGGCCTGATATGTATTTACGCATTGATTATCGAGATCGATATAACCCCGAAATGAAACATAAAAATACATTTAATTTCCTGTCGATTTCCGAGCTTGAGACTGTTGTGCAATTAATTCTAATGTCTATCATCTCTTTGCCTGTTATTTACAGTAAAGTATTGATTTTCTATTTGCATTTACAGTGCTACAAATAGGTCTTTATCCCCCTTGCAGGTCCTTGTTTTGCCATTTGCGGGTGTGAAAAAATTTGCGGGCTTCGGGAAATTGAGCAATTGAATAGCAATTTGTGATTTTAGCCATCGTAACTCTTACGGAATGTGAGAGATCAAAGGCTTCTGGAGGTTGTAAGTTACGAGTTTAACCATCTCCATTTTTTCAAGGCCGTAACTAAGAAGCCGTTCGGAGCCCCCAAAAATACGCCAATTGAATAGCAAAATAACTTGCAACCTCGCTTACGGGCTACCGGATCACCCAAAACCTCAATTTCATATGGCCCTATGTGTTCCCAAAGTAATCTAAAATAATTTTTACACAGATGTAGCCACGTATGAAAATAACACATGACTCGAAATGCGTTACACCAATATTATAGATATAAGTAGATCAAACAAATAGCTTAATTAAGGCAAGGGCTGCCCACAGTAAATAATAATTGGATATAATAAATGAATAGCTGCATTTATATCTTTCTTTCTAAAAACGATTTGCTCATGATAAATGGGTTGCAAAAATATATCATAAACAAGAACAGGAACAAAACAGAACTGTTCTTGTACTACAACTACAGTATACTTGAACATAAATAGAATTATTCCATCAATTCACTTTTCTTTTCCTTTAAAATCTGGTTTTGCTGAACATAGATTGGTATATTAGAAGCTGCTTCTTTGAAGAGGTCAGTTAAACTATTATGGGAGTTTTGTAGCCTGAACAGTCTTTGAAGGTTGAAAAAGAGAGACTGCATAAAGCTCTGTAATCAGAGAAGGAAGTATTGTCCTTGCTGACAGATCAGAGATGATGGAACTGGATCATCTATAGATAAAATGCTATAAGCACTAAGTGTAAGAAGAGCAGTGAAACGCTACACTGAAGCAGTGCTGTCAAATCTTAATAGGAAACAGACACCTCAGTAAACTAATTCACAGTCATCGTGAAGCTTATTGAATCTGGGGGAAATTGTATAAGCTTATTGTATAACATTATTGAGTTTCTCAATAAGCAACATGCCCATTCCAACAACTATCAAACACAAATTAATTCTGATTATAAGTGCTTAGTACAACTTAGAACTGCATCCTCTCCAAAATGCCTTTAAAACGAATATTAGTTTGTTGTAGAATTGCAGTCTAAAAAAAACGTTATATAGACAAAACAAAATGTTCAGTGGCATATATCCACCTCTTATCTGATGATGCAAAGCACATATTTCATAACTGTTATTCTTTTCTTTTATGCATTTTTATAAACTTTGATGATGTTCATGTTTTATGTTTGATGTATCTATGATAATTATAATTAAACAAAGACTTGTCTCAGAAGTTGTGTATAGATCCACATAACTCACGATCAAGTATTATATGTGTCTTCTGTCCCATGTGAGTTTACTATTTTTTAGCATTCCTGTTCTGTATTTTCTAATGCATGTCATATCAGTAAACATTATTGCTTCTGACTTGATAAAGAGAGGTGTATCTCTTGAAAGATTGTCACAAACTAAAATGCTTGTCCAATAAAAATGTCTCTACATTATTCATCTATAGACAGTATATAGTACACTATGCACAATACTGCTGAGTTACAACCTTTGTTTTTTCATTCCACTTGTATTCCATTACTCCAACATTGAGCTTTTAAAACATTTTTTTTCTGTCAGATGAAAGAACATTTGATGTATTTTTGGCTTCAGTTTAGAACTTAATTCTGAAGTCCATGGCACACAATGATTGTAGGAATTTCATGGATGTTAATAGATGCATGAATTGCTTTATCACTATAGCTTACATAATAAAAAAGGACACAATTCTATATTAATGTTGATTCCACAAGGTAATACCAGAATCCATTTCAGAAAATAAAAACTCAAATAAGAATTTGACTCACATTGCTACAGTGCCTTGCAAAAGTATTCACCCCCCTTAGCATTTTTCATGTTTTGTTGCCTCAGAACCTGGAATTAAAATGGATTGTTTGAGGATTTGCATTATTTAATTTACAGAATATGTCCACAACTTTGAAGATGTTTTTTTTTATTGTGAAGCAGACAAAAAATAGGACAAAATAACAGAAAAAGTCAATGTATATAACTTTTTACCCCCATTAAGTCAATACTTTGTAGAGCCACCTTTTGCGGCAATCACAGCTCCAAGTTGCTTTCGATAAGTCTCTATGAGCGTGCCACATCTTACCACTGGGATTTTTGCCCATTCCTCCTTGCAAAACTGCTCCATCTCCTTCAAGTTGGATGGTCTGCACTTGTAAACAGCAATCTTTAAGTCTGACCACAGATTTTCTATTGGATTTAGGTCTGGGCTTTGACTAGGCCAATTCAAGACATTACTTGTTTCCCCTTAAACCACTCGAGTGTTGCTTTAGCAGTGTGTTTGGGGTCATTGTCCTGCTGGAAGGTGAACCTCCGTCCTAGCCTCAAATCACGCACAGAGTGGTACAGGTTTTGCTCAAGAATATCCCTGTATTTAGCACTATCCATCTTTCCCTTAACTCTGACCAGTTCCCCAGTCGCGGCTGCTGAAAAACATCCGCACAGAATGATGCTGCGTTTTCTTTGATGACCAAAAGGTTGAATTTTAGTCTCATCAGACCGGAGCACCTTCCTCCATACATTTTGTGAGTCTCCAGCATGGCTTTTCCCAAACTTAAAACATGCCATTTTGTTTGCCAGTAATGGCTTTCTTCTGGCCATTCTGCCAGCTCCTCCAGGATTACCTTAGGTCTCTGTGCTGCCTCTCTGATTAATGCCCACCTTGCCAAGTCCATGAGTTTTGGTGGGCGGATGTCTCTTGGCAGGTTTGCTGTTGTGCCATGTTCTTTTCATTTGGTTATGATAGATTTGATGGTGCTCCTGGGGATCATAAAAGATTTGGATATTTTTTTATAACCTAACCCTGACTTGTACTTCTCAACAACATTGTTCCTTACTTGTTTGGAGGGTTCCTTGGTCTTCATGGCAGTGTTTGGTTAGTGGTGCTTCTTGCTTAGGTGTTGCAGCCTCTGGGGCCTTTCAATATGTAATGACAGATCATGTGACTTCTGAAGGTAATTGGTTGCACCAGAGCTTTTTATGTGCTTCATAACAAAGGTGGTGAATACATACGCACATGCCAATTTTCTGTTTTCTATTTCTAAAAAATAATTTGATGAATATATTTTTCTAATTTTACTTCACCAACTTAGACTATTGTGTTCTGATCCATCACATGAAAATTAGATTAACAAAACATTGAACCTAAAGCTGTAATGTAACAAAATAGGTAAAAAGTCAAGAGTGGTGAATACTTTTGCAAGGCACTGTGTATATAATGTCAGCCTATTACTCATAGTTTGTAGTTGCCCAAAGAGATAACTAACTTTTTATTGCAGAGATTTATCATAGTGCAAGGGTTAATGAAATATAAGTGTCAGAAGAAATAATTAATGTTCTAAGTCAGAGGTCTAAGGATAAGGATGAAAGTTACAAAATACTATCTCCCAGTTAGGGTAGTAAAATAGCTTCCTGGTAAAAGTGACAGAGTTTAAAGCAGCAGCAGGACGCCTAAGGATAAAGTTTGAGTATTAAAAAAATACTAATAATCAAATATTTGACATAGGGACATAATCTGAATATAAACATAGCAAAAGCTATGACTCTTCCGCTTGACTTATCAGAAATGCTATTTGCATAAGTAAGATGCTGTAAGTACCCTTAAATATATTTGTATATATATATATATATATATATATATATATATATAAATATATATTTATTTATATATAATTATCTGTTTGCACTCTTCTATGCCAATTGCTTTGGGATTGCGAGTACTGTCTGACATCTCGAGGGCTGGGATCATTGGGACCCATTAAGTCTACCATTTTATATATCATTTTATTGATGATTTCTTTATAATTTGGACAGGTTCTTTGTCATTTAAGTGAGCTGCAATGAATACATTTGAATTTTACAACAAAGAAAACATACAGTATTCAGTTGATTTAGAAGGATATAACAAGACACAGTGTGTATATACTGATGTTTACAGAAAGTACATTTTAGGGAATAGTATTTTACATGCCATAAATTGTCATCTAAGAAAATTGGCAGATTATGATGTAAACATTGTACACAGAGACAATATAACATTTTACAGCATATTAATTGTGACACTGATTATGTGGTTTGTATTATTTCTTACTAACGAATTGCCCGTCAAAAAATGACGGCAATAAAATTGTAAGGCATGTAATGCTGTTTGGTGGAGACGCGCGGTGAATGGGTGTTGTGTTTATTGTGTTTTTTTTGTTTTTGTGTCTATTTGTTTGTGTATGGTAGTGAAATAATTAATACTATTTGGAAGTAATATATGCAGGAAGCATTGTGCTGAAGAGCTGACAATCTGTTTTGATGTTCCTGCAGCATATAATGTAGGTTTGCACTGTTGTGGAGCTGAGGTGTAAGTGTCAGAAATGTGTGCAGTGTGTAGTGTAAATAGGCTGCGTGCACGAGGGAAAGACGTTAGGGTAGCGGTGTACTTCCGCATTGTGTAAGTTAGTGTTGTAAAATTGAGGCTAATGTGTATGTGGTAAGCGGCTGTGTATGATCTAGCGTCCTTGGTAATGGTGTATCTTGTACCTCGTACCGCTTTTTTGAAAATCCATATGTGCTTGTTGGTGTTTTGCGTGTTTAGGGTCCTGTAGACTCGTTTTCGTTTTTTTCGTCTGCCATTTTTTCTCTTGCTGCTGGGATTTTTCGTGTGTGTAAACTCTTTAATTTGTACTTAAATTGAGGTGTAACTCCACTTGCAGAGGTCCTGAGTGCCCCCCCCCCCTGCTGCGGTTAAGCTTTTTATGTATTTATTGTGTGTATGTATTGTGTTTTTAATGTTTTATGTGCGTGTGGATATGGGTGTTAAGGTCGTATTTTTGCAAGGTCCCGCGGCTCGTATTTTTGGATGGTAAGTCCGTAAATTTTCCGGTGTAAGTCCCGTCTGCGGCTCATTGCAGCCAACGTGGGAGCCTCCACCTCCTACACGAACCCGCAGCGATAGCAACAACTCGCATGCTCACAACTATTATAGGTGATGTTCAATGTGTTGTGTACAATATGTAGGGCTCATTACTAGGTTTCTAAAGATTTGTATACCTGAGCATATTAATAATAAAGAAAAAGGAAATTCTTGACCTTTTTGTCATGACACATTATTTTGATGTACATCATCCTGATCTAGTACATTCCATGCACAGGGCAATATATTTTCCTACCACCTCTTAGTGGAGGAAGGGTGCGATAAATTTAAAGTATTATGTAAATGTGAGGCTTTCACATATTTTATGTCCAAGCCATGCATCCAGCACGATTTAGCTGTGAATGGGAATGGGATGTTTTTCATTTCTATACTTAAAATTACTGTTCACTCTTATCAAAGGTTTGAGAAAAATAGGGGTTAATAATTTGGTCACTGTGTGTATGTTTATTGTTTTTTTTTAATTAATTTATATTATTGTAAAAGTTTTATGGGGCAACAAGGTCAGTCACCTATGACTAAGAACTTGCCTTGCATGTACCAAATGCTATCACCTTTCGACCTGTTCTTTGTCATTATGTCTATGTGTTTTTTAAGGAGATTAATTAATACATCTGGATTTCTTTTTACCTATATTGAATGCCCTTGTTGTGGCTGTTGTCAGTTTATTATAGGAGTTTATATCTGTTTTAGTTTGATATGAATACATTATTTTGGTGAGGAATATTTTGAGGCTGTAAGAAGCCATTATTCTTTTTTGGGGTTTGTGGGAAGGCAACTGCCAACATACTCATGCAGTAAAATCCATAGACACCAACCAAGCATGGAGAGCCCAAAGGGTTGCAGTGACGTTAGTCCCAAATTGAATTATATGTGGACGACAATGTTTTATTGTGTTCTACTGTACATTCAATAAATAATTTGAATGCATTTTAGTAATTAATAAAAAGGGGTTTGCGGTGATTAACTGGATTGTATACCATTCTTGGTGAATCTCCCCCACTGTTCTTTGAAAATAAGTCTGAATTTCCTAATGATTATTTTTGTTTTAGATGCCAAAAATGTTTTGAACTTTCTTCCTGAAGCCTCAAGTGCTGGAATTGGTTAATGCACATTTGACGTATTGAGATTACGTGGTCAGCCTAATCATCAGAAAATGGTAAAGCTTCCTGGATTATTTTACTGCATACAAGTCCATTTTAATTGTCCTAGTAAGACATGGATATCATGTACTAGCCCAGATCAACAGCATTATTAAATTGCGTTCCCGCAAATTTAAAAGGCTCCATTTAAGCACATAGCATATTTGTTTTACGGAAATTTTTAGTTGGTGAACTTCTATCCAAAAGCAATGTCTTCACTAACTAAAAACTTCTGTAACAAAAATATGCTGTGTGCTTAAATAGAGCCCTTTTCAATTTGCCGAATCACAATTTAATAAGGCTGCAATTGTTGTCAGGAGCCTTGTTTCTGTGATTTAAAGCAAAGTAGACTTCCCGGGAGCTCTTTTCCTTATCCACAGTTAGTAATGTCATAATAAATGCCATTATGTCACATTGCTTTACAAATAGGATAGCACAATTATTATTATTATTATCCTCATCAAGACTATGATTATTATTACATGCTGAGCACAGCAAAATCAAGATTTCTGCTAAGCCTCATTGTTTCTATTATCTAAAAATTTAAATTAACAAAACTTTAATGCCATAGTCAGCTGTATGAAAATACTGTGTGTTCTTATCATAATCTTGTGTGTTCTTATCATAATCTTGCATAGCAATTGCACTGTTATGTCATTAAACTTTAAATAATACGCTACTGTATGAATATATATAATATAGGAAAGTGACTATACCATAGATTCATTTAACTTCAGAAGACATTGAGGTGCTTAAGAGAAGGCTGTGATTTTTCCAGAGCCTTCCGTTACATGCTGTTAAGCTTCAGGAATTTAAAGGTATGTATCTACTCTGTCTATATACAAAATTAAAATAGAATCTTAAATATTTATTCTATTTTCATTCATTATCTAATTGTTAATCTGAATGAATAATGGTTTGTAATAAATATTGATGCAAATTCACATCTTTTGTTATAGATATGGTCATGTACCTGGCATCCAAATCCACACATTATTACATCATAATATATATTTTTGTGTTATACAGGGTAAATATTTTCATTGCAATACAACAAGATCACATGGGACTTTAGTTGTTAGGCTTGTGGTTGTCAGTGAAGTGAAGAACTCCTGGGTATGGCCACCATAACTAACTAAAGACCCTTATCTATTTACCCATCTCTGCTCGGTCTTCAGCTTTGTCAATTCCTAATTCCTACTATCTGACCATCACCTATTAACCTGCATCCTCACCAGATTATTTGTGACACACCACATCATCAAGTCCAACAAAAAGAAACAACAGAAAAATGTAGGCCCTTGACCCTCAATTCATTTTTACCAAACTAAAACCTGTTCTGTACACCATTAACCCTATTCCCTATCCTGATCTGGGCACCTCACAATATAATGGTGTAATAACTACTACCCTCTATCATACCATACTTATATGTCCCCCACTTAGTCATGCCCAATGCGTATACAAGTTACCTACAAAAAAGTATCCACTCTACTGAAAGACTGTGAAGGAAATCACAAACCTCAGCAAACTTCCTCCACTACAACTTCTTTCCTTGCATATACAGCATATACATCTACTCTAAACCTCTCAAAACTAAATTATTTTTCACTTCTTATCTTAACTCTATCCTACAATTCAAATATTTTTTTCTCTACTTTAAGATCTCTCATCTTCTCACTTCCAGCTCCCACAACAAATTATTTCAAAGCCCAAGACCTTTTAAGTCAAAAATAGACAACATTACGAAAGACCTTTTCATGCAACCAACATACAAAGTCCAACCATCACAGCAGACCATAAATGTCCAAGACATTTCCTCTCTTTGTCCCCAAATTAATTTGTCAGCTCCTTTATACCTGTAACACAAGAGGAAGTCTCTGAACTTCTACCATCTTCACAATTCAAAACTTGGCCCTCTTTATCCCATTCTAACATAATTACTACCTCCCCTCTCATATTTATCCCAAACGGTAGCACGAATTTTCGCCGCACGTCCTGTGCGCGCCCACAAAGGCTGACAAATGCAAGCACCCACACCAGAGCAGCAGTACAGCACTCTGCACTCTTTTCCCCCTCCTTCTCCAGCTCTCCAACCCAAGAATAATCACCCTCTCCCCAAGTACTCAACCCCCCGTATTCACCCTCTCTTCCTCCAGTATTCACCCTCTTTAGTACTCCCCCTGTCTTCCCCAGTAATCACCCTCTCCCCATTTCACCCTTCGCGGTACTCAACCTCTGTCCCTCCAGTACTCACCCGCTCTCCCCAGCTCTCTCTCTCCCCACTACTCACTCTGTCTCTACCCCCAGTACCCAACCTCTAGCCCCAGGTCTCTCTCCCCCTGTACTCACCCTCTCTCCTCAGTTCTAAAGTCAGGGTGCCGAAAGTTTCCATCATCATTTAAATTGCACAAATAATTCTCATTCTAAAATAATCATTTCTTAGTCACTCCTCTATTCCCAACTACTGTCCTATTTCTCTACTTCTTCGGGTCTTTAAACTTCTTGAACTTCTTAAAGACTATAGTAATTTGTATGTTTGTGCTTATGTATGCCGTAGGCCTGACTATTTTCTACCGGGTATTTATTTCACATTTATCATTTAATGTGCACAAAGCATACCATTGTATAAAAAGGTAGTGACAAGAAAAGGTCAGATAATTACACCATCTTGACGTGTTCATAGATATTTCATAAATACATTGCATTTCTTCATTGTTTTCTTTCTTGATACACCTTGTTTTTCAATACAACATTTTAAAGATAATGCCTCCAATCTTACAATCTACTCTACATGATAGCATTATGTTTGTTGCTGTGTAATAATGTTTTTGTCAGCCAAGATGAAGCTCTATCTTAATAAAGCAACCCCAGCTTTAGCTTCGTTTATCTTAATTCAGATCCCACACATTATCACAGCATGCTCATAGATCTTCTATGCATTCCGAGATAAGAAGCTGCTTTTGAGTTATGCTTTTTCTAGGTTTAATTTCCGTCTTAATGAGATTCCTTAGACTGTGACATAAATCATTTTCACCAACCTGCTTCAGCCTTCTGCTGCTTTTCAATTTTTTCCAGTCTACCCAGCAAAGAGTCAATTTTAGTTTTGATTTGGGTCAGTTCCTTTTTGATTGTTTGCAGCTCATCTGATTTCACTGGAGAGAGAAGAAAAATGGAAGAAAACTTGGAACACAATAATTTAATTTCAACACATAGATCACACAACTGTCTCTTTTAAGTCATATGCTTTATCTTGCAGTCATGAAGTATAATGTCTACTATTTCTACATTGTATTTTACTTTGAGATTCACAGTGACAGTAGAATATTTTGGAATACCATTTCTAAGAGCCGGCGAGATTAGATAACAATGTATTTTAACTCAACATATTTTAACAAAATAATATTGCTGTAACCATCTAAAAAGTATATTAATTCAGATTTCATTTATGTGTGTCTGAAGATTGTATTAGCAGTGTATGTCCAATAATAAAGTTGAAAAATAAGCTTTTTATTGCACAAGCTCTGAAAAGAGTGGTATTCATTGAAACACTTGAATGTATGCCCAACAGAAAAGATGTCAATATAATCATTATTTTTTCCAAATATAATGTATATAAAATAGAAATAGAAGATGTAACAGTTCTGGCAAAACTGTAACTAAGAAGAACTGCTTAGCATTTACCATATTTATATATATGTATATACACACAAAATTAAAAGGAAGCATTACACAAACTAAAAGCAATAATAGTGGTGGCAAGAACTTATAGGAACAATTTAGACATATATTTTTGTTTTGCATAAAAAATAAAACTAAACTAATGACTAATTTATATCCCTTCAATGTAATTATGATATACAGTTTAAACTTCACTTACTTTTTGCATGTGGATAATTGTTTATTTAGAAGTTTATTATTTGTGTATATGTCCATTTAATGTAGGACTGTATCACTGAGGAAGCCGCAGAGCATAGCAATGAAACACGTTTGATCTGTATATAAAATATTTTTAACTGTATTTACTGATTTTTTTTTATTTTTTTTTTTAAATTGATTAAATACATTTAGAATTCTATGAGACATATTCTCTTGGGAAATTGATAAACACTAAAAGTTCACTACATGAACAGTTTGGTAAAAATATACTACTCTAGTTGTCTCAGTATGCCCGCCAATTCATGCACATAAACCAGGAAAATGGAATAACCAAAGTAATTAGCGGCAAAAGATTCCAGAACCCACACCAGATCAGATCTGACGAACATGCACATTTTACCTCATAATTCTGAGGTATATAAAGGTGAGACTCCACTCACGTATTTACATTGTTTGTGCTTTATTCATGTCCTTAGTGACCTTCACCAGAGATTGTGCGCTCTCTGTCCCCCTCCCTTTTGTGCTTTATTTATATATACCTAAGACACATAGTGTTTGAGGAGTAGCTGCACATTTTTAAGTTATTTATCAACAGAAGAATCAGCAAGACCAAACACAACGTATCATCACTGACCTAGTATCCTATAAGCAAGGAAGCCTGCCACCAAATATATATCTAAAGTATTTGTAGAAGATAACATCTAAACATACTAATATCCCATCTTCCAGTCTGAAATCTTCATAAGTGCTACAGCCATCACACTCGGACCTAAGAACCCCAGGAGCACAATTTTATGAGTTCTGAGTAAAATCACCTTTTCCTCTCTAAAACGTATCAATGGCTCTTAGTGTTTAATGCACTTTTTTTTTTCCATATAAAACACAAATACGTCTAGAGTACTTTTAAAGTGCTAACTTAAGTAAATTAAAGGATATAGAGTTACAACTATGTAAATTCAGGATATGCAACTCCTGTGTGTTATCCTTAGAGACCATTCCAAGCTATCATGTGTATCCAGACTCTAACATACTACATTTTTATGTATTGGCAATATGGGTAAAGTAATCAAATCTAACATCAGAGCTGATAAAGCAATTTACAGCATCAATGCATCCACTAAATGGATAAATCTATCATTGTATGTGACCATCCAGACTATAAGTATAAAGTTAACACATGTATTCCCAAACATTTATTCCCTCTCATCTAGAGATTACTTTCCAACCATGAAGGATATTTTCTATTCTTTATCTAATTTTTTTTTTCTGTATCATAACTATTTCTTTTTTTGGTTTCAAGCTGAAATCGAAAGCAGGTAAAAAAATGAATTAAAATTAGCGTGTATTAAGTGGCAGATGTAAAGTCAATATGAGTAATAGACACATTTGAGATTCTGGGTAAAAGAAAAAAAAATGCAGCGTGATATGTGGAGCATGTAATATCATAATGGAACTTGGGATGAAAGTGAAATATGTTTTTTGTTACTGTGAAATACAGATACAAATCAAAATACCCTGCATATATGGAAGGTGGACAAACAGCCTTCCATATTTATTTACCATGTTAAAAATAAACCAAAATAATTATTGTATTACTGTAATGATCCATCTTTCATAACTTCTAATTAGTAAAGATCAATATAAACCTTTACTTTTAGTTTAATGTGATTACAAAATATAATATTTTGTGGTTTCCCCCATCATTTTCAGTCTGAAGCTCTTCTTATAGTTTAAAAAGTGTTGCCTATCTATTTGAAGAGTATTAAATATGGTGATTATTCCTGTTTATTGTATCACCTAGTTTGGTCAGTGAGAATGAGTAAACTACATTAAGCCCTCATAAAGAAGGTTTCGACTAGCACTTTGCAAATGCCCCAATCTATGGCATTAGTTCTTCCTGCACACAGGGGTGGATCTACCAGTGGTGCAGTGTACAAGGGCCCTCATTTTTTTCTGGAGTGTAGGCCCCCCTGGGGCCTCCCAACCTTGCCTAACCTGCTAAGGTCACACTGGTACCCTCCTGGTACCCTCCCCCCTGTGCATCCTTGAACACACAGCCCAGCCTGAAACTTGTGTGTGCCTGTTTAAAAAAGAGCATTTCTACTGAAGCTCCAACAGGTGGCAGTGTGGAGCAGTTCAGCATGCTGGGGATGTGCATCAAGGAAGAGGTGAGAGAGCAAGGACTGCAAAGTGGCAACAAAGTACAGGGTGGTGGGTTCTGTGAGGGAGAAACAAAGGAGATAGGGATTTGTGCTATGTGAGGTGGGTGCTCAGAGGGGTTGGGTGATGTGCAGGGATGGTTCCTGAGTGGATTGCGGCTGACAAGAACTGGTTGCCATGCTGGGATGGATGCTAAGAGGGGTGGCTGCTGTGTGAGGGTGATGTTTATATATGTGTCTATATTTGTAAATATATATATATATATATGTATACATATATATCCGTAGAGGATGTTGGAGGAAAGTGGAGTGCGCGCCATGGAGCTGTGCTGCAGGCAGAGGAGCTTCACACCGGCAGGAGCAGTGAGTGATTTGGTCCTGGCAGGGGCCCAGGACAAAACATTTTTTACAACCCCGAGGGGGGCCCACATTTTTTCTTTGCACCAGGGCCCTCTGATCTCTAGCTCTACCACTGCCTGCACAGATTATTTCATAACAAGATCACTGGGGACCTGATTTATATTTCTCCTAAATTTCTCTTCTGTCTGTAATTGAAGATTATCTCTTGTGTAATGCAGATTACAATATTTTTTTTAACACATATAAAGCAAAGTGGCTTTTTCTGATGCTAGGAAGTCATAACTTTGAACTTGCGAATGTCTTCGAGTGACATGGTCCTTTTCCAGTCATATAACCGAGCACATTTTAAAACAGAAGGTTACAAGTGCTGACTACTGATTGATGCAAAAGGTTCCTTTTCTAATAGGGAACATTTTCTTGCAGGGTTTACATAGAGTGGAGATTTGCAATTCTTTTTGCCATTTCATGGCGAAAGAATACAATTTTTCTTAGTAAAAGTTTTTAAATTTGGCCTTTTGCATTCAAAAGCACTCAACTGTAGTAATCTTTTCTTTCTTTAGAGGAAAAACTCATCAGAGTTATAAGTGATCTGTGGATTTGTGCAAATTCAATTTCAAAAGAGATATAATGAATAGGAACAGTATTCTGATCGAAGAGAAATTACTTCTATAAGATGAATTGCATAGGAGTAGCTCTCTTCTAAGACTGGAAAGTAGCTTTTCTAAGAATGAAAGGGCTCTTTTTGTGCAACTTGAGCATAATGACAATATTTCTGTATTAGCTATCAGTGTAATTTCAGGACGTATTAGAATAAGGAATTTATGTGCCACTTATGACATGTCTTATATGAAACTGTACATTGAAGTATGCCTGGTTACAGATCAAAAGAAAATGTAAACACTGATTTCCATCCTCAACTATTTATGGAAACCTCTTATGCTATTGCAGTATTTTTAATAACAAAAACATTATTACTTGCAAACAGATTAACAAATGTAATTGCAAATATAAATGCATATAAACAAAAGGTAAGAGCAGTAGTAATTTTCTACTTCGGCAGTAGGTTTATTGAAGTTGCCAGTGCAGTGCCATGGAATAATCTATGCATATGCAAAGAAATGTCTAGGCAGAAATATTTTTTTGTTGATATTTTTGTCTGCAAGTGTACCCAATATTTTCTGATATTCTTTATATATTCATAAACACTTATCATTGTATATGCAGGTATGTGGCAATATTATAATTGTTTTTACATAGGGTAAAAACATAAGAGGAGCACGTATCTGAATGGACCTAGCATGAAACCTAAATACAGCCATATATAAAATGTTTTATTATATATGTATATAAATGGAATGTCATTTTTTTTAATATAGTCGTATATGGCAAGATTTATAGTTGTATGTCATCTTATATAGGCAATTAATACAAAATTAGTCTTAAAAATAATAAATAAATATGTGGTGTAATGCTTCAAACATGCAGATTTGGCCACATGATCCATTTCCTATTACCCTACACATTTCTTTTGACATTTTGTTCTCAGAGATGCCAACTGAATAAGGATCGCAAAGTAATGCTGGGCTGATGCAAAATAATGTTGGGCTCAAGAAAAATAAAACTATAACAATATAGTGTTACTGCTGGTGCAGTTTTATTTTGGAACACAAAATGTATATTATCCTTTAGATTCTAACAGACTTATTAAATTGCGATTCGTCCAATTGAATAGGGCTCTATATAAGCACAGGGCATATTTTTTTTACAGCAACGTCTTCACTAACCAAAAACTTTTGTAAAAAAAAATATGCTATGTGCTTAAATAGAGCCCTATTCAATTGGCCAACTCGCAATTTAATAAGGCAGTACGTATGCGAGTCTTTAATCTTGTATGGTGCTTTGGGGAAAGCACTTTGTACTCTGGATTCTCAGCTCAATGAAGTGGCCCTCCATCCTTTGCAACATGTTAATACTCCTATTGTTTTTTGCCTTGATCTCAACCCATATATAGCGCTATGGAATATATTGGTGCGTTACCAATAAAAGATAATAATAATATTATCAACAGGCTGCACCATGAACTTGTCTGATCTCAAATTTACATATGTGTAGTACTTGAAATAACAGATAACAGATAGAATTCAATACTAATTCTCTAGTATTGCATGAATGATTAAATATTAAATTGTTTGTTCTTATCGATATTAAGTCTAAGTACTTGCATATTAAAGACTCAAAAGCTCAGCACATCAGTAAAATGATAAAGTTCATCAAAATTAGCCAAGCATCGACTTTCTTGAGTGGCATGTCTGTCTCTATATCTGTTTATGTACATAAGTCAATACTCAGGTAATACTTAATTTCTCAATATATCATAAATAATAGACAATATTTCCCGTGGAGGTTTATTCTTTACTTGGATCGTAGTTATTATTATCTTGTAAAAAACAAGCTGCAATATGTTGATTATTTTTCAACTTCAGTGAATAAATCATAAATGCACATTTTAATACAGTTTTAAATTGATCACTGGCTTAGAGACAAAAAGGAAAGGCAATTCTATAAGGAGATCATGCATGAAAGTATATTGGTACTTCGAGCTCTATATTTTAGTCTATTTTCAGTGTATGTAAAAAAATATAATTTGTTTCAATCCATTTGAGCATCAAATACATTTTCTTTTCATTAGTTAGAAATTTGCTATATATGTTTATTTTCTGCTATTTCATTTATTTTAATATACTATAGCACTAAATGATATAAAGATCTGGAAGGTACTGTAAGTACTACAGAAGACACAGTGGGCAATGCTGATGGGATTTTCTTTGAATGGGTGAGTCTGTAGGACGATGCTAAAGACTATTCAATCTATTGTTAGTCATGATTAGATTGAGAAAATGATCAAACTACAATGCTCAGAACATCTCTAGTAAACACTGCACTGTTTAGGGTGATTAGGGCAAGATGTAGGTTAAAGAAAGGGTATTGCGGTAGTAGTATACAAAAAGCTAATAGAGAGAGAGTGATGAAAGTGGACGAGCAAATTTTAAGTGGTGAGTGGATCTGATAGCAGCATCCATTATGGATTGTCGTGAATGCAGTTAGTTGATAGAAACATACACAGATTTTACGGCAGATAAGGACCAAATTGGCCCATCTAATCTGCCCATTTTTTCTACTTAAATGTTTGGCTTAATTAAGCCTCAGGACAGCCTTATTCCAATCTCAGAAATGTTAACATTTCTTAACTGTGTATGACCCTAATACTTCAATTTTAAGGTTGTTCCACTTATCAATAACACTTTCTGTAAAATAGTAGTTTTACATGTAATCCCTAAATCTTCCGCCTCCAAACTTCAAACCTTGTTCTTGCATTTCAAATCTTTTAATTGATTTGAAGGTTTTAGTCATATCACCCTATTGCCTTCTGTACACTGAAGGTTAATTAGAAGTGATTCACCATGTAGTGTTTCAGTTTGAACACAAATTGGCGAGGAAATAACATATCCTAAGAATGTTTTGTGGTAATAATGAAAACACTCATAATGTCTGAGTATGAGAATAGAAGGAAAAGGTGGGGTTATTGTATGTAAAACCTGAGGTAGTATGTACTGTACGTTGGGTGCAGTTACAAAGCTTTCAGGTTCAGCATGGTGGTCCAATGGTTTCACATGGCTTCCCCAACAGCACCACACTGAACACTGTTCTCTGTGTCTGAGATTAATATTTGGCAATATGTTGTTACAGGGCAGCATACCTCTCTAAGTTCTTGGGAGTCATAACTCTTCCTACTAGACATATTGAGTTGGAAGTTTTTTGTTCTTTTAGTTCCAACCTATTCTAAGAGTCCATCTATCCTGGCAAGATGCCGACTTTCTAGAATTTTCATCTATGTCGGCAGAGATCATAGTCATTGTGTGTATGTATTGAATTGTTCTCTTTAACAAATGTGTGCCACTCTTTATCATCTCCTTAAAGGTCACGTCCCCACACACAAACTGTAATGAGGAACAAGTTGAAGTGCTTTTAAAATTACACAAAGATCCTACCAGTCTTAATTCTTACAGACCAATCTACTTAATCAGGATTTGAAAATAATTTTCCTTATTATTATTGTTATTATTATTATTAATAACCTTAAATTGTAATGCTCCAACATATTCTACAGCGCTAAACAGGGTATATCCAGGTAAAAAAATATATTTTAACAAATAACAAACGAATGGAAGGTCTTATTATTGAGTTTAAAATCAAGCATACAGAGTGCTTTCTCTAAAGTCCCTAATAGGACTGAACATTTGCAAAACTAACAGTCTGGAGGGTATGGATGAGGTAAAGAAAGGTGAGGTACAATGTATTGCGCATATTATGATTCAATCTGATAAGCTTCTTTAAACACATGAGTTTTTAAAGTCTAGTGGAGCGAGGCAACAAATTCCAAAGAATTGGGGCAGCACAAGAAAAGTCCTGAAGTCTGTAATGGGAGGAGGTGACAAGAGAGGAGGAAACTAAAAGGTCATTAGCAGAGCATAGAGGATGGGTATTTAAAGACAAGGTAGTATTTTCTGAGATACTACCAGTGCCACGTGCTAGCCAGGGAGGCAGAAGGAGCTTAGGGAGGTTAATGCGTGGCTAAAAAAGTGGTGCAGTGCAGAGGGTTTTGGGTTTTTAGAGCACTGGGCTGACTTCTCACTTGGGTACAATCTCTATAGCAGGGATGGATTGCACCTTAATGATGAGGGCACTTTTGTGCTAGGGGATAGGATGGTAGAACGGCTGGGGGAGTTTTTAAACTTGTAGGTGGGGGGAGGGACTATATAGAAGTATTGGGGTAAATAGGGTAGAGAGGGAAAGGGATGAATTAGTTACCCATGGGGGAGGAGAAGGGGGGAGGGTTACAATAGAAAGTAGGGAGGTATTAATAGGGGCCTCAAATACAGTGGTAGGCACTTCACAACAGCAGAGCCATAGCAACATAAAGTGTATGATTGATAACGCAAGAAGTTTGCCTGGGAAAATGGATGAGCTAGAAATATTAGCAGTACAAGAAAAATGGGGCTTAATAGGCATTACTGAAACATGGTGAATCTCATGACTGGACTGTTAATCTGGATGGTTAGAACCTATTTAGGAAAGATAGGGGAAATGGTAAAAGAGGAGGAGGGATCTGTCTTTATGTTAAGCCTGAATTGAAGCCTATAGTCAGAGAAGATATTTATGCAGGCACTAACGGCATCATTGAATGTTTGTGGGTTGAGCTAAATAGTTGAGGAGCTAATTCTAAACGCATATTGGTGGGAGTATGCTATAAACCCCCAAATATAGCTGAAAGTGAGGAAAAACAATTATCGTTACAGATTGGAAATGCAGCTAAGCATGGGCAAGTTCTAATAATTGGAGCCTTTAATTATCCTGAAATAAAATGGATAAATGAGACAAGCAGCTCAGCTAAGGGGAGCAGGTTCTTGAGTACACTCAGGGATCATTATCTGGCCCAGGAAATACAAGAACCTACTAGAAATGGGGCCATCTTGGATTTAGTCATCACAAGTAATATTGATATAATATCAAATGTAAAAATAGGGGAACCCTTGGGGAACAGTGATCACAACACAGTCTCATTTGAGATTGAATACAAAAAACAGAGTTGTAAGGGGCCAACAAAAACTCAAAATTTTAAAAGGGCTAACTTTAATGGGCTACGGGCAGCAATACAACATATAGACTGGGACAAAGAACTTACTGAAGAATACTGAAAATAAATGGACAACATTCAAATCCTTACTAAATAAACATACTCATCAGCATGTACCATGTGGAAATAAAATGAATAGGAGTAAATCACATCCCATGTGGCTTAACAATGACTTAAAGATCATGATGAGGAAAAAGAAATATGCATTTAAATTATACAGGAAGGAGGGAACAGAGGCAGCTTTATGTGACTATAAGGAAATCAACAAGTCTTGCAAAAGGGCTATTAGAATGGCTAAAATAGAAAATGAGAAGTCAGTTGCAATGGAAAGTAAGACTAACCCTAAAATATTTTTTAAGTATATAAATGGGAAGAAGGCAAGAAAGGAAGCTATAGGAACATTAGAATGTGAAACAGGCCATCGGATAATTAGTGACCGGGAAAATGCAGATGAGCTAAATAGGTTCTTTTCGTCGGTTTACACAAGGGAGGTACCAGTGGTTGGGACACTGCAACATAATGGGGCTACACTACCTTTACTAAATAATTGGTTAACGCAGGAAGTAATACAAAAGAGGTTGGAGAAAATAAATGTTAATAAAGCCCCATGTCCTGATGGAATACACCCAAGGGTACTGAGGGAGCTGGGTTCTGTAATAGCCAAACCATTATATCTAATCTTTCAAGACTCACTCACTACAGGGTCTCTACCAGATGACTGGAGAAAAGCAGAGGTGATACCTATATTTAAGAAGGGATCTAGAGCAAATCCGGGGAATTATAGATCAGTGAGCCTCACTTCTGTAGTTGGGAAGCTTTTAGATGGGTTAATAAGGGACAGAATACAAGAATATGTCTATTTGAACAGGATCATAGGTAGCAGTCAACACGGATTTATGAAGGATAGGTCGTGTCAGACCAATCTAATTAGTTTTTATGAGGAGGTTAGTAGGAACTTGGATCAGGGCAACTCAGTGGATGTAGTCGTTTTAGATTTTTCAAAGGCATTTGATACAGTACCACATGGAAGACTAGTGAGCAAACTAAGGGATACAGGAATTGCAGTAAATATCTGCTCATGGATCGAGAGCTGGCTAAAAGACAGGAAGCAAAGGTTTGTTGTGAATGGAACATACTCCGATTGGTCTAATGTGATAAGTGGGGTTCCTCAAGGTTCAGTATTAGGTCCTCTCCTTTTTAACATATTTATTAATGACATTGAAGTAGGACTCGAATGTAGTGTCTCCATTTTTGCTGATGACACTAAGTTGTGCAAGGTAATAAAATCAGATAATGATGTACTTTCCCTACAAAAGGATTGGCATAAATTAGAGAAATGGGCGGCTAAATGGCAGATGAGATTTAATACAAATAAATGTAAGGTTATGCGTTTGGGAAGGAAAAATAGCCATGCAATTTATAATCTTAATGGAGCAAATCTAGGGGTATCAGATATTGAAAGGGATTTGGGAGTACTAGTGGACAACCACCTAGGTAACAGCGCTCAAAGCCAAGCAGAGGCTGCAAAGGCAAATAAAATATTAGCATGTATTAGGAAGGGTATAGAAGCCAGGGAAGAAGATATAATTCTGCCACTATACAAATCTCTATTACGCCCTCATTTGGAATATAAAATACAATTTTGGGCACCACCTCATAAAAAAGACATTTTAGAGCTGGAAAAAGTACAGAGAAGGGCTACAAAACTAATAAGGGGAATGGAGGGGCTAAGTTATGAAGAAAGACTAACAAAATTAAACTTATTTTCGCTAGAAAAAAGGCATCTTAAGAGGAGATATGATTACGTTGTATAAATACATCCAGGGTCAATATAAGGCTTTGCCAAGTGAACTTTTGTAGCAAGAGATTTTCAACTGACAAGAGGACATCCTTTGACGTTAGAGGAAAAAAGATTTCACCTTAAACAAAGAAAAGCGTTCTTCACAGTTAGGGTGGTTAAACTGTGGAATTCTCTACCAAAGGAGGTGGTGACAGCGAATTCGATAGACAACTTCAAAAAGGGGTTAGATATATTTTTGAATAAAGAGGGCATTCAAGGCTATCCTAGATAACTAGCAAAGGAATATTGATCCAGGGAGAAATTTGACTGTCAGTTTCTGGGGTCAGAAAGGAATTTTGCTTTTTTTCCCCCCCTTATGAGACAATTGGCAAAATTGTAATGTTTTTTTTTTTTCTGTTTGCCTTCCTCTGGATCAAATAACTATTAACAAATAATAATAAATAGTCCACATTAAAAAGATCAATAGAGATCTAAAAAGGTTGAACTTGATGGACTAACTCTTTATTTATCCTCCAATACTATACTATTAAAAATTATTTAATCAAAAATTTAATTAATAACTAATCCGCATATTGCAGATCAGAGGAGATCTTAACAGGTTGAACTTGATGGACTGAAAGTCTTTTTTCAACCTTAATTATTATGTAAGACAAGAGCAGAGATAGCAGAGAAGTTGATAAGAAGTTGCATTATTGTTGAGGGCTTTATAAGTTAGTGTCAAGAGTTTACATTATATTATGGAGACTATGGGAAGCCGATGGAGTGAATGATAGAGAGTGCTGAGACACTGAGAGTTGAGTATGGTAGATAAGTTTAACGGAAGCTTTCACTATGGACTGGAGTGGAAAGAGACTGGTGACAGGGTGGCCAGCAAGGAGAGAGTTGCAGTAGTCAAGGCGGGATATGATAATAGAGTGTATTACAAATCTGGTTGTGTCTTGTGAGAGAAAAGGAAGTATTTTAAAGATGTTGTTATGGTAAAAATGACAAGATTCTGTTATTGATTATATGTGAGGAATGCAAGAGAGGGCAGGATCCAAAAGAACCCCAAGATAATAGGCCTGAGAGGTGGGTGTGCGATGCTAACAACCTCTCCTTCATAAGCTTCTCCTTCCAAGTTTCATTTAACATAGACATGGCATTTATCAATATTAGGAAGGCCTTGTCTGCAATTGTGGCTACTCCCAATTTTATAAAGAAAGACAAAATACAAATTAATTTTGAAGCAGAAAAGAATGTGAAAGAGAGGCTTGGCCCCACCTATTTAGATTCCCTAAATTCCAAAGCTTTGGTAAAAAAAAATTATTCAGTGCCTTTTATAAATCCCTAACCTCCTTACATTAAATATTATAATTCTACCTAATTTTTGCTAGTCAGAGGTACCAGACAGGGATGCCCCTTTCCCCTCATTCTATGTATGATTTATTGCAATTAACATTGATTGATTACGATTCAGACATCAAGGGAATGAAGACAAATAAAACAGAACTCAAAGCGGCAGTCATTGCTGATGATTATTTATTGATGCTCTCAGGAGCTTTAAAATAATTATATAATATTATTTTGATTTGTTTTTAATAATTAATAATCACAAGGCTATAGATATAAGCAGCACTGAAACTCCCATTTTCCCTATACCTGAGCCGCAAGGTTTGCAGATCCCCTCTAAATAGACAGAACTATACAAACTCCAAAACTATATATTACTCCTCTTACACCTAACGTTATACACTCTTCTACTGTATAGTCATCACCAACTCTTAATTCCTGGGCCATAGTCACTTGATTAAAATAGTTATTTCCAGAAGCATCTATACACGTTATTACTAAGATCATATGATAATAAAGCACTTTGTAGTGTATGCTCTAAATGTATTTGTATTGGTAGAAGTCCGAGAACCTAAATATTGAACTTTCCTAGCATTCTTCCTTACAGTTTAGCAGCCACATTTAGGCATGCAGTAGATGTAGAAAATGAAGGTCAATGAGAAAAGTTCATTCATAGATGCGCATAAACAACCAGATTTTATTCATGGCCTAATAAATCAATGCGATCACTGTTATTGGTATGTGTCAGCAATTTTAAGAGGAATTTATCTATTCAAGTTCAAAATAATGGCTATAAAGAGCGGTGAGAATGAAAGAGCTTATGATGTCTTCAATTAATATGAATCTCTTTATTGGACTGGAATTTTGTAAAATGGCTCAAAATTATTTTACTGGCACTGTATAATTGTTAATGTTAATGCAAGATTACTGCAAATCTAACAGAGTAAGACCATTAAATGTTATGAAGTTTAATGAAAACACAAAAAAGGGTTCAGTGAAAAACATTATCTAGGCAAAAGTTGCAAATCCAGCTTAACAAAAAAAACTTCTCTTTGCAAGCAATTGGCTACCTATGTTTGCAAGAATAACCTTTAACAAAATTGCTTTTGTTAGCTTTTAACATCATTATTACTCAGAGCCAGCAAGGTCATAACAATCTGTACATATTGTCCACTTCTGGCATATATTCGCATTATCTGTTTTTGTACTTGACTATTTATTTTCCTTGTTTTAAAATGTCCATAATAAATGTTTTTTTAAGTACCAAGGACACTACTACCATGATACATCTCAACATAATGCCTACCATGCTACAATTTAGTGGCTTTAGGAAATACAGTGATAGACACAGAAAGACAACCTCTCTACTTCTGGAGAGACTTTTGCTTGGGAACAACACCACCATTCCTAGATACAACTCTTGCAAATATATAACATAAATAGAAAAAGAAAAAAGATATGATCTATATCTATGATATCCTTGGTGCTTTACACCACTTTTGTCGGAAAAAAATAAATAACATTAATAGGCTACATATTATCCGAGAATAACGCTGCTCAAAATATATACAAAATGTTGCACTATAAAATAGTGCAGTATAAAATAGTGCACTATAAAATAATTTTATAGTGCACTATTTGTATATATTTTATTATATAGTTATTCTCGGATAATATGTATCCTATTAAAGTTATTTATTTTTTTTCAAATATATAACATATTATATTTGATGAAACTCTTCCTGCCCATAACCAATACGAACTGGTTGGCACTAGCCTTATGAAGAATGCCTTAGTTGGTAATAGTACTTACATTTTGACCCAGAAATACCTCCTGAGGCAGACCTTGAACCTCCTTTCATTGAAAAAACTCCTTTGCCTCTCCGGGTTGTTGGTACAGCCATACGTGTGCGCTTCAGTGGGATTACTGCCCTGGGTGGAGGTGGAACACGTCCATGTCCATAATCAAACAACCTATAATTAAAAGGATTGGTGTACATTATATCACTTGGCACATTATATGAAAAAAAGTTATAAGCATTTATGGGAATACAATGCAAATCAATACATTCCAATATGAGAAATATTTCATTATTACGTATTATTTCATATATTATAGAACATTTCACTTCAAATTGTTCAGTAACAGAATACATATTTGTGTTTAATAGATTGTTTCAAATGGTTTCCCACATCTTGGAATATAAATTTCAAAAGCTTGACCCTTACTACAAAACAGTCAATATGTCCGCATTCCCCTACATCTCTGCTGTCATTTCCAAAGACACCCAAACCACCTCCCCTTCCTCCCTAAAGGACTTCTCCCATAACACTCATGCAAATCAGAGCTCCAGTTCTGTCAGATTCTCCTGTAGCTTTCAGAGCATATTTTAAAAACCTACCTTTTCAAAGAATTCTATCACCTATATTTCTCATACATGCAACTCATACAACTATACACCTGCAACCATACAACTATTGACCAGGTGGCTCAGTCTTCACCACAAATCACAATAACTCCTCCAGCCTACTACTGATTATGCATCCCCTCTACTCCTTTTTATATAACTGGGCCACAACCTCCTTTAGAATGTAAACTCTCAGGAGCAGGGGCTTCTACTTCTTCCGTATCAACATTTGTACTTTATTTTCACCTTCATAAAGCACTACATAAAATGTTGGCTCTTTATAAAAAAAGGTTAATAATAATAATGCAAGTGGTGGGTACTTACTAATTCTAATTCTGCACCAAACAGCACATTGCATTTTAAACGAATGAAGTAGCTGCATAATGGTTTAAATAAAAAACTAAACAAATAGCCCATTTATTCTACCCATTTCCCTATCTGATATTAAATCTCACACAATATTTGTTTTTTGGACTTGCCCTATCTTTGATATAGAGCAATATTTATTTCAAGTATGTTTGAATTCTCCAACTGATTAATATACATGAAAAAGAATGATTTATGAAAGGCAATCAGAGATCAATCACAAGAACATTTTTATATCTAAAGCAAAATGAAAATACAAAAAATAGCAACATTCATCCTTCTTGATAGAGTAGTTGCACATGAATGATGTGCCACTGCTAACAAATGAAAATCAAGACTCCAATTATTTTTCACATTACGTGCATTGTTTCCCTTCATTGCTTGTGTGAGGTGTTTCTTACACCCATGCATGCAATTCAAGCACTTAATTTCATTCTCTTAGGTTTTTTACTAGCACATAAATAGAGCACATGCTCTTGACTCATGGAATTGGTAACAAAAAAGAATAAGAATGATCCATATTTATTCTAGAAATGTATTATCTTATGCTGTTCTTTCAAGCTCAGCCTTCAAGATATTGATTTGTATATTGCCACTGTGTGCATGTTGCTTCATCCTGTAATCTTGTAATGTAGATGGCACGCCTGTTGTTTCAGTATTTCATCTGCAATATATCCACGGTTTGATACTAAACGTGATAGACATTATTCAATGCTCTAAAAAATTACTGTAGCGCATTTATAAGTAAAACTCACATGTTTGTTTGTTGGGCATATGCTATTAAAAACAGTATGCAGTTTAAATTATATTAACCTTAATATTTTGTCTTACATTTTAAATTGTATGTCAATTGGAGCTGCCTTTTTCTACCTATCTGGGGGCATGGCAAGCTCTACCTGGTGGAGCTTGGAAGAAAGGTTGGGCTATGATGTCACTGGCTCCATCCCATAACTAAAATCGCTCTGCCCAGTGGCCTACACAGAAGTAACAGCTGTATTGTAACATGCTTGCAGTCAGTGGTGGCTCTCCCAGACTCTCTCGCACTCCCCCTTCTCTCTCTCTCTCACCTTCTTTTTCTCACTCCCCCTTCTCTCTCTCTCACCTTCTTTCTCTCTCTCTCCCTCTCCCTCATCTCTCTCTCTCTCTCTCTCTCTCTCCCTCATCTCTCTCTCTCCCTTACTCTCTTCTTCTCTCTATCTTCCTACCCATACCTTCTCTCTCTTTCCCTCCCCTCACTCTCCTTACCTTCCTTCTCCCGGACAGTACATGAAACGCATAAATCAATATGCTATTTTCTTTTATGGATTTATTAAATATAACTGAATCATTAAGGAAATTTGTTGATTCCTTCCCTATGAGTTTTGTTGTTTCTACTTGACACAAATGAAGGCCCCTAGGGCAACTACCACTGGTACAAACCTAGGACAATGAAATTCTTCTTTTCTCATTGACCAAGCAGAATCCCTGCATTTGTTGGGGTTTCAGTAAGAATGTATATGATTATTTTTTCTGGTGTAAGAATTTATTGTCAAAAAGCTACATAATAAATTACTCAGATCTCACAATGTACGTTTAAAAAAGTTATACTTCAATCACTGTTGTTATGTACAAGTGAAAAAGTTGAAAAATTAGTAACATACAGCACATTGCCACTAATGTAAAATTATCTCTTCTTTAAATGGCCTCGACAATTTATAGAGGCAAGCACTGTGCACTATAAAATGTAATGTAAATGTAATCTGTAATGTATTACATCTACTAGTTATGATACTCATTATGACATGAACTATAGAGACAAGCACATAAACATAAAGTGCAATTTCATCTGTGAATGTTGAACATATTTTTCTCAAAGACTCTTGTTGATAAAATCTTTTGTGTCTGGCAGCAAAATTGCATCAGCCCCCACAATTTACTGCATTTATTTGTTGATTGACACATGACAGCTCTAAGGAGCTGGGCCAATGCCATATGCTCTTCAATTATCTAAAAGGGTTGATGGGATAAAAAAAAATGTATAGGGAATTACAGTTCTTTTTCTCTCTCGAGTTTCTGAAACATATGGCTTCAAAACTAAAATAGAGTGATGTGTCATCATTTAAGTAACGCAGTCAATCTAAATCCTTTCCTTTCTAATGGTTTGCTATTTTTCACATTTATGTGCAATATTCGTTAGAAAGGCTGCTTTTACATTCTGTTTATACAAATTTTAACTCTGATAAAGCAAAAATAAGTTATGAAAATAGTCATAGCCCATGTTAAAAAAATAATCGGTTCACCATCATTCATTCTAATGGACTCATTCTGCAAGCTTAATATGTTTGTTTGGTTTAACATAAGTGAAACTTTATATCTGAACAGATGCCAAGTGTTCAAAATCTCCAAGATAAATTTAAACTTTAAAAATGGACAAATTCTTTAAATGTGTAAAAAGGCACAGGTATTAAAAATTGAAGTTTAAAGGAACAACATAGGCTTCTATTTACACAATGTTCTTTTGAAGAACAAGATCGTGCATGCAATGGTTGAAGTTGCTCTTAGTTTGGCATTCATTTTACCCTTTCTGTATTGATAATTTTTCAATACAATCAAATGGAAATGTTATTGTTATCATGACAAAACAGGTTTAAAAATATAGTAATGGTCAACCCGCTAAGACATAATTGCATCTAAAAGTTAATTAAAAAAAATGTATTATAGAATTTTTCTTACTATGATTATTGAATATTTATTAGTATTTTTTGTTAATATTCTGAAAACACTCTGTCCATTATCAAGTCTAGTTATTGAAAAGATTATAAAAGATTAAAACGTAAATATCCTTGTTAGTAAAGGTGAGGCTGTGTTCTGTTTATAGTCCATTCAATTATACCTGCTTCTCCCAATTAACTAATTAGAGATGCTCCCTTCTGTAGCCAGTGGCATAAAGTCAAGGAACCAGGCTTGTGTCTAAAGCAATTCAATTTTAATAGGCTCTCCAATACTTGCTCCATATCTTATCAAGGATAACATTCTAAACTTAATTTATAATGCCCTGAACTGCACTTCATCTCCTTTTATTTCTATTTTTGTTTCTAAATACACCCCAACTTGCCCTCATCTCTTTGTCAGTTGAAAACCTCTTGGCACAAAAAGCCCACTTGACAAAGCTTTATACTGACCCTGGATGAATTTATATAAGGTAATCATATCCCCTCTTAGACGCAAATTTGCCTCTTATCCTCCATTCCTCTCAAGTGAGCCCCTCTTTGAAATCCCCTACTTTGCTCCATTAGAACCTTTCTGAGTCTTCAGATATACTGTGCAAGCCCTTTATAGAGTTAAATGGTATGCATCTCTGAACACCCACCTTATCAGCAATGCAATTACCTTCTAAACTCCCCTATTAATTCATAACAAGGGTATCTAGGCTCTCAGATCTCATTTCCCCAATAAACATACATTTTTTGAAAAAAAAGCATGTGTTATTGATACCTCTCAATGAATAAATACAATCAAATCATGGACACAATGCAGAGCTTTCAAAGGCTACTGATACATTACACCTTTATTTGTAATTTAAATATATAAAGCACATGGCATTTAGCAATTTACCAGAATTTGCAGAATATATGCTGAAATTAGAATGTTTAAAGTCCTCTGATTCAATAACTATGGATAAAGTCGAAAAGTTAATGCCGAGTTTCTATTCTTAGGAACATTTTACAAATTAGGCAAATCTGAAACTCTGGATGTTCCACCATCTCTGATATCAAGAAAACAAATTCACTGACTGAATCATTAATCTCTAAATTTGAAATATGACAAGTGTCCTGACATATGGACAGACTGTCAACAAATTAAGCCCATGCACTATAACTTCTATGGGTGGTCCACCAACAGTACCAGATTTTATTACAATCTAACATAGGACTCCCATGACAACAAAAGCACAGTTTCCATTTACATTTACTAAGATGAAAGCTTTCTTTCAAGTGAGAGATACTTATAAACGATGCTATTTCATGGAATCTACGTTCTGTGATTGAAGTGTATAATATGCCTTACATACTGTGGAGGAGCTAGATAGTATTTTTCAATGAAGAAACATTTCTAAAGATATAGCCTACAGTATCCATTCTTAACCACACAATTTATAACTTAGCAACAGACATTCTCCAAGAATAAGATGCACATATGGCTACAGATTTTTTTTCTCCCATTATTACTACATATTCCATCCCACTATCAAACTAACTTCTATAATTTCAGTAAACTTTTTGGAAAGTCAGATTACTGGAGACTTCATTGAATCAACCATCTGCAGCATTCACATAAAGATGATAGTCCATGGGCCGGCACACCAGAGATTTGCAATGTTCTGTCTCTTTTAGTCGAGTGATGTCCTCACTCTCTTCATATGTAATGATAACTTAGATTTTTTGCAAAAGTGTGACCCTTTTAATTGTGTTCAAGTATGCCTGTTTTAAGGGTAACAATGGAAATTAAGCTCTCAGCAGCAATCAATTTGAAATGCTGTTATTTATGGGAAGCACATAGATCAGTGTGCCTATTTACTGCAATAACTACTTAAAGGAAAATCAAGTTACAAAAGTCCAAATGCTTTCCTAATACAGACCAATCCATCACAAACAAAGACAGATAAATGGGTGGGGTATATGCATGGGTGTAAGAACTGGGGAGATAAGGGGGACAAATTCCCCCAGATGTTTTTGTGTTTTGGTGTATACGTGTATATACAGTATCCCTCCCCCCTTCCCCCAGATTGTCTTTGGTTCCTACACCCATGGATATATGTACCACAAATGGTGAATAGTTCAACTGAGGGAAAGTGGATTAATAAATATTTTTAGTTCCCAATTTCTCTATAGAAGCAATTTATTAAACAAGCTACACAGGAAATATATGAAGTGAGGGTGTCAGTTTATAAATTGGATATGCATTGCTCCAAAACTCTTTCATAGTGTTTATATACTGTTTATGTGTTTTTTCACTACTCTGACTACTTGCAAAATAAGAACCTTACTCTTTGCCCTTTGAGGCATTGAGATTCTGTGCTATACCTCCATGTTTCCGTGCCTACTTCTTGGAGGCATTGTAATACTGTCCTTGATGCTACAACACTTATCAACACTTCTTCAAAGCAAAGGAAACTCTTATTCATAAAATGACAATGATGGCACCATCATTCTGTCTGGAACAGTACAAAACAGCTTTTTTAGCAGGCAATAGACAAAAGTTTCTTCCGGTCGATACATATGGCATCATATATAAGGTGTTGAAAAGGGACTTTGTAAAGTTATCATGGAATCAGCAAAATAATCCATGAAACTACAAAGAAAAACAGAACATGATCTGGGTGTATTTTTTTATGCAATACCCCGTGATTTCCTGAGAAGTCAACATAAGATTCTCTATGCAAAGGAAATGTTTTTGGGTGTGGATCAAAACTTTGAACATTACTTCAAATCGTTAGCCAGAAAATATAATATAAAAACACAGTTTACCTGATTAATTATGATTGTTTTCCCCCCTACCCATTTTTTTCTTATTCTGATAACTACATTAAGGAAGTGAACATTTTCAACTGTGATAACATTGATTAAGCTGTCTTAATAGGACTAAATGTTGTAATCGTTCACTTCCTTTCAGTAGTGCTCAGGATAAGGAGGGAAGAGTATTTGGGTATAACAATGACCATTAATGTGGTAAGCTTTGTTTTTAAATTACATTTTATGGATAAAGCTTTGAATACTGGTGGTACTCAATAACGTGGTACTCAACTTGCAGGAGCATGAGGAGCAAGTGCAAAATAGCACAAAGGAGATGGGCAAAAAAAGCACAATATTCTTCTACTGTTAGTTCCAATACACATAAAGCCAGTAAAAAACAGTATAATATTATATCATCACATACAGATGAGTAGATACAAATATATATCAGAATAACATTATAGGACCATAAATATTCTGTATTCAACCAGAAAAAGTAGAAACTTGTCTCAATGTTATTATCATTTATACAACAATGCAATAAAAAAACACCATATCACTATCAGCCCCATTAAATTCCCTCTACGTGGTAAATCGTAGCTCGTAATGTAGCTCGCATGACTTTAGGCTATTAAATTAGCCTCTTAAAGCAACCTGCAGATGACTTGCAGGTTAAGACGCAGCAAGGCCGTGAAACTTCACAGCCGCAAATCCATTGTTCTTTCAAGCCCCTAACCGCTGGCGTTCAAACTCGTAACTCGCAAATTGAGCCAATAAGCCAACGAGTGCTAGAGAGGACCCGCAAGAGGGGTAGAGTACAACTCGTAGCAATTTAAATGCACATATACACACACTACCCTACTTTTATTTACAGGGAAAGTGATGTTAGGTCTTAGAATTAATAGCACAACATTCTCAAGCTCGCCAATCAGCCACGAAAAATACTTTATTTCATGTTCAATTTTTGTGTTATATCGATCCTGCCAATGTGTTAATACATATACTGTAACATGCATGTGATAGAATATCATATTTACGGCTTTATCAATATTGCATTATATCTGGAATGTGGGTCCGATCGTAAATCGTAATTGAACCCCGCAAGACTTTGAAAATCCCACCTCCATTTTTCAGTGACGTAATTCTGATGATTGGCTCCATCCAAACTCGTGACTACGAGTTAGACTAATTGATCACGTTCACGGTTACACATCTGACGACCGAAAAATGGTTTACGCACTTTACGGGCAGCATGTTCTAATTTATTAGCACTGTAAATCCGCAACTATTCAAGCTCGCAGCCGTTGCGGGTCTCACGTTGCACATACAAGCTTTGAATTCAATGTGGCTGCATGTCACCAAAGATATAAACACTAAGGCAAGATTGTAAACTAGTAACTGTACAAAATGCATTTAAATAATGTTTTTGCAAAGTTGTTTATCTTAGTCAAGACTTCAGGTTTTTGTGGAAGTTTCAAAATGAATCTTTATTTTTAGCAGAGGATGTCTCTGATATAAAAAGCAGCTTTTCTGTAAAGGGTTTATGACATTCATCATTGGAAGGTGCAGCTGGTGCTTTGAATTCCTTTTATGTAAGTCATATTAGCAATTTGTCCCCATGGAAACAAGGAGGCGTTAGAGGCCTAAATAAATATGGTGATGTAATGAAAGCAAAGAACAGCATTTAAAATACAATTAAGATTCTGAAACGGAGTATAAAGACAATCTGAACCAAACTGGACAATACAGTGGGCTTGTCATAAATCCGTTCAGCACCAATACATGGTAACCTTGGGCATACCACCATTATATACAGATATTTAACTACATTTTAACCCTATTTCTGTCCATTTTGATAAACATAACACATAACGTTTGTTCTTTCTATTGGGCATTACAACAGTTTTTGTGGCATTAGAAAATGGATGAGAATTAAATTAAAATGCTAAAATAATATGTTTTATTAATGGACATGACGAATGGGAGTAGAATCAATGCCAAGTATATATTCGCCAGTGTTAGGGAAATACTGGCTTTTTTCTCATCCCTTTTAGTGACTATTTTTAGAATTTACACAAGAAGCCAGGTTCCTTTAAACATAATCACATTTTCTGCTGTAAGACATTCATTTTCCATCATTAATAGTCCCTCTGGGATTAGACTGATTAAATCATTTTACTGCCTAAGCAGAATGTAATGATAATTATTACATTAGTTTATGTTGACAAAGTTTGTGGATTTTGACATTCATGGAGCCAACGGTATTAATGTCTACTGACAATAACGTAATGCTACAGTGCATACAAAACAATCTTATTTATGTGGACAATTTTATCAAAATATTACAGAGAAAAATATTCTATTTAATGCAAATTCACTTTATGAAAAAGATATAGAGCTTATTAACTTTGATAAGTGCATGTTTCAAAAGTAGGATTATGTATTTTACCTATTTTGGTATTTATGTATAATTTCAGTCATTATATTTTTATAATGTAAGGAGAAGAAGAAAACCTATTAATACAAACTGAAAAGAATTTAAGAGCAGATATGGTACACATTTTTAATTGATGTTTTTAAGGAAATCTAATAATTTCCAGTCATAGTGTAGCAATATATGGGACTGCACAAACTGTAAAACATGTTTGCTATTTTTACACAATCTATTACTGTGTCTAAGATACTTATATCAGTACTGATTAACTGAGCCTCTACATGTCTCATAAATCACATATATAGTTGTCAGCAGGCGGGCTTGGCAAAACTCGTTGGTAATTCAACAGGGAAACTGTGGGCTCACAAAGCCAGGGCTGCGGTTGCGGCCAGGCAAGGAGTGCCAAAGGCACTCCTTGTGCTGGTGGAGATGAGCGCCATAGGCGCTCATCCCTACGACCCCGTAGCACTTAGGCAGGAAGCGCCGAAGGCGCTCCCTGCGCTGGTGGAGATGAGCACAACACTCAAATAAACAATTCACACTGCGAGGCCCGTAGCACTTTGAAAAAATGTAACGAAACAAAATACGTCCCGTAACACTTACAAAAGGAAAACGCGAGTTGCATAAAACACAATACGAGCCACAAAAAATCCAAAATTAACGGCTGAACCGTGCACATAGAAAAACACGAAAAAAACACTAAATACAAACAGAAATCAGATAAAAACATCACACACAGCAAGGGGGACACCCAGGATGTCTGTAAGTCATCTTACACGTTAATTTAACTCTAATTTTCACAGTTTACACACTCGAAGATCCCCGGAAAAAAACAAAACAAGGCTACACAACCCCTAAAGCCGCAAAACACCACCAAACACATACGACTTTTACAAAAAGCCATACGGGGTACAACATACAGTATTAGCAAGGAGACTAAATCATCCACACCCGCGTACCACATACACATTCGCCGCCATTTTACAACACTAACTTACACAATCGGGAACTACACAGCTACACTAATGGTTTCACGCAGCCTATTTACACTACACACTGCACACATTGCTCACACACCTCAACTCAACAACAGTGCAAATCTACATTGGATGCTGCAGGCACATCAAAACAGATTGTTAGCTCTTCAGCACATTGCTTGCTGCATATATTATTTACAAATAGGTAAGCTATATAAATTTATAATTTCATTTATTTAGTAATTAATTATCATTACAACATACATATATGCAAAACTTAAAAAAAACACCAAAATACCTGATCGAAAAAAACGGTGAAGGCGCTCATTGCCAGCCACATGATGAGCGCCAAGGCGCTCACCTCGAGGCTCGTAATCAGCGCAAAATGTACTCACACAACCAAAACACTTAATTTGTGTGCCAAACACCATTCCTTGACTTACAATTCTATTGCTGTCATTTTTTGATGGGCAATTCGCTAGTAGTAAATACCCTATAATGTTCCCTACACATATGGGTATGATATATAGCAATGACCCCATGATGGAAACTAGCAGGGGAGGAAGAGTTTCTGGATGCAGCTTCTTTGTGGCTCAAATTTTAGAATAAGTTTACAACATTGTGTTTTCAGGTTTTAGTGTAAAGGTTCTTTTGTTGTTTATATGTTTTTGCAGAATCCATAAAGGGAAAGACCATTGCAGAGTCCCTTTATTGGTATATTGCACCAAATAAACTACCTAGCTTCAAAACGAATGTATGGACTATATTAACAGTAAACTGAAGTGAATGGGGAGCTCTTGAGTGATGGGATCTCTTCAACTAACTTCCACATATGCCCCTTCAAGCACTGATGATGCATGTTACATCTCCGGTGCTCCAGCCACACTTCATGTCACTCATTTACCTAGAATGATGACACGTCCGTCCCCCCTTGTCTTGTGCATCCCATACCAAAAGGGAAGGGGTGGGATGGAGGGACTGCTCATCAGTCTATGGGATAAGTAACAGATAGAGAGAGGCATGCACAGAAGTCAGGGGAAGAGGTCATGTCACGCTCACTCGTCACTATCTACTATGACAAAAGTGTCACACCCTCAAGCTCATTTCAAGTGCTAGGGCTCGGAAGCAAGGTTTGAGCAGCAGAATATGTCTTTAGAAAAATAGCTATAACAAGGGCAAACTGGATGAATTTAAAAAGGTTTTTAACATGAATTTTCCACCTCAGTATCATGGTGCAGTGCATTTCCCACTAATTCAATTGCCCTTTAAACGGCTACGGTAATGACCTAAAAACAGGAGATAGATGTTTCAATCATCTTAAATGTAATTGAAATTCAGTGATTTAGAAATCCAATTTTCAATATTAAATTTACTTTCAAACATCAACTTGTAAATCTTCAGCTGATGTGCATATTTCCAAACTTTATGAGGTTATCAAGGGGTGGGACCAACTCTGATTGGGAGACATAAGCTTGTATCTAGACAGGAACAAATGCTCATCATTGGTTTGATACTTGGTACTGCTTTACATTGTCATGGGCATACACTTGTGTCTAACTATATACCGTATATATTTGTGGTATAAAACAAATTTAGTGAATACATCTCCCAAAACTCCCATCACAAATAAGACATCACATTTTGAGGAATCTAGTATCTTGCTTTGCTACAATAAATGTACCTGGTACTGTCAACCACTTAATCAATTATAATGATATAATTATATGAAGACAAAACATTCCCTTAGACTTCCAAGGCTTTGTACTGGAATGCAAGTGTTTTGCTGAAGGCTGTTGTGACTATTTGCTGTTGGGAAATTGCTCTGAGAAGGCTTTCTCAGAAGCTTAACGGACCTCTAAAGTTCGAGAAAACTTGTTTGTAAAGTATTTTACAAGTTCACAAGTTAATCTTTTTTTAGAGACTGTTTATGCATAGAATATTCCATCTCATCTTCATTTTATTACTATCAACGGAGGAAGGGTGGGGAAGAAGTGATGAGGATTTGTGAGATAACTGGATTTCATTGAATGTGATATATGCCCCCTCACTCACCCATGCCCAGAAGAAGACACACTGTATCAATACTTGCAAGCATTGCTCTACTGAAATGTAAACACCCCTTTCACAAAGAACCTTCACCAAAATGCCATGGATGTCTCCAAGATGGGGCAGATAATATATATTTTTTTCTAATTCAATCTGGCTTCATGTTATTTTTTCCTGCCTAATCATGACTTATTGATCTCCCTCTCTCATTATAAAGTGATCCTTTAATAAATCAAATGAATTATTTTTTACCAAAATATGGAACATTTCTTCTCTGGCCTCGAACACTTCTTGCTATTTTATCTGCTTCTTAAAGAACTTAATAAGAAATAGTGCTGAATATATTTAGGTTTAGGATGTAAATGTCAAGACTCTAAAGCGAGGTTCTTGTCAGAAAGCATCCTAGTTCACTATTGTGATATATTTTTCTCTGAAGCACAGGATTTCCCATTAGGAACATTGACATCCTCTTATGAAACCCCTGTGTCAATTTGTTTCAAGTGGTTAAAGATTCATAGGATTCATCCATAGGAACAAATGAAACCAGAATTGAATACTAGAGCTTTTTCAAAAGCATTGTTTCGTGCACTAGAGTAGACAGCTTCCATGTTGGAGATCAGTTTTATTTTTTATTTATCACTGTAAATTCCACTGAAATAAAGTCAGCAAGAGTTTAACCACAATGATACATGACATGAACAAGTCTTGCAGTAACCTAGAATATTCACATTTCAATCAATCCTGTATGTTATAGTTGGAAAATAAACAATCTTATTTTTTCTTTCTTTTAGTTTTTTACAATGATGTAGCTAACTAAAATCTATGTTTTCAAGATTTTTTTTTCCTAATTGTGTGCAATTAGCCCTTTTAACAACAATCTAATTTACTAATATAAAAAAAGGTTAATTGAACATGTTTTTGTTAACATATTACATTGTTTATTTGGGACTTCTAAAATTTCAGTTTATGTACCGTACATTCTTTAATTTGCATGGTTAATTTTATTATGGCACAATGACATCATAATGTATAACAAAATTGCAGTACTGAGCAAGTTCAACTGTTACTGTACATCTTTTGTGATTTATTGAAGTGTTGGCGACCACACTGAGTGTCATTTATTATTGGATTACTTTTTAAATGTACATTGCTGAAAATTGGAAGCTAAAGAATAAAGCTAAAGTGGGAGTGTTAAAAGGGATTTACCAGAAACAGAGATTCCTATTCAATATACTGTTAGGCTTTTTTACTTTGTTCCTTGTAGTGAAGAACAGATTAGCTCCAGACATCCCATTTTCTGTACTGCATGGGGCATACAGCTTCACAACAAATGAAATAGTGGCAGCGGTGGGATATGACTCTGGGTGCAAAATCCTATAACATAATATACATCTGACAATGCTGAGGCACAAACACTTTTATAAAACCAAATAAATGATTTGCAACACATTGGTGCACATTCAGGAAGGATTTAATCCTGGAATACAAGAACAGATTAGACTGGAAGTATAATCTATACACTGATTAGTGATTTCACAAAAAGAAATGTTTTTTTATACAATAAAGGAATGGAGTGTGGAGATGAGAAAATAGCTTGAAAATGAATTTCTGCTGCAAAAATTAATGCATGAATTTAAATCCGCTGTCAAGTTAATTACATATTATCTAGATAACTGCTATCAGCAAATGGCACAGTGAGTAGAAACTATCATAATGTGAAAAAGGCTTTGAAATTGTGCATTGAGGAAATTAACTCTTAAGTAGCACTTATATTCTGATAACTCTAATGATGTAGAGTGTTAGGAAGCATACTTGTTAAAGGTTGCTGATAAAACATATTCACTTACATCGATACAGCAATGTATTGGCATATTTTAAGGGAAATGTATATACGTTTCTGTAGTCTTTATTGCAGTTAACTTATCTCCAGAAATTGTTGGGCTTGGAAAAATAATTTTGAGATGCATGCTGTATGCTTATTTTCTCTACTGTGTTTTGCGCTGATTATTTATGTTTTCCCAGTGGCCAGTGGGTAGCTGTAATCAAGCTATTGTAAGTATAACAGCATATTTATAAAACATGACAGGATAACTCTATATAACACAAATTGTCACTGACTGGACTGTTTTTTACGATGGTCTGGGCATGGGCTGGCAAGAAGTTACCATTTATTATTATGGTTATGTATTTCTTAGTGCTTATGGGTAAAATATTATTACACTGTTATACTGTATGTATCTTGGTTTATGTTCTGTATAACACATGTATTATGTTTCATGTTATAGGAATTGTTGTAAAAACATATTAGATATTCTGCAGGCTATTGCATCGGCCAACGCCCAAGACCGTAGTCTCATAGATAATCCTTGTACACACACTTCAAGATTACAGCAAATGGTTATTGTTAATATAATCACCAGGATAAGTTTAAAGGCCTGAGCTCATCAGATGTACAGGGTTCCCCAATAAGCAGGGGCAGCCTATTATGTTACAGTGTTGTTATCTGGTGATGACTCAGCCCCCATCTAAATAAACAAACACAGGGGGTCTTAGGCAGATAGCACAGATTGTGTGAGTGTAGTTAGTATAATCACCATGGTAAGCTTAAGGGCCTGACCTCATCAGATGTACAGGGTTTTGCAATAAGCAGGAGCAGCCTATTGTTAATTGATCCCTCTTCTATGTACCTAAGAATAGGGCAAGCTCATAAACCCTGACTATTTAAGTAGGATTTCAGGGGGCATGATCATATGATCTGACAATATTTAAGCAAGTCCGTAATTTACTTCTTAGAAACAGCCAATAGGAAATAAGACATCATCATGATGTCATGGAATCTGCAATCGGAGGCTAAGAATGAATTAGTGCAATAAGTAATATTTGCTGATTGGGCACGCAATCAAGCAATCTAGCACTCTTTAGTCTATGTTGGTTTCATGATATAAAAGATTTGCATATTTGTGGGTTTTAGACTGTTGTGCAATCAATTCTGTTAATTGCCTTCCCATGCTTTTAAAGTACAGTATTGTGTGTTAAATTGCTGTTATAGCTTTAACAAGTGTTTGGAAAAGCCCTTGCAAGTCCTATTTCAATTGTATAATGTTTTGAGCAGAAAAGTGATACTTTTTTCAGTTGCGGGTTGGACTTAATTTGCAAGCCAGAGCTACGGGTCTAATAGAATATCAATTTTGTATAACTTTAATTATTTAGAGCTCGTAATATTCACAATGTGCTAAAAGCAATGGAGTTCTAAGGCCAAGTTTGCGTCTGGCTGGCCCATAGTGATTGTGGGCGGGTAACTCGTAATCGGATTGCGAGCAGCTAATAGAATATGTGGCAATATTAAGAGTGATTTTAAGTATGTATACATTTTACGAATTGGCCAAAAGAATAGGGTCCATGCCTCCAGTGAAAACTTCCATGCCTCCAGTGAAAACACTTGGCGCAATCTCCTGTGTCCTTAGTTGCTTCTCACCATTTCTGGAAGACCCAACAACATTTGGAATCATTCCAAAGCAAATTCTCGCAGTGCAAACCAATCTTAATGATTTTCATATTTTATGTAGCAAAGAAATTAGAACAGAATTCCCAGACAGATTTTTCTGACCTTTTCATTTCAAAAGTTTATTGCTGCTCAGATAGAGGGTCATCATATAATGACACATACAGTACATACAGATATTTACAAATAACAAATGATTGATTATTATTTAAGTCTTTCAGATGAACAAGGGTTGAATGTCCTCACCAGCCCCCTACACTCGGAAACATGGCACCCAACATGAATGAGGAAGAAAAGCCGCATTTCCAGAAAGTAAGAATCTGTAGGTACTTCTTAGAAGTAATTGAAGCCCCTAGTTAGAGCATTTATATTAGAAGTGCCTTAAAGCAGCATTTCAATGTCAAATGTGGTACTTAGTCTGTACCACTTCTCTGAAATATAATGAAGTGACTAGGAGCATAATTAGTGATACAATACAAAATCCACAATCAAAAGTTAGTCTGCTTTTTCTAGTACTTGGAATTCTACATTTTACACCTGTTTACATTGTTCAACCTTTTATACTTCTCAATAAATGTATTTTTGGAAAGCCACTGCATATTGTTGATTTACATTTTCACTAACCCACTCTGAAAAAAAAAATCTTCTTCCTGATTGCATTAACCAGCTGCCAAAATAATTTTAACACCTAGTTTGTTCATCATTGCCCTCAGCATATAATATATATCTCTTCTTATCTGTTTTTTTAAGTGCCAGAAGCTACATTTACAATCAGAATCCAAAACATTTATAAGTCTTTAAGAAGAAAGCTGGAGGTTCTATGTTACAGTCTATACTGTGCTGCCAGATTTTAAGGAAGGAGGATCAAAAACTGAACTGTTACTTTAATTCATGTCTAAAGAGTAATCTCACTCCGAAATGTTCTATTCAGTGCATCTGGGGTTTAATATCCTTTCCAGGCTTCATGTTTGATGCTGATAACTGCTACTCACTGACTCTTCAACTATCTAGAGATATTACAAACAAAGATTTACTGTGTGTGCTATTAATCTAATATCATTTTTATAATTATAGAGGAACTATTGTTTGCAAGGAGACTGCATGCAGCCTTCTATTCTTTTATACTATGATATGTCAGTCAGCTGTACAATTACTTTTCTAAGGTGAAACAGGCAGAAATCAGATACAAATATGTTAGTATATCATTTTGATTGCAGATAAGTACAGGGTGGACATTTGAATCTTTTCATTATCACTTTTCTCATTCCTTGGGACTTTCCAATATTCCAACCCATTTAATATAACATGCTTTATTAGTGAATGCACAATATTTTCTTTCAACTGAATGTTATCTATTTTAAAAAACTATTTTATTTTTATATATTTAGAAGATGCAAATTAAACAGTAAAGATAAACATCACCCAAGTACAAACATTGAATGTATCTGCAAGGACAGTACTATTGTCTATTTTCAATTTCTGTCTGAAACACTTAACTAAGTAATAAATATAACAATAAATCAAATATAATCTAAAACTGCTATTTGCCCCCTTTTCTTCTTATTTTTTTTTCCAAATTCCCTATATTTACCTTCCTTTTTACCATTTATTTCACACTTTATATAACAATATAATCTATATTATAGTACCAATTTTCTCTTATCAGTTGTGCATTTTAGGGCAACCATGTTAACCATGTTCTCCTTTTTTCTCGTAGGCCATATATACTAGGAAATTACCCGGCAAAAATGACTGGAGTAAAATTGAAAGGCTAGCAATGCTGTTTGCCACACAATGCGAGACTAAGGGTCCTCTAAGCACCTTCGGCGCTCATTGCTAGCCTCTCCCCCCCCCCATGTTGCTTAGGGGCCTCGCCATGAGTGTTACTGGCTTGGGTTAAGTGTTACTGGCGTGGGTTAAGAGTTACTGCTTGGTAAAGTGTTACTGTGTTGGTGTAAATGTTACTGTTGGGGAGGAAGTATTACTGGTTTTCCTTAAGTGTAACATGTTTGGGGCTATTTTTTGTGAGCTTCGGCCTCGTTTTCATCCCTTTGCGCTTTTTCAATCAACATTTTTTTTCTCGCTTAGGCGAATTTCGATCATGAACAAAAATGAAAATATGCCTCAAATTAAGTTGCAACCTCACTCACAGGCTCCCTGGCCCTCCCCCTGTGCTGTGTGTGAGTGCATAAGTAAATTTGAGGCATATTTGTAGTTTTTTTCAGCTTTTTACTGTTCAGTGATTTGGCGGTTAAAGTCGTATTTTCCCAAGGCCCACAGTCCATATACGTGCCTCTGGTCTAAGGTCCTACGGGGCATAAATTTGTGTCACTCGCTAAGTGCTGCAATGAGCGCCTTCGCTTTTTAGACGTTTTTTTTTCCAAAGCGGCCTTCAAGATTGGAAACTCAGTAATTACAATCTATATGTATGAATAAATAATATAAATAAGAGGAAAGGATCCCAGCACCAAAGGTAGACGAAAAGTCTGTTTGAAAGTGTAATAAGAAGAGCTTTCCACAGGTACAACAACACAAAAATTATCCAGAACGCAACACTTTTTGTGAATTAGAGTGAATGTTATTGCAGAATTCTTACTTCTATAATAGTGCTATCCATTGAACCTTCATTTACAATGAGTTTTACTCTAGTTTAGAACATGTATAAATGCAGAAAATTATATGCCTAAATGTAATATACAGTGCCATCCAAAAGTATTCACCCCGCTTGACTTTTTACCTATTTTGTTACGTTGAATCCTTAAGTTCAATGATTTGTTAATCTGAATTCTATGTGATGGATCAGAACCCAATAGTCTAAGTTGGTGCAGTGAATTGAGAAAAAATATTTAGAAATAGAAAACAGAACATTGGCATGTGAGTATGTATTCACCCACTTTGTTATGAAGCCCATAAAAAGCTCTGGTGCAAACAATTACTCTCAGAAGTCACATAATTAGTGAAATGATCTCCACCTGTGTGCAATCTAAGTGTCACATGATCTGTCATATACACACCTTTTTTGGAAGGCCCCAGAGGGTGCAACACCTAAGCAAGAGGCACCACTAACCAAACACTGCCATGAAGACCATGGAACTCTCCAAACAAGTAATGGACAATGTTGTTGAGAAGTACAAGTCAGGGTTAGGTTACAAAAAAATATCCATATAAAATCCTGCGTTTGTCATGGAGAATTAGTCCCCTGATGAATCCGCAGTAAGACTACGGTGAAACGCGCATCGGGAGTAAGCAGGCTGCGGGGGTAAGCTTTCCCACTCCGTTTTTTATGCCCTATATGCTTTGTGCTGTGTCATTTCATATTATCATGAGATGACTTGTGTTGTAATACTATATACATCTTTTAAGTGGGATATTGAATCTAAACTGTATATGTTGGCGCGTTACAAATAAACGATAATAATAAATAATAAAGACTGAAGTGACCCAGTAATGATAATAATAGCATTTTTGATGACAGCACTAATTATTGCTGCCTATCAAAACAATCAGATGGTCTGATTTGTGGAAACTCTATGTATTGATAGATTGGTGTAATATTAAGGAAAAGTTCTGTAAAACGAAGGTAACACTGGTCAAACTCCTATCAAAGGGATTATATAGAGATCCATTGCATTAAGCAACACAAGCAACTTTAAACAGACATCTGTCTTTTCAACTGGACAGATGCTGTTTTAGTTTATCGGTATAAATATTAATATCTTTAGGCATTTTTATAATAACTTAAGAGGGGTCACTTATTATAGCTTACTCCCCCTGTACAGCCTGCTTTAAAAAGAAGATATGCTGTATTGTATATCTTCTTTTTTTATATAGTCACGAATTGCACATACATATATATATTTTTTTAATTAATAAAAGTATTTTTTTCGCTTTTTCTTTAGTTTGTTGCTACAAAATTTAAAATAGAGTCCTGGATTTCTCTCTAGTGTGCTGGCGAGAGGCACTGTAGATCCAGTACACGTAGAATTTCATTATTTATATTATCTATTTATTCTATTTCATTTAGGGATATTGTTGTTTACCTTTAAACTTAATACAGTACATGTTGGCATTCATGGTTCCTTAATGAACTGTAGCTCCCTAGTGCCGGCAGCACTCATGCAGGCCCAGACCATGACATTCCCACCACCATGTTTTACCTTAGGCAAGTTTGTCTTGGTCTCATGGGACCACGGGACATGGTTTAAGTAATCCATGTCCTTAGTCTGCTTGTCTTTAGCAAACTGTTTGTGGGCTTTCTTGTGCATTATCTTTAGAAGATATTTGTTCCTTCTGGGACAACAGCCATGCAGACCAATTTGATGCAGTGTGCAGCGTATGGTCTGAGCACTGACAGGCTGACCCCCACCCCTTCAACCTCTGCAGTAATGCTAGCAGGACTTCTACGTCTATTTCCGAAGGACAACCACTGCATATTACGCTGAGCATATGCACTCAACTTCTTTGGTCGACCATGGGGATTAGTGTTGTCGCGAACATCAAATTTTCGGTTTGCGAACAGCGGACGCGAACTTCCATCAAATGTTGGCGAACGGGCGAACCCGCCGAACCGCCATAGACTTCAATGGGCAGGCGAATTTCAAAACCCACAGGGACTCTTTCTGGCCACAATAGTGATGGGAAAGTTGTTTCAAGGGGACTAACACCTGGACTGTGGCATGCCGGAGGGGGATCCATGGCAAAACTCCCACGGAAAATTACATAGTTGATGCTGAGTCTGGTTTTAAGCCATAAAGGGCATAAATCACCTAACATTCCTAAATTGTTTGGAATAACATGCTTTAAAACATCAGGTATGATGTTGTATCGATCAGGTAGTGTAAGGGTTACACCCGCTTCACAGTAACAGACCAATCTCCCCGTTTAATGCACCGCAAACAACCGCAAACAGTCCCTTTGCACAACCGCAAACTCCCCATTTGCACAAGGTTGGATACCAAGCTAGCCATGTCCCGTTCCTTGTCCTCACTGATGTCATTGAAGGTCTCTTCCTCCACCAAGCCACCAAGGGTCCCCGAAAGGTGACAACAAGCCCCCTGGGACGCCTGCTGTGTTTGGTCTTCCACCTCCTCAAAGCCACCTTCCTCCTCTGACTCCTCTTCTTCAGACTCCTCTCTCTGCGTTGCCTCTGTCTGCGTTATTATAAGGTGTGTACTGTTAAGTAGTACTATTCCTATCGGTTTAATCCCTGTTACGTCCACTATTAGGGGACGTGTATATGGCATTGATTTTTGGAACAGGGAGATGGAAAAAGATGCTTGGTCGGACCTCCTACTTTAAATTTGGGGCACTGCTCGTGCAATCTAAGGTGCCACCAGATATGAGTGTCACTGTACACTGGTAAAGTTGGCAGAGTAGGCGCTGTAGGCCTCACACACACGCCTGTAGGCAGGCAACTGATATTCAATCGATTACAGTCATTCAATTAAAGAAAAGTGAACTGGGCCCCCCCCCCCCCTTGCCGGACTCCACAGACCAGCGCCAAACGGCAAGACTCAGAGGTGAGTGACCTACTTCAAACTACTGTCTAGTATACATACAAAAACGGTCCCTCGACATGAAAGGACGGAAAGAAGAATCATTAGACACAAGCACACGAATGACACTGTAGTTAAAGTTGTTATATCCAGTTAATTTTATTTTGTATGTTAAAAAAACTGTAACAAGAGGTAGCATATCATACTAAAACCATCAGAGATCTCAAAAACAGGCAAACAACCATGCTACCAGTTTAATGTTACTTAGAAAGGTTAAGAAAAAGGAAAATGTAATGGAACTGTCACTAAATGAAAATGTCACCATCATATAAGTTTACGGTTAAGCAATCTACAACATAAATTTGGCCTGCGAGCCATCGCTGAAACTTTAATACTGTATAAGATTTACAACTCTGTGACAATAAAAACTATTGAAACAAAAAAAAGTGTTGTTTTATGTCACTGTACACTACGGTTGCACCAGATATGACGTATCACTGTGCACTGGCAAAAGTTGGCAGAGTAGATGCAATAGGCTTCACACACATGCCTGTAGGCAGGCAACTGATATTCAATCTATTACAGTCAAAAAAGTGTTGTTTTATTTCACTAAGCACAATATAAGCTGTTAGGTGTTAGCCTGTCACACACACATGCTGGCAGGCAGGCATATGCAATTAGATTACACAGAAAAAAATTATAAAATAAAATAATCGATGTTCTAGCCCTAAAAAGGGCTTTTTGGGTTGCTGTCCTTCAGATGGATGGCTCTGGAAGGGAGTGTATGCTACTGATTGGCTGGAATGTGTCTGCTGACCGTGAGGTGCAGGGTCAAAGTTTCCTCAATGATAAAGTATAGGGGGCAAACCGAAAAGCGCATGCGTTCGCCGTCCGCTGCGAACGCAAACATGCCAAAATCGCCGCGAATAGTCCACGGGCAAACTGTCCGCGACATCTCTAATGGGGATGCCTGTTCTGATCGGAACCTGTCCTGTAAAAACCGCTGTATCTCTTGCCCACCGTGCTGCAGCTCAGTTTCAGGGTCTTGGCAATCTTCTTATAGCCTAGGCCATCTTTATGTAGAGCAACAATTCTTTTTTCAGATCCTCAGACAGTTATTTGCCATCAGATGGCATGTTGAACTTCCAGTGACCAGTATGAGAGAGTTTGAGAGCGATAACAACAAATTTAACACACCTGCTCCACATTCACACCTAAGACCTTGTAAAACTAACAGGCCACATGACACCAGGGAGGGAAAATAGCTGATTGGGCCCAATTTGGACATTTCCACTTAGCGGTGTACTACTTTTGTTGCCAACGGTTTAGACATTAATGGCTGTCTGTTGAGTTTTTTTGAGAGGACAGCAAATTTACACTGTTATACAGGCTGTACACTTACTACTTTACATTGTAGCAGAGTGTCATTTCTTCAGTGTTGTCACATGAAAATATATAATAAAATATTTACATAAATGTGAGGGGTGTACTCACTTTTGTGAGATACTGTAGGTTCAAGTATTATTTCATTAGCACATACCATAATAAGCATTACTTATTAAGAATTATCTTCTCTAGTTTTTGTATTTGTTTTACTTTTTTAGAAATATTGCTTATTTTGTTTCAGAAAAAAATACAAAAAAGAAATAAAGAACAAATACAACATATAAGGAAACAAGTAAAACAGTATAAGAAGAAAAACAACAATTAAGCACTAAGATATTATACAAGATGTTATTATAAGAGTAATTAATTATAGTAATATCAATTAGCTACAATTTTGAAGTGAAACATTTAATTTTTATGTAGAGTCTTAATTCCAAACAGGCATTATAAGGATTTTTGGTTTTTATTAGCTTAAAATATTGATGATAAGATATGGAATATAAACTAATGTGTATTTGTGAGTATATGTCTCAATATTATGGTCCTGTACCATCAAAATGTGTTTTTTTATTTATAAATATTTTTTTTTAGAAAAGGGATTGAATTTGTGTGTTACGTGCTATTTCCTCGTGACATCTCTTCTTGGATTTTATTTGAGTAAAGTAATATCCAAGAATATCTCTTCAAATAGGTGTATTTATTTTATGTGACTGGGTAGGAGTCAGACCAGATGCAAGTGCTTTTTATTTCCTATGGGGGCCATAACAAAAGTGTAAAACAGGAAGCAATTGCAGTAAATATAATTTCAAAGTAAATATAATTTCAAAGAAACCAAAATAATGTTATTCGCTAGTCTTTACAGAAAAGAAAACAAAATTGTATTTGTGAAATATAACAATGTCAAGAGCAATAATACATTGTAGAAATAATATATCATTTGGTAGCGAGAAAAAAATGTTCTATTTTTCTGCAAAACTGCAGGACTGAGATAAGATGAACTGTACAACATACAATATTTCCTATAAATAGATGAAAGGACAATTTAGGATATATACCTGTACTTTCCCGGTTTTCATAGCTTTTTGAAATAGTCTTGCTAATAATTTCAGCTGAACTTGGCCATTGTCACTTAGAAAAAAGCAGTGCAAGACATTTGGCTTGAACATAAAAGCATTTTCTTTTTCCAAGAACTAAAGACATACAGCGAGGCATGTCAACCATCTCAAAAACTGTCATTTTGTCTAGTTATATGAAAAATACTTTCTGTAATGAAACATTTTTCTTCTTGAAGTAAAAAGAACTGGTGAGCAGAAGAATGAACAAAAGGATTGCGTGCAATATTTTCTAAATTGTGCGACACTTAGAAAAAATATTGAATTGGTATTGCCAGCTATACTTCTTTTTACATAAGAAAGCACAATGTTCAACTTTGATCAAATTATGTTTAGAAAGATTCTGTAAAGTACCTCTATTTGAAGGTATTACAGCCTTTGTTTTGCTTTTGTTTGTTGTATGTGGGTTTTTTTACATCATGGAGAAATATAATAAAATAAGAGTACTGGAGAAAACAGTACCCAATAGACCCAGCTGCAAATACAAAAAGTCCTAAAATATTTCACGCATGATTTACTCAAGCAATATACTTTGTTTTCTTGCATCCTTATCTAGATTCAAGGGATAGCAGTAAACAAGGCATTTGGGTCTCAGAGGGAGGATATTTGTAAACTAGAGTAGGCAGTTTAGAAAGATACAGGAGCATTAGATGTTCAAAGTATATGGGTTATCTGGGATTCTGAATATTAGGACTAAAGGCCAAGGGAATTAATTATACCTGAGAGAAATATGAGGCATAGAGGGATGTTCCTTCCGTTTTGAAAAAAATATATATGTATTTACCCAGGTGGAGAGGATTTAGAATGTTTCCTTGAGTAAACTATCAGTATCCTCTCACTATTACAAACGACACGTTAACATTTTGGCAAAAACAATCAAGATTATTAAAGGGCTAGTTTTGGTAAATAAATTATTGAAGGGACTAGAATTTAAAACCTGCTTGGCCTCCTCTTCAGTAAAACTGATAGCAGCAGACTACTATTTTGGAGGATATAGAGTTAATCTAGTCTTTCATAATTTATCTCAAGACTTCCTTCCTGACCACAGATACTGGCAATCAAATTCTTACCTTCTCTTGTTATCCAGAATAACCCTAAATGTCCTTTTTATTCAAAAATATATCAAAACAGTTTTTTAAGTTATCTATCAAAACTGCGGTCACAACTTCCTTTGGTAGAGAAATCCACAGTTTAACCACCAACCATTCTTACTGTGAAGAACCCTTTTATCTCTTTGAGGTGAGATCTTTGTCCTTCTAACCTCAAAGGATGTCCTCTTGTCAGTCGAAAAACTCTTGCCACAAAAAGTTCACTTGACAAAGCTTAATATTGACCCTGGATGTACTTTTATAAAGTATCCCCTAATTTAATTTGGTTAGTCTTTCTTCATAACTTAGCCCCCATATTCCCCTTATTAGTTTTGTTGCCCTTCTCTATACTTTTTCCAGCTTTTTCCAGTCCTTTTTATGAAGTAGTGCCCAAAAATTGTACTCTATATTAATTATGCAATTATATTTGCTTCTGTACCCTTCTTGATACACGCTTATATTTGACTGGCCGTTGCAGATGCTACTTGGCATTGAGCACTGTTACGTAGGTGGTTGTCCACAAATACTCCCAAATCCCTTTTCATATCTGGTACCCCTAGAATTGATTAAGATTATAATTTGCTTGGCTATTTTTCCTTCCATAACTTTTTCATGTATTTGTATTAAATCTCATCTGTCATTTTATTGCCCATTTCTCTAATTTTTGCAAATACCTTTGGAGGGAAAGTACATAATTTTCTGATTTTGTTACCTTGCACAACTTAGTCTCATCAGCAAAACTGGAGACAGTATATTACAACCCTACTTCTAAGACATTTATAAGTATGTTAAAAAGGAGTGGACTTAATATTGACCCTTTTGATCCTATTGTTCCATTTAGAACATGTCTTTTTAGCCAGCTTTCAATCCATGAGCAGATATTTACTGCAATTCCTGTATCCCTTAGTTTTCATAATAGTCTTCCATAGAGCACTGTATCAAAAGCCTTTGCAAAATCCAAAAAATACTACATTCACTGAGTTGCCTTGATCCACGTTATTGCTTACCTCCTCAAAGAAACAAATTCAATTTGTTTGACATGACCTGTAAGTCAGTTTTGACTCCTACTTATAATCTTCTTAAAATAGACATATTTGTGTATAATATCCATTATTAACCTTCTAAAAGCTTCCCCACTGCAAAAGTGAGGCTTACAAGTCTTTAGTTCCCTTCATAAATATAGGTATCAGATCTGCTCTTCTCCTTTCATAATGGGATGGCTAAGATTCAGTAAATTGTCAATATGGTTGTGTTTGAGAGTCACAACTATCCATATCTATTGGGTGGACTCTTAATTACTCTATATTTTACATTTTGTTGCCAAGAATCACAAAAAAAGTGTCCACAGACATCACACCTGTTTGGCAGTTGTATACATAATTGTTCACTATAATAATAGATCCATCAGTATTGTATTACAGGTTGATATGGTAAATGGATACAAAACTTACAAATAAAGAACTGACAACTCTATTGGTTCTTGCAGTACATGCTGCTTCTTCCCAACTTTGTTACACTAACAGGTCATAGCACAGGAGTTATGGACAACTTTTTCTGCAACCTTTTTGTTGCTTTTATTTATTTTTCGAAAAATTAGATCCATTGGTTTTCAGATAAAAGCAACTTTTGTAACATACGTCTATTATTTTCATTTAATGGAATATGCAAGTTTTGCATCAAGTTGTGATTATCATTCATATGCCTAAGGGTGTCATTCATATATCACCTCACAGCTTTCAGCTCTTCTCCGTCTTTTTGTTCTTCATTTTACTTCATGTCCTCTTAATCTATGTCTCTACAGGTCTGATCTGATATTTTTTACTTTTGTAGGTAAGTTATACATAATGTATTTCAGCATGTATAGTTTACTTGATAAATATAATTTTTCATAACACCAGAGGTTCAAATAATGTTAGCTTCAGCATTCAGCTTTAAGCTTGATTATAAAATGCTATGAGACAATAACATTTACATAATTTAGTGAAACATGCTACATGCATTAGGGTTGTGACCTCAAAAATGTATATTATTTTACAATCTATGAACTATTCTTTTAAATGTCTTATTGTTTAATAATCTTTTTGAGAATGAAGCAAAGTGTATATGTTTTTAAAGGATATCAGATACATAGTATTCATCTGTTTGTGTAAAATTAAAAACATCATCAATATATCTCATTACTATAACTGCATACTGGTCATAGATTTTAAAAACAACATCTTGCTTTAATATCCAAAACATAACTTTCTTTTCTTGAGACTGTTTTATTCATTCTATTAAAGTAATGAGCAACAAAGAACGATGATGTGCTACGAAACATACATAAAAACAAGTCATAATGTTATAAATATCATATTTGTTTTTTTCTCACTGTGCTGAACATATTTTGTCCGGCAAAATGTGGTTGTTCTTTTAGGTTTTTTAGATTAAGGCTGTACAATTTTGTGTTGTTAATATAACAGCAAAACAAAATAAAGCAGCCATTTTGAACTACTGAAGTTTCATGTTTACTGCATACTCTTTTGGAGAACTTGATCTGAAAATGGCAAGTAAAAAATATAACTTTTACTTTTTAACTTTAGTATTCAAACTTGTTCTAATGAAATATGATTATTTTCTCTAACCTGATAAGTCACATGGAATGGGCACTGGATTCAGATAGACCTCAGTTCAGTTCATTTGAAAGGTTGCCACCATTTTAGGATTGTCAAGTAAAATTGCATAGCAGATAAATTAAATAAATTGCTTATTTTTTTACTTGCCAAAGATATTGTGTCTCATTATTGAGACTAGTTCTTCAAAATAGCATACAATAAATATAAGACTTCAGTGGACGTTTAAAATACATTTTCTTTACAAACTTAACCCTTCCAAAAATTGTTTGATACATTTTTAAATGTGCTTTTAAGCAGTCAACTGAATTGTGATCAAAGAAAAACTGCCAATCAAGACAGATTGATGCCAATAAAGGATTATGTATCCAGTGCTGGGTCTACCTTTTTGGAGCCCCTGTGCAATGAAGTGGAGGAGCCCCTGCAAGTGCGTGCGCATGGTATGCATGCACCCATTTTTTTCCCTTTTCTGTGCATGTATATCGCTCTCACAGACATTTCCCCATAACAGCTATTTTAACAAAATACACATACAAGCTATTACTTGTTTATTAAATGCATTTGACAGCTGCCTAGTTGGCCAAGGATGTATCACAAATGCAGAAAAATAAATGATGTATAGCAAGTAATTTACTTTTTGATGCCATGCATTTAAAAAAAATTAAAACTATGAGCTTATCTATGAGTATTAATTATTTGCTTAATTGCCAAACATGTTTTACTACTATTTTTATTCCTTTTTAAAGGTTTGTAAATTATTGATGTCTTCAATGGTAAATCATCATCAGTCAGTTCGACACTCAATGAAAGACTTCTTTAAAAGTTTGTTCATTTTAATCATGATTATATTAACATTAAATTATACAGTATTAATCTGGGTAAAAATAAGTTTAACCAGTCCAAGCTGGTAACACATTTTGTAGAAAATATTAATATATGCATATGAGTGTGTTTGTGTCATTCAGTTGTGTCGGACCCTATGTAACTTCATGGATCACACCACAACATGCTGATCCACTTGGTATTCATGGGAGAGATACTGGAGTGGGTTACCAGTTTCTTCTCTAGTGGGCCACAGCATACAGCTCCTGGTATTCCCAGGTGGTCTTCCATCCAAGTACTGACCAGGCCCAATCCTGCATGGCTACAGGGTGGTGTGAACTCTTGGCTCCCTAACTGTAATCGAACTCAGGTCGCAGTGGTGAATGCACCGAATCCTAACCACTGGACCACCGGGGAACCCAATTATATTATTTAGTTTAGCTCTGATTCATTAATTAAAAATTTCAAAAAATATATACAATAAAATATAGACATCTATGTACACAATTATTTTGAATGCACACATTGCATGCATGTATTAAATAATAGTATCTAGTGCAGCCCCTTTAATTAAATTTCCCAGAAACATTAAAGGGCCACTTAGTTCAGTACAATGCGGAGCACCCCAATGTAAAGTTCTCTTAACAGCATGTTTAAAAACTTGAAATGCATTCTTGTTTATTGATTAAATGTATGTTTACATGTGTCACTGGCAAGCTGCCAGACAGACCGACCGACAGCAAGCACCAATACAGAGAGCAAAGGAAAACTACAGTTAACCCTTTATAACTTCATCTATGCATAGAACAGAGTGTTAGAATATTTGAAATAAGTTACTTGTGGGTTAACTGCTGGGCTGTAAGATTCCTGAATGCCAAGAAAAACATATAAATCCTTCTCTGCACCGGAGCTACAACGGCCATTGTCGGCAGATGTCATTAACCATGGAATAGTCAGTGTGTTTGTAAACAGACCTAATACTTTAATTTTTTTACTGTTACAAGTGTAATTAAAGAAAAAAAAACAGATTATTTTAACATAAAATCTTGTGCTCTTTCACACTATGAAGAGCACTTATGGTGAGGTAACTGGCCCTTTAATGTCATCAAATAATGATTAAAACACTCCTCAATTTTTCACATTTATTGTACCAGATCTAGATTTTTTTTAATATACATACAACTAAATAATCATGATACACTGCTGAAACACAGTGGGGTATATTTGTGAAGCAGGGATAAAATTGGAGAAAAGCATGGATAAATGAAAATCAGCAGATTTAAGTGGAGTTACTGTATGTGTTAAGAATTAAAAGATAACGTATACCCACTTCCTATGTTTTATCAAGTAGGCATATCATGTAACTGATTGATAAATATCTCTGATAGAAAACATTGGAAATGGTGATATTTAACTTCACGTTATTATCCCTCCCATAAATATACCCCAATGTCTCTAATCTTAGATATCTTTTTGTGATTCATTATTAATCGTTTAAAGTACGTAGATGGTTTAAGTAGCATTTCTGAAAACCTTTTTGTGTTTCTCACTGAAATAACAGCTGAAAAATATACAGATTTAGAGAGATACGGAGAGTTGTTTCAGTTAGATAGGGTTTCCTTGTAATCAAACAAATTTACAGAGGTCATTCTTCCCCTAATTGTTGTAATCATTATGTCTGTGGCTATTATTTCAATGCCACAATTTTATACCTTATGAAAGTATTTTCCAGCTGTGATAACAGTAACAATTTCACATGGCTCTAACCCGAGATAGCACAACATTAGTAGATATATAAGTAACAAAATCGCACATACCGATTGTAGAAATCCTCTCTGTAGTAATCATAATCAAAGTCATAACCACTGTGGAAAGAAAACAAAAAGCAATAATGATCTGGTGCCTAAAATAATTATATTCATTGATGTCTGTGGAATTAAAGTTATAATTTAGCTCAATACCAAAAGACATCAATTTGAGCCTTTTCTCTGAACGTAGCACATTAGTTAAGTATGGTAATTTCTAAGCTTTCCACAATGTCACATCAAACTACCATTATGGTCTCAGAATGTGAACTAATAATAGACCTTCCAGGCAGCAGAGAGAAACATTTATGGAGGATAAGGAATTATTTACATATTATAACAGCACTGTGATTTTTCAGCTGAATGTTAATAGCGTTTAGAGATTTTACTTGTTCTAAGCAATGAGCTCACATATGCATATGCATGACATTTTATAGTGTTACATTCTCATAATTATCTGAGAAAGCATATGTTGTGAATTTTAATATCAAATATGCAGACGTTTGAGTCTGTCCATCTCGAAAGTTGTTTTAATTACTTTTTTTTTGCAAAAGGGTTTATTGGTAAAACCATATTAACTTTATTCAAAGAAAAGATTGTCCTGGGGCTGTTTTATTTTTGTTTATCCAGTTGTTGTCTCAGTGTGAGACATCAAATTAATGACACTTCTCAAAGCCCTTTATCTAAAAATCATATAGGCTGCTTAGTTTAAAAGCCTCAGCTGAATACAATGCATCATGTTTCAGGGAATAGGTAAACACCTACTTAACAATTTTCAGAGTTGTCAAAAAAAAAAAAACAGATGATAAAACTTAAATTATATGAACGCTCAACATTACCTTTACATTTAATCACACATAACATGCATCTTACATTTCATATTACATCTTCCATATTCTTAATACTCTTCTTTCCCTTGTTTTTCAAGACCCATTTATATATGAGTGCTCCACCTCAGTAATTGTGCTTTCAATATAACACATCAGAAACTGTTCATATAACTATAATACTAATCAATGTTCTATGGCCTTGCAATGGCAAGTGGAGGCATAGAATGGACAGAAGTGAATCGCTGTCCCTTCTTCTTTAAATTGTCTCTCCCATTGTATTCCCATTTTGTCTTCGACTTTGTCTTATTTCTGACAGTAGCACAAACCACTCACTTTAATATAGTAACAAATATAAAATGACTATTGTCTGACCTACAATCATGGGTGTAGGAAAAGGGGGGATATGGGGGGAACAAATCCCCCCCCCCCCAGATTTTCTATGTTTGCATGTATGTATATATAAGATATTTTATGGCCTGTGTATACAATGCGCTGTATCCCCGCCAGATTTATTTTGGCTCCTACACCCGTGCCTACAATGCAGATGTTGGTAGAGTCATGTGGGCAGGCAGCATCCATAATACTGTAGGACCCACAAACTGCAATGGACACAGCTAGCTCCGGTGAAACAGATGCACGTTGAAACCAATTAATGTTATAGATCTGCCTTTGATTAAAACACATCCTAATATCTTAAACTATTCTCTAACCTTGTACATTTTTCTATATTTGTTCAGACCTATACTGGTACCAATAAATAAGAAATCCTATCTTGACCATGTCCATGATTTTTCCGTTATTTCCTTTATAAACTATATTTTTTACAGACAATATCATTTACAGTGACCTGACTCCTTTACTCTTTTCCACATCCTAAAAAAGCTAAGGACATATTAGAATAATACCTCACTTAACAAGTGATGTATTTTAGTATGATACTACTGTAATGAGAACAACAATAATAACAACAATAATATGATTTAAATTAGTTTAACAATATTTGGGTTACCAGTGTAAGTGATGTTTGAGCCATTTATATCTTGGCGCTTTATAATTGTAATAATATTTTCTGTGGAGCTTTCATATAAAAGGATGAGTGAGATTCTTTTGAAAATATTAGCTTCATAAACTTTTAACATAGAAAACATTGACGAAACATTGAGTTAAACTTTAGATAGATCTTTAGATTAGGTTATTGAAGAGATAAGAATTGTGGTTAAGGTAATATTGAACAATGAAGGTTTATATATTTACACTAAAAGTGCTTGGGCATGCATCATAACCTGTAGGCTTTCTACATTGAATAATTGACATTTTTATATGTTCAAGTAATATTTCTACAAAGGAGAGCCATTTTCACCAAAAAATGCACCATGAATTGCCCTAGTTGCATAAATAATTTTTGTTTTTGGATTTCTATTAGTCCTTTGTTCAGAGTAGTGATAGTGGGTCTAGCACCTCTGAGTTATGTGTATCATGGTTCCTAAAGGGTCACTTAATTCAGCATATGTTTGAACTGTCTTACTGTACAGATCTCCTAAGAGAGTGCTAAAATACTTTTTTTTTATTTTTGAAATACCAGCAGTCTTCACTGAGGAAACAAATCAAATAAAATCTGTGTCAATATGTGTGAACAACTATCCACAGGCTGCTTCATGTCTGCTTCATTACTGCAACCAATCAGGTGTCAGATTTGTGCCCCCAGTTCAAGGTTTTTGTCACACTGTCTATATTTCCCTCTGAAATTTGAGCTATGCAGATCAGCTGGAGGGGGGGGGGATATTTCTCTGTGCAAACAAAAATGTAGCCCTTGCCAAAACAATCTGTGCAGGCATGAAATACTGGTACATACCTAAAACAGGAAAGCCGTGGGTTAACTGGTCAGTGCAGTGTAGCAGTCCAAAGGGATGCTGTGTTGTCAACCACAGCCTTCCCGATAGAGACTCACACACAATGGACACAGCACTGTGCTAATTACTCATGCAACAGACAGTGGGCAAAATAGACTGTATATAAGGAAAGACTTAAAACTTTTTTTAACTGTTATTAGTGTAGTTAAAAAATAGACCATTTTAACTTACAGTTACAGTAAGTTCAGTGGACTTTTAAGTAGGGTTGTGTTTTGATATCTGCAGACATAATTCCCAGCAAGAACATACCTGGTTCTCTTGGTAGATTAATATGATAGATATAACTTATCTACAGTATTTTTTAGATTTTTCTACATGTCCATAAGCAGTGTAATAGATCTACGGATTTGTGATTACATTTTGGGAAGTTGCCATTATTCGTGTTTTTGAATTTTGGTGTAAGTTCTATCTAGTATTTAGAGATATGTTTGTTGAAATGCTGTTGATGGTAATGCTTTTTGCATTTTTAAAGAACATGCTAATAGTGTTTCTAATGATGGGATTTTCATCCATAGTTGATATGTATTGGTGAAGGCTTTTTTTGTTTCTAGATTCATTTGTCAATTTGCAATATATGAATCTTAAATGGACATTATTATGTTGAATCTACTTTAGAAGCTGATCTATTTCTTAGCAATGTTTTCTAGTAATTTGTGTGAGGCGCATACTGATAAAATTGATGGGATGTAAGTAAAAACACTTCTTTGGAGGGAATCAAATGTAATCATGGTCAAATCATTTGCATTCAGAACTTTGTGTGTGACGCATACTTTCTTCCAGGTTTGGAATCCTTGACCTATCTATCTTTAATGTAAAGAAGGATTGCTTTGTAATATGTGTGGAAGGACAAGTGTTCTTGAGTAGTGTCTTTAAATAAAATAGAAGATGTGAGCTTAGGATATATTTAGTTTTTAATGGTAAGGTTAATTCATTTTTTAAACTCAATGTTAGTATACATTTCTTGTTCTAGTAAACAATCTCTGATCACTCTCAATAAGCATGATAAGTTGTACCAATATACATTTGGGAGGCTTACTTCTCGGTCTTTTTTTAAGAAATATATTTATTTTGGTTTATCCAATGATTCTTGTCTTGCCTTATGAATCTTGCAAATAAGATCTTTCCGTTTTGAGCAGACTTTTTTAGTTATGAAGATTGGCAGTACAAGGAGGCAATGCATTATCTTCTGCTTTTTTAGCAACAACTCTTCATAGGAAAGAGATAGTCTATTATTTTTTTAAGGTTTGAGATGTATTGAGTGTATAAAGCTGATAGAGATTCAATAGGATTATTATTTCTAAATATATGATCTATTAAGAGTCTGTTTAAAATGTAACTGGTAGATAAGCTTTAAGGTTGATGGGGCAGGAGGATGTGAACCAATGTTTATCTGATTTATTGTTACTGATTTATAAGCTACATAGTCTAGATTGGCATGGTTAATCTAATAAAAAAGCTGGTAGAGATTTTTTAGGATATGTAAGGAACAAGAGCATGTCATCTGTAAGATAATGACACTTTGATTTCCTTTGCTCCAATTTCTTTATCTGTGAATTGCTTATTTTGTCTTAGCGCAACGGCTAATGATTCAAGAACAATAAAAAAATAATAAGGAGGACATCCATGTAGAGTGCCTCTTTTTATCTCTATGTGTTGGGATATGTTATTGATCATTATTATGCAGGGTGCTGGCTGTGTCCTTGTATCGGATGGGTATGATTATTCCCTTTTGAAAACAGCGTAACAGTCTTATAAAATAGTTTCCCTGAGCTAACAAAGTACAGCTCTCACTCCTGCAATCGTTGACCAGAACCAACTTTTTGGGATGGGTAAGCAGTTGAAGTGAACCAAAGGCCAATTAGACATTAAACATGAAACAAATTTGGAAACTTAAGCATCTCTCCCGTTGTCTTCTAATTAACAACAGGCTCAGGAAACTGATATCAGCAAGGGAGGGGGGATTGCTAGGTGGGGACGCAGTGCCTGCAAATCTCACCCCTTCTCTTAACTTCGCCCAGTATGTGTAGACTGCACATAGCCACATCTCCCAAACATGGTGCAAGCAAGGGAAAAAATATAGACATTGTATTTGATATCATGTCCATTGTTACATGACAAAAGTCTTTTTGGTATCTATGAGTGTAATTTATTTGTTGACTTATCTATGTCTTTGGACGTTTCCTTAGCTAGTATTTAATCTGTAATCTTTATTTAAAGTGCTTTTAGAGTAATCATATGCAGATTATTAGTGAGTGTTTTTATGGAGCTCAAAGAGCTTCTTCTCAGGTATGCTTCCCTGTGCACAGCCATCATCGGAAGTCTCAAATGTTTTCAATCTTGTTCCCAGGAAAGTTTCTATGAGACTAATCAATCCATTTCCGACTTTTGCTGTGTCAATCTTTCAGTTCCTTATGAATCATAAATAAAATCCTACTACTAAAACACAAGGAGCTGCACTCTCTTATATCTCAGATATTAATTCATATGTTAGTGAAACCGTATATCTGACCCTTGATCACAAGCATATATGCACAGCATGAACAACAATCATCTATGGTTAAAGGGATATGAAAGTTTCATGGATTAATACATTTCTACACTCCTTAGGCAAAAAGTAGCATATGTGTATGCAGCATAAAACATTTTATTTTTATTAATATCTAAAAATCCCACTAATGATTATGTTGACACCTCCAGGAGGTGTCTACACAGGCATCTGATCACCCCAATCAGCATGCAGCATCAGGGGAGCAATATTAACCCACTATTTACCTGTGGTTGCTTGCTCATCCAATCTCCTTGGGGCTTCCTGTTTGTATGTCAGCATAAATACATAGCACATATCAGTGATACACTACATATACCAGGCTGCTTTGTAGCACAAACAGAAACCCATGAGTTAATACAAAAGTTTCAGCTAACTTGATCGGCAAAAATAAATAATTTTACATTTGATACTAATTTTGCCTGGGTTTGGACGGTGTTAACCCTGATTTCAAACTGTCAGAAATTACACAACATTTTGCTGACTTCAATGTAAGTGTTTAAATGTTTGTTTTGTGGTTTTTTTTCATGCACAAATGTTTGCATGCACTACTAATTCTCCTCTATCAGATGCATTTATAATCCAGAAAATTTACATATCCGTTTAATATTTTATAGATCATAGGAATAATATTATCTCAGAGTACTTTATGCCTTTTCCTATGGTAATGTTAAGCATCCTAAACAACAGCTCCAGATTACAGTGCTAATAAAAGCTAAGTTTTATAGCAATCATATCCACCTGTGTGTCTTGGGAAAGTAACTAAAGGACATTTATCCTTAAAAGCTGCTTTTGTTTCTCTTTGTTTTAAAATTAATTGTTATGTTCCCAAAAATACTCATTCCACCACAACTTTAATGGATATCTTACCGCTTTATATTATTAGTTTCCACTCCTTCCTTAAAGAACATTTTCACTGATTCCCCTTCCAAATAGAATCCCTTACTTTAATTAGTCAAAATTATCTACATCTTGCACAGCTTCAAACACTCCTTTAAAAGTACATTCCAGGGGCTTTATAACATGACTTTATGTTCTGTTCATCACTTCCCCTGAGCCAATGTCACCATGTTTTTTTAACTGATCTGGACCAATATCCCCTAATTATGCCTTATTCTTTTTTTCCAGCTCACACAAGCAGGATTCTCTCATAAAAATAATTGCTATTATCATTAAAGATAAGATAGAACTGAAAAGAAGATATGTTGAAATGCTTTCGTTACGTTTAAGAGGGCCATATACGTGTTTTATAAATTCAAAACATTAGTTATATCCATATTTGTATACTCTATATCCATTATTTATTATAGTATTATTAGGTTCAGACAAAGATAAATACAGATTAACATTTAGCAAAGGAAGAAGTAATTGAGTACTAGTTAAATGAAACTTGAGCACTCAACAGTGTAGGAGCCTGTCAAATATTTCAATTAAACTTCTATAATTTATAGAAATTACATTATAGTGTGAATTTGGTTCTTCTGTACAAGTAATCTATTAGAACTACACGATTATAAAAAAAATCTTATTATTTTCAACTAATTACAGCAAAAACCTTCTTAAACTAGCAGTCTCACAGATACAAAAATTGGTGGGAGTGTTGATACACCTTTACTTTCTGCATAATATAAATGCAGGCATAGGGCCTCATTCAATTGCAGTTTGGCCAATTGAATAGGGCTCTAAATAAGCACATAGCATTTTTTTAAAAGAAGTCTTTAGTTAGTGAACATCTATCTGAAAGCAAGGTTTTTACGAACTAAAAACGTATTTTAAAAAATATATATATATATGCTATTGGCCAAATCGCAATTGAATGAGGCCCATAGCATGCACCATTGGTCCCCAGTTTATCCAAGGGGATCCCTTACAGTTCTGCCTAACTGTATTGTCAGTAAGTATGTTTAGCACTATTTTCATCAAAGAAAGAGTTTTGCATGCTAAAATAATATGAGTTGTGTTTGAGTAGGAAAAATAAACACGCATTGTATCAATCAAAATGAAACAAATCCAGGGTTATCAGAGATAGAAAATGATGTATGGGTGCTTGTTGACAACCATTATTGTAAAACCAGAAAACAGATGCAAAGAAAGAAATATAGCATTAGCATGCATTAAGATGTATATAAGCAAGGGAGCAGGGAAACTCCTGCCAATATATAAATCTGTGGTTAAACCTCATTTGGATTATGGAGTGCCATTTTGGGCACCACTTCAAAAAACAACATTTTACAGCTAGAAAAGTTTCAGAGAAAACTAATAAGGGCAATCAGTGGATTAAGCATGAAGAGAGGTTAAAAAAATTACATTTATTTTATTTAGAAAAAAAGGAGCCCACAGTGTGATATTATTACCTCATATAAATATATCCACGGTCAATAATAAACTTTGTGAGGTGAACTTTTTGTGCCATGAAGTTTACAATTTATTTGAAGTTAGAATAAAAAAAATGTAATATTAAAGAAAGGAAAGGTTTGAAAGACAGGGTTATGATAACAATTTAATAGACACCACAGGTAACGTTAAAAAGGTGTTTCAATATATTTTTAAATAAAAGGCATATGAGATTATCTACAATAAGTGGAATATTGATCTAGTGCATAATACTATTATCAGTTTTTAGGATAAGGAAGGATATTATCCCCCTTAAGGAAACAATTGGCAGTGTTTCAATGACGGTTCTGTTTGTCTGCCTCTTAATTCACAATTCATATAATGCAAAGTTCAGAGGAAATCAAAAAAGGTCCAATAGTGTTTTTTCTCAACCTCCAATACAATGGCCTCCATTCAATTGCAATTTTCAAATGAAAATTGCAACAGTTACATATCAATTCAATTGAACAAGCCCGGAGCTACATGGCCGAAAGCCTAAACCCGTAAACCATGCACCCATAAGTAGCATTTCAGGACATGATCATAATCAATTAAGCAAGCCCATAACTTCTGATATAGAAACATCCAATAGTAAATGAGACTGTCATCATGATGTTAGTAAAACATGGAGGTTAAACCACAATCAATTAGCGTTTAGAGGTCCCATATGCGATTGAAACTGCAATCCAGCAATATACAAAATAATAAAAATGAATGACGATACTGTTTTAGTCCATGTGGGTGTCCTGATATGTATTAATTTATGGATTACCAAGATTGATATAACACGGAAAAAAAAAATTATATTTTTTTTTATTGCAGATTTGCAAGTTTGAGACTGTTGTGCAATTAGTTCTAATGTCTTTCACCATTTTCCCATCCCATCAGCATTGATTTTGTATTTGCTTTTACAGTGTTACGAACAGGTGTTTTACCCCCTTGTGAGTCCTATCTGGTGCCATTTACAGGTTTGAAGGCAATTGCAGGCTTGAGGAATTGTAGCAATTGAATAGCGATTTGCGATTGTAACATTTCTGGGCTTGAAAGATCAAAGGCTTAGATGGGTCGGAGTTACAATTTTGACAACCACAGGGATTTTGAGCTTCTAACCTACAAACTGATTGCGGGTAGCTAATTATTTTACAGGCTCTATTAAGGGCTCTTGTAACTACAACTTGCTCAATTGAATGTAGGCCTATGTTACTACAGTCAGGTCCATAAATATTGGGACATCGACACAATTCTAAACTTTTTGGCTCTATACACCACCACAATGGATTTGAAATGAAACGAACAAGATGTGCTTTAACTGCAGACTTTCAGCTTTAATTTGAGGGTATTTACATCCAAATCAGGTGAACGGTGTAGGAATTACAACAGTTTGTATATGTGCCTCTTACTTTTTAAGGGACCAAAAGTAATGGGACAATTGGCTGCTCAGCTGTTCCATGGCCAGATGTGTGTTATTCCCTCATTATCCCATTTACAAAGAGCAGATACAAGCTCCAGTGTTCATTTCAAGTGTGCTATTTGCATTTGTTGCTGTTAACTCTCAATATGAGATCCAAAGAGCTGTCACTATCAGTGAAGCAAGCCATTATTAGGCTGAAAAAACAAAACAAACCCATCAGAGAGATAGCAAAAACATTAGGTGTAGCCAAATCAACTATTTGGAACATACTTAAAAAGAAAGAACGCACCGGTGAGCTCAGCAACACCAAAAGACCCGGAAGACCACGGAAAACAACTGTGGTGGATGACAGAAGAATTATTTCCCTGGTGAAGAAAACACCCTTCACAACAGTTGGCCAGATCAAGAACACTCTCCAGGAGGTAGGTGCATGTGTGTCAAAGTCAACAATCAAGAGAAGACTTCACCAGAGTAAATACAGAGGGTTCACCACAAGATGTAAACCATTGGTGAGCCTCAAAAACAGGAAGGCCAAATTAGAGTTTTCTAAACAACACCTAAAAAAGCCTTCACAGTTCTGGAACAACATCCTATGGACAGATGAGACTAAGATCAACTTGTACCAGAGTGATGGGAAGAGAAGAGTATGGAGACAGAAAGGAACTGCTCATGATCCAAAGCATACCACCTCATCAGTGAAGCATGGTGGTGGTAGTGTCATGGCGTGGGCATGTATGGCTGCCAATGGAACTGGTTCTCTTGTATTTATTGATGATTTGACTGCTGACAAAAGCAGCAGGATGAATTCTGAAGTGTTTCGGGCAATATTATCTGCTCATATTCAGCCAAATGCTTCAGAACTCACTGGACGGTGCTTCACAGTACAGATGGACAATGACCCGAAGCATACTGAAAAAGCAACCAAAGAGTTTTTTAAGGGAAAGAAGTGGAATGTTATGCAATGGCCAAGTCAATCACCTGATCTGAATCCGATTGAGCATGCATTTCACTTGCTGAAGACAAAACTGAAGGGAAAATGCCCCAAGAACAAGCAGGAACTGAAGACAATTGCAATAGAGGTCTGGCAGAGCATCACCAGGGATGAAACCCAGCGTCTGGTGATGTCTATGTGTTCCAGACTTCAGGCTGTAATTGACTGCAAAGGATTTGCAACCAAGTATTAAAAAGTGAAAGTTTGTTTTATGACTGTTAATCAGTCCCATTACTTTTGGTCCCTTAAAAAGTGGGAGGCACATATACAAACTGTTATAATTCCTACACAGTTCACCTGATTTGGATGTAAATACCCTCAAATTAAAGTCTGCAGTTAAAGCACATCTTGTTAGCTTCATTCCAAATCCATTGTGGTGGTGTATAGAGCCAAAAAGTTTAGAATTGTGTCGATGTCCCAATATTTATGGACCTGACTGTATGTAGGTGCCTTTAGTAGATTAATTCTCTGTAGATGATCCAGTCTTTCCCATTGTATGCCTATTTTTATGTCTTTACCTTACGGGTTAGTATTCATATTTCACATTGCTTTGTATTATGTATCTTAATACAATGCATGTAAATTTTGCATGTATGTAAGTACATTTGTATGTGATATACATTAGGTGGATATAGAACTCTATATGCTTTTCTTCACCCCCACATGCTTCATGTTTATATGCTTGCTTTAGTACTTACAGCTGAAAATAAAATAAATAATAAAGTAATATAAGTAAATGTATCATTGGTGTAATTTACTACTTTAATTCAAAGCCCACATTTGTATTTTAAGGTGTAACATATCAATTAATAAAATTATACTTTTATATTTGGTTGTGACATATGAATAAATAAAACGCAGATTTTATATCTGTTTGTATAACCATTTTATGCAACTAAAGTGTACATTTGGATTTCTGATCATTTTACAGGTCCCATCATATTTGCTTTATTCACGATTCTTGGTACTGATGTTTCTATTGACACGTAACTGGCAATGTTACTTTTTATTTAGTCTGGTGACAGATAGTAGTTGCACTACGCAGCACGACACATTGATGAAAATAAAAAGGGAATTTGACATCTGCAGAGATGTCATTAGAGGAGCAGGCAGAAGAGCTCTTGCAGCAGATTTACCAATTGATTTAACTTTAATCTTTTCACGTCTCAATGCTCATCTGGGAAGGCGTTCTTATTCTTTCCCTCCTCTACAGACACAGTTTTTCTAGATGGATTTTATTTTGCTTGAATTGTTCTTGGCAATTTTTGCACCAATACAAAGGCAACAACCTCCTTCCGATATACAAGCTCCACAACACTTTACTTTTTATGAGATCGGCATTTCAAGTGTTGCTATTTACCCACCAAGAATGCGATAGTGTTGTGTCTTGTGCTGATCAGTCTTAGTAATATGAACTTTACTGCTAATACTATTTTTTACATTAAACAAATCTTACATCAAATTCTTGACATAAAACTGAAATACCAGCCAGGTACACATTTGACTTTTATTTAGTCAAACATTTGTCTTAATATGAAATAGTATATTTAAATTGTGATTATAAAACTGAATAAAACAAAAGAGAAAAAATGTATAGAATATTTTGGGCTTGGTACCTTGCTAACTGAAGCACCTTGATACAATATGCATTAACTTTGACAGAATTTCCAAAAAAAGTGTCAAGTGTCATCTGTTTTTTTTTTTTTCTGATTGAAGTGTAACTTTTCAGTGATCGTTAGATTAAGGGAGGTTACATTTTATTAATTTAGCGAAAAGTTATGCCGGTTTTACAATAAAAATCAATCACAAACATTGGTGTTTGTGGAATTGCATGATTCTCAGCACCAGTTAAGATAATAAATTAAAAGAGTGGAATGATGAAAAGAATTTTAATATAATTTATCTAGATATTTAGTATTAGCATAGTTTTATGACCATATAATATTAATGTCCATAACATAAGTTGTTGCCATTGACATCATTTCAATGATTTGTATATGTATTAAATATGTCACCGCTGCAGAAAAATAGTTATTGTAAGTTCACATAAAAATATGGAAATCCTGGCATTTTAATTACAAAAATAAATACATCTTAAACAAAATAAAATGCAACTTGAATTTTAAATGCTTAAAAGGAAATCTAGGTTGCTAAAACAGTTGTGCTTGAATATCACATAGCAAAGCTGTTTATATATATTTTTTAATTAATCTAATTGATTTGCTTTCTATTGGCATTTAGCTTTTGTTTTTATGTTTAGATATTGAGGATGTAGGTTGTGGCTGTCATGCTGATTATTTTTTATCTCCACTTTCTTAACTGTATAGAGAAATAGCTCAGATGTCAAATACTTTCCTCTGCTATGAGTAGTGGGTTCAAATCACAGTTGTTCCTTTTTTTAATAGTTTAAAGGATAAAACAAACAGGTATACATTTTAAGACAACTGTAAGCTCTGCAGTTAATTGGCAGTCACAGTCACACACCTGGTCTATGATTATTGCCAGAAGACGGCTAGAAGGATAGACATAACAAAAGTATATTTATGGATCATGCATGTGGCATATATGGATTATTATGCTAGATATATTCACATTCTATATTTGTAATAATAATATTTCTCTACAGCTGCTGTGAATGCCTTTCTAGAATCTTTAGAATTGATCACAATTGTCCAGTTTGATAAAGTTTATAAGCTGAGAAAATTATATCTTCAACTAACTAATATTCTTTTTTGTTGCAGTGCGTCTTTCTGCTTCTACATAATACTGTAATAGAGTTGATTATTAATTCTATGAATTACTAGCAATAAATCAGATAATATTAACCCTTGGGGGTTCTGTATCTTTTTTAGTTAAAATATGCATTCTGGTGATGTTTAAAACATTGCTCTTATTATTTTATAAGAGTCCATAACTGTAGAAATATGAATATTAATAACTTAGGTTTCTAGAATAACATATGAAGTGGATTTATTTACACCATTTCACATCCATGTTATTTTCATGGCACCTGAGGTGCCTTCCAACTTCAAAAAGTGTCATCAAATATTGTGCTGAGGCTTCATAAATATGGACAGCAATGACAGTAATGAAAACACCAGGAAGTGTATATAAAATGTTACTTAGCTCTCTTTACAGTTTTTGAAGTGACCTTTAAAATAGATTTATGTGCCTGCCAGAAGCAGTAATAAATATCTGAGTACCTTTGTACCTTTGAATATCTCAAAATTTACTTGACTGCAACAGTTTTATTCCTCCCAACTTTCCTCTTGACAAGACAGTACACCATGTGTTTGATTAAAAGGCCATTGTGCTTATTAACATAGCAACAGAGCTCCCTTCATAACAAAACAACACTTGTAAGAATGGGTTAAAACTTGCTCTTTTGTTTCTGCTGCTTATTGCATCATGATATCTTTGTGTGGTATACATCTCCATTGACTTGAATGGAGAGCAACTAATACATTGTCTTCTTTACCAGTAGCATAAGTCCAAGCATGGAGATAAATCATAGATATTCTTACCGTAATGGCAATAAAGAAACACTGTCCCATGGTGCAGATAGAAGCATTTGCTGCATTGAAAATATTCTCAAAGCTCAGGAAGTTGAAGCAGAAACCAAAATGGTAGATTACACAGCAGAATAATTACATATAAGAAGTAATTAATTAGAGGATCTTATTTTTGTTTTTATTATAAAAATATTGCCTATTTTCAAAGGTTGTCCTTATGAAGAATATAACTTAAAAATAGAATTACAGTAGACTCTCAGCTAACCCAAACTCAAGCAACCAGAACTCTCAAGCAACCAGAAAAAAACTGAATAAAAAATAAATATTTTTAAGGGTTCAACAAATGCCAGGAGCCAAGTTGTCATGCCACAAAATACTTACAGGCACCTAGATTCGATTCTACCTGGAAGCAGACAGGCATGAGTGACTGAGCCAGTGCAGTTTTGGCGTTACATTCCTCGAGATCAGCACTGCACCCTCCAGCCAAACGTACCTGTGTGAAAGTGAGGACTGAAAGCTGCTGCTGCTAGAACAGCCCTCACTGACAAATATACGTAGCAGAGCATCCTATGTGCAGATAATCTAGGCCTCTTTTTATTGTGACTCTCAAACAACCATAAACTACATTTATCCAGCATCTACCAATCCTTGTGGGTGCCAGATAACTGAGAGTTTACTGTACATTGCTTCTTTAATTACACAAAATAGAATACCATGAATGAAACACTTGTTTCAGGACCACTCAGCCAAATCACCTTGACTGATTTCAATTCTGGAATTTAACTAAATGACAAAACATTATAAAACCTCCATAAAGACTTCAATAGATAGCAATTTCAGTGCTACTACATTGACTTTTGATCATGAATGCTGTGTTAAAATTGTATATAAATGAGTAAGGCATTTGAGTCAAAACTATTTTCGATTTCTCAATATATATATTTTCTATTTTTTTACATATCACAGTTCTTCACAGCAGTGGCTTTTTTGCTTTCATTCAGATTTTAAAATGAGCTCACAGAACTTACCAGACAAGTGTAAAGTGTAAAGTGGCTGTGGTGATGTTAGCAATACAAGGCTTATTCACTGGCAACCTTTAAACTCTGTGCCTGCAGGGTATCATTTATAGATTGCCACATACCAGGCAAATGGAATATGAAAACCGAGTAAAGCTGAAGAAATCCTGCAAGCCTTTGGAGAGTGGGAAACCAAATGCTATTAAATGATATGAGATCTTTCATGTTCATTTTTTGGGGGCATGATTGAATCAGATGTCCTTAGCTCACAGGCATATCACAAAATAAGCAATGTGCTGTAATAATCATCCAATTTAAGCTATCTGTATTTACTTAATTTATTTTGAGTTTTAAGGTCAAACATTACAAATGTTTCTTTTTTTTTTTAACCATACAGACTCTGGAAAAGTCATTTCATGTTCATGTTTAAGCCATTGCTTTATGAATAAGTCCCCACGCCAAGAATGGAATCTTCTATAGACCTTTCTTCAGAACTCTCACAATTTAGAAAAAAAAGAAGAGAAAATGATCCTCTATGTAAAAATTCTAAAATTATGTTAATTGATAGACTGCAACATTGCTGTGGAGTGAAGAGAAATGAGGATGTGGATGACTTTTTTTTACAAACAGGAAGCCCTAACAATATGATCTTGAGATTCCATGAAGAATGTTATGTGTCCACTTATCTGACAGAGCTAAGACTTCTCTTATTGCTCTCAGGCTAAGGTTATAATTTGCTGTCTAAATAATAATCATGATAAATGGGGACATTTTACAAATGGATGCCTTTGTATAGCAGACCATACTTAAATGCATTATTTTATAATATTATATTATGATTGATTTTACAATTGTCTGTTGTATTGATTGGTATTAAATGGTAAATGTGTAATGGTTGAGTCAACAATCTCTAAAAATGTTATTCTACATAACATTTTAGCTTAGTTCACACAAAAGATTATACCACTAATCATACATGTTTTGACAGTGATAATTAGAAAAAACATGACTGCTTGTAACTGACAAGGTCAGGCACAGATGGAATCCAAAGACAGGGAAGTCTGGGAGCATAGAGACGAGGCCAGAGGCAAAGAGACTGGCAGGGAGGGGATCAGGGCCACTAGAAGAAACGGAATAAAAGCCAAGGTCAGGGTAGCTAGACAGTCAAGATGACCAGAGAAAAATCCAAGGCAATGCACATATAAACAGTCCAGAAGGGTAGAGCCAAGTTGCAGCACATAAAGTCAAGCCAAACAACTGAGCACTGGCGCACAGTTGCTATAGTCTTTTATAGATCCAGGAAATGTACTTCCTAAAAAAAAAAGAAACTATTGAACCAGATAAGTGCAACAACCTAAATAGAGTTGATGCAGGCAAAATCTGGACCAGATCAAATACTCTTTGGAATGTAATTTATGTAAACGTATCTCCAGGATTGAAGGCTGTGTAAATGTAAGTGTTGTCACTGGTACATATGCAAGCACTTTGAAAAGCGATGGTGCATCCTTAGATACAACTTCGAAGGAGAGAGGCAAGTGCCCCCTCATGACTAGCAAGGAAAAGGCACTCACTTTATTCCAGCATCTATTTTTTTTTTAAATACACTTTTCAGCATTTTGTGTAAAACAGATGGCATTAAGGTATAGAACAACCCCATGTAAACAAATAAAGCATAGTAACTTGAACATATTTAATCATAATACCAACTCATGAAAGAAAAGGTAGATGTAACCTTCAACTTTCTAAGCCAACATGTAGCTCCCCTGGAAGTTTTCTCTGACATCCATGGTCAGTGGAACAAAGTCCAAATCGCATGTGAGGGCACCTCAAAAAAATATATGTGGTTGTAAAATAATCTTTAGCATTGAAGAGTGTAAAGGGCTATTTTTTAACACACAATAACCACTGTTATTACCCATCCTCTAGTGAAAAGCTATTTATGGCAATATGACAAAAGAGATGGAGTTTTGCAAAAATGAAAAGCAAATTAACTAGTTATGTCTAGGGTCTCTTGAGATGATATCAGGAAATTAGAAATAACTTGGGCCACAGATGTGGCTGCTGTACATTATTTTTTGCATCTTATTAATATCATAATGTGATGAGTTAGGTGATTCCTTGCAAAGTCCCTTAGATTTTTGCAAAGTCAAACTGATATGTCCAAAAACTATGAATGCTTCATCTGTAATTTTTTTAATATAAGAAACACATTATTATTGCATATGCATTTTGTTTCATGTCTTTCTTGTTTCATGTCTTGTGTGCTTATTGTATACTTTTTTGACCAAAGCTGTTGCAGCACGATTCAATTATTGTTGCAATGAAGTCAATGCAATAGATCAAATTCAATATATGTTAATGTTATTCCAATGCCCTTTTGCAGATTTACAACACAGTTTATCCTTGCATGAAAACTAACTTAGAGCACAGAGGCAAGCAACAAGAAAAAACGAAATTTAAAAGCCATGGAACGACAACTGGGATTAGACACACATTTGTCTATTTCTTTTTAAGAGAACATTTTAATTGTATAAATCTGAGAAAATCCATCTTCTGTGCAGTGTTTATTGATTTTAGTTTTAAGCTGATAAGTAATAGGTTCCTTATCCTTAATAATTGCTCAGAATGTCATGTGCTCCTGACACCGCTGTCAAACCCTACACATGCATGATTGATTATCCAATTTATTGGTAATATTGTACATGTCACTGTAGTTCAGTTGAGCTCATTTTGACAAGTGCAGAAGGGTGTCCATGACAGGTGCAAGCGTAAGTGATGGGTTTAAGCTTTCAAATGTTTTTCAGAGTATTATTTTGAATGACAGGTTGATGAATTAAAATTACAGTTGCAGAATAAAACTTGAAGAAATAAACACTTTAGATAACATAAGTAGAGACTCTGGGAACTTTGTGTACTGTAGAGAGGTTAACTTGCAGTACACTAATGAACAAATCTGTATGTCGGGATACATTAAAAAAAACTCATGTAGAAAATCAAAATGTCAGTGTATCTTTGTTTTCCAAAATGTTCTTCTGAAAATATATTTGTTCTACACTAATATTTAACAACTTTATAAAAGTTACAATCCTTACAGCCATAATACTTAGCTTTAGTAAAAAGTGTGTATCCCAACACAAATATCTGTTTATAACTTTATTTAATACAGTACTGCTGAGGGATTATATTTATAGTATGCTATTATGAAGAATTTGAACTGATAATGGACAAAATGTTTCAGAAAGTTTAAAACAAAAATACAGCCTTTAAAAGTATTATATTAAGTTTTGCTTCCAAGTTTTGCTCTAAAAGGATTAGACACCTGGGAGAAATTGGAGAAACCTTAGATTCTGATACAATTATATTTTGAATGAAAGATTGTTAATATTAAAGGGCCACTTAATTCAGCACAATTTGAAGCACAACACTGTAAAGATCTCCTAAAAGCACATTGAAATACTTTTCAATATTTTTAAATATTTGCACACAAAATCAATAGTCTATTAGACCCGTAGCTCTAGCTTGCACATAAAGTCTGACCTGCAACTGAAAAAAGTATCAAGTTTCTGTGAAAACTATTACGATTACTAAGTAGGATTTGCAAGGACTTTTACAAACACATATTAGAGCTGTAGCAGCAATTAAACACTGTACTTTAAAAAAACGGGAAGGCATGTTAATTGCATAACAGTCTAAAACCCACAAATATACAATTAAAAAATATTTTTTTAACTGTTATGACTGAGTAATATCCATCCCGGGACTTGAGGAGTTAATACATAACATGAAACCCACATGCACTAGAGCAGATGATCTAATGCATTTTATAGAGTGCTAGATTACTTGATTGTGAGCCCGATCTGCAAATATAACTCATTGGCACTAATTAATTTGTAGCCTCCGATTACAGATTACGTCTAACTTCCATGTTTTACTGACGTCATGATGATGGTCTCATTTAATATTGGCTGTATCTAAGAAGTCAATTAAGGGTTTGCTTAAATATTGTCAGACCATATGAACACGCCCCTGAAATCCTACTTTAAAAGGCAGGGTTTACGAGTTTAGGCTTAAGGAGGTAAATTGCAAGCTGGAGTCAATAGAATACATCTAAACATTTCGAGAAAAAACACTTGCAGCCAAAATTAAAAGTTAGAGGCATTTGCAGGCTTCCAATAGAATAGGGCTCAAAATTCTTAAAAATAAAATACGCTAAATAGTTATTTCGATACCAAATATGTTGGATGGCAATCTGGCTTAGCAGACACTGGCCCAAAAACAATAACTACGTGGCCCAAGCTTGGAGTTTCACAGGCTACACCACAAAGCTTGCTATCACTGGCAAGGCAAAATACGGATGAAAATATGATAAACAACACAAACGTATGTTTATTTAAAAGCACAGTGCACTGTACTGATGTCCCAGTACTATTTGTACTGTTGCGTAAGCAATAAATGTTTTACTTATAACTGAAAATGTATAGTAAGTTGAAACCAAATAAAAGCAGTGCTTAAAAAGGTCAGTGATAAAGGCAGTCTAGTTTGACAGAAGGGATTTGGTCTTATCCAATATCTATGCCACCGTAGCAGAGAGTTTCAGACAACGTTTCAAAAATATTTTTGAGAAACAATTTTTTTATGGTTGAATAAATATATTGTCACAGCCAAAGAACTTTTGGCATTTATAGAAAACACATTAGATGCCATTGCAGTGCTGCAACAGCTGCAGAGCAGCAGGGCTACAAGATGATGGGGCCTCTTATACCTGAAGTAAAGCAGGTCTCTTCATTTATTTGGGTAATTATTTGTATAGAAATATGTCCTGATTACCCTAAAGAGTAACCACTTACATATATTTTTCTCTTTTATATTGGCACCTATAGGCACATACCTTATATAGAGATTTGCAAGGGAAGACCAATTAATTTGCAGCAGGGCCGTCCGTTCACTGGCTCAGCCTGAGTCATTGTATTGACTTTAAAAGGATTTGCTGGTAGTACACAAAATATAAAAAACATAAATTGTCCGTTTTGTTAATATTCATGTATACTTTTGAGTGGAAGTTTGTGTATACATTTTTCTCATAGTAAATGCAAATGTATTAACTTGAGCAGTGATAGTCTATTTTATAATATTCAGCTACAAGTTCTATGAAGGATATACAATAAATGTAATCCTTTAGTTGAATACTTAGCAGTAATAGTGGAATCATGTTGGGAGAGAGAATGGTGAAGTCAGGGCTGATATTGGAATTATTAGTAAGCAAGGAATGCTGGAATCACCTAAACAGGTCAGTTATGGGTAAACTGGTCCATGCATTCCTGAGTTCAGGGGAAACCTGCTATCAATCACTGTCCTCACATTACAGCTCGGCTGTCTGTTATTTATCATGCAATAGTCAGTAGGCAGGATACACCACTGTGTTTGTAAACAGCCTTAAACACTTAGGGCCTCATTCTATTAGCGGCCGCAGCCGTTGCGGGGCCGCAAGGACCGGCCGCAAGCTATTCGGCTATTCTATTCCCTTACGGCCGGGGGCTCCGGCAGGCTTGCGGCCGGTGCCTTGCTATCTCTTGCGGCCGCTCGCGCCAGAGGAAAGCCTTTGATCTAAAACGGCCGCAAGAGTTTCGGCCGTAAGAAATTCCTATTTGCAATTCAATTGCTCCGGGAAACCTCTCTGCAAGGCTAAAAGCGAGCCGCAGCTTACTTGCAGGAAAGAGGTCCCGCTAGCACCAATTAAGCACATAAAATAGCTCAAATAAAGCCATCCTGCACTTTGAGAAGACTATAAAGGGATTTTAGGTGTTAGAAAAAATAGCACATAATTATCCTATACTCAAATCCGTAAAATATTTTATTTTTAATATCCGTAAAATATCCATGTAAAAAGTCCAGAGTGCTTGGAGCACTTCAGACCCGCCCACGCCGCATCCGGAAAATAAACAGTTAATTTGAACTCGGGTTTGGGCTGATGTGCAAGCTTGAGAGTGGGTTACTTTTAATCCTCATGTCCCCCAATATGATCCCTAGCATTTACAGAGCTGTACAGTGCAGGCTTGAATTTATTTTTGCGTTTTTAGATTTCACAGCTTACGGACGGTTTCAAGATATGCGGACGGCCGTAAGAGGAGATCATTGCGCGGCCGTATAATAGAATCGCGAGTTAACAGAACCCCCGCAAGGAATCGCAGCCTTACGGCCGATTTACGGCCGATAATAGAATGAGGCCCTTAGATTGTTTAGCTGTAAATAAAAAAGAGCATTTTCTTCACACCATGGAGGGCACTTACAGTGAGGTAAATGGCACTTTAGGATTCTTGATTTGGGAAGAGAATGCTATGGAAGAGCGATATGCTGGCTGATCCATAGAAGGGGCTGAGGATTTATGGGTAAAAGTTGACAACTGGATAGGGCCCCTTAAGCTTATCTTGCCCACCAAGGCACATAAACACAGGCTAAAAAAATATTAATGCCTAGAAAAACTGTAAGCCACGGTTATTTTACCTCATACACGTATTAAGGCAAGGGATTGTTTGTATTGTGGCTTTCAGTATTGATAAATCCTGCAGAACAACATATATGCATATATTAGAAGATGGAAAAATCTATTAAATTGTTGTGTGACCTCTATCATAACACAAACAATTACATATTACATATATTTAGCTTAAAGTTGGAGGCAGATAGTGAGATATCATCAATATTATGAAATAAAGGCTTTACACGAGCAGAGGTCATTTTTAAGACAAAGCCTTAAATGATGTAACAATTCAGAGAAAACATATTTTTACAGGTGTTGTTATCTCATTGGCTGATACATATGAATTTTTCCAAGATACACAGGTACACATTAGCAGCCCTATTAAATTAGAAGCCCGTAGCAACATCGGCAAGCCTTCAAGGGCTGCGGGCTTGAAATTTGGCTGCATTACATAGCTATTCAATTAGAACATGCTGTGAGTTACGGGATTGAGATGCAAACCCGTAAACCACTTTTGCTGGATGTGCGGCTGTTAACATGATCAATTAGTCAGACGTAGTTATGAGTTTAGAACTAGCCAATGGCAACAGAGATCATCATCATTACGTCACTGAAAAATAGAGGTTGTATTTCAAAGTCTTACGGGCTTCAATTACGAGTTGCGATCCGGCCCATATTCCAGAAATAATGCAATATCGATAAAGCCGTAAATATGATATTCTATTCCATGCGACGTCCATTATATGTATTAACATATGCGGACCTGAGAATGTTGTGCTATTAATTCTAATACCTAACATTACTTTTCCTTTTATTATATGTACAGTAGTGTGTGTATATTTGTATTTACAGTGCTACGGATTGGACTTTACCCCCCTAGTGAGTCCTCTCTTGTACTGGTTGGCTTCTTGGCTCCATTAGCGGGTTACGGGCTTGAATGCCAGTGAATTTGTTGCAATTTAATAGTATGATTAGAAACGTAACCGTTTCAGGCTTGACAGGTCAAAGGATTTGTGAGCGCGCAGTTCAAACTTCCACATCCCGTAGCCTTTGCTCTTCCTTAGCCCACAAGTCGTTGGCAGGTTTCTTTACAGCCATAAGTCTTGCGGGCTACGTTAGGATTTGGTGCTTTCACCACTTTGACCTGGGTTCGATTCCAGTCAGGGAACCAAAAAGTCACACCAACTGGAAGCTATGCAGAATTGGGCCTGGTCAATACCTGTATGGGAGACCACCTAGGAATACCAGGAGCTGTATGCTGTGGCCCACCAGAGAAGGAACTGGCAACCCACTCCAGTATCTCTGCCATGAATACCAAATGGAACAGAATGGTGTGTTGCGGTCCATGAGGTCATGGAGAGTCGGATATTACTGAGCAATGCAAACACACACATAGTTTCCAGTGATCTACTTCCTGAGGTGGGAGCAGATTTTGAATACACAGGAGGTGTGCAATAGGAATGTTTCAAACTTTCAATAGGTCTAATTAAATATACATTAGTTTGCAAAAAATCATATTGTTGTGAGAAGTTCCAAGAAGCAAGCTCAGTAAATAAAATGAAAGCCTGCAGTGAAGAATAATTGAATGTGAAAAATGTAAAGGCTATGATTATTTACTTTACGTTCTCTGATGAGCCACTCTGACTTAGTTGTTTTGTTTATGCAAATTACCCTTAGGGTTTAGTCTCCCTAAGAGTAATAGGGGACTCCAGACATGCACACTGTCCCTTAGGGAGTTCAGCTGCACCTCACTGATGAGGCCCATTGAGGCCAAAATGCGTCTGGGGTTTGCTGTTTCTCCTGTTCAAGGTACAATTGCCTGGTATTTCGGGGCTGGCTCACTCTTTTGAGTGAGACCAGACTGATATACTACAGGATATTTCTCCCTGTGAAGGGCACAAGTGAGCTAAAAGAGGGTGCTCTCAGAGTGGGTTATCATGTTCATAGAACTAATCTATTAAGGTTAGTACATTCTCTGATGAGCACCCTGTTTTGCTAGTTTATTTACTTACTAAAAATGTTTGCCCATTATTGTGTTTTCGTATTTATAATACCATGTAGAAAAAAATTGACCACAGTTAAATACTTAGGCCCTCATTCAATTGCGATTTGGCCAATTGAATAGGGCTCTAAATAAGCACATAACATATTTTTTTTAAATAAGTTTTTAGTAAGTAAGCATCTATCCGAAAGGAATGTTTTCACTAACTAAAAACTTATTTAAAAAAATATATGCTGTGTGCTTATTTAGAGCTCTATTCAATTGGCCAAATTGCAATTGAATGAGGGCCTTAGTATATTGAGATAAATATACAGTTTACCCTGTGTAAAACATCAACAGCATTTAGTCTTTGATTTAATAAGACACCCCTTACTTATAGATCTTTTATTATATGTAAATATTAAGCTAAAGCAACAGTGTTAGAGAATAGCTTAACAGAAATGAATAATGATCGGTTTTATTACTTTCACAGATTAATGTTTACGTTCAGATATTGAGAAGACAGCTGGAACATTAGCTTTTTACCAAGGGGCATAATGTAATGTGTGTAATATGTATGAGAATGCTTGCTGTGCATTGCCCTATGGAAAAGAAGCGTCAATTAAAAGTCAATTTTAGTCATATTTTCCAATTTCTAATTTAATTTAAAAAGGTTTGCCCTGAGTTTGAACTCTTCATTCAAAACTGCCTTAACTAAACTCAAATAATTGTCCGTTCTCATTTAACTGAGTTAAGTGCTAGTTTCTATGCTTATAAAATGACTTAGCGATACATTTCTATAATAAGATTTTGTTAGTTTTAAGAAGTCTGTTATGTTGTAATGTAAAGGTTGTTTTTGGTGTAATGTAAAAATAGCTATTCATTTTCATTATTTTATACACATTTCATATGAACTATACTCATAAAATCACCATACAACATGGTGTCTGTGACAAGGTGGTTTGTTAAAGCCTTTTTTGTGGATTGCCAATTTAATACAAAAACTTTATCTTATGGACAGCAGGTCTTTGCACCAGGTTCATATGCTACAACACCAAAGTAAACAATTGTTGTTGTTTAGTCGTTCGATTTTGACCCTATAGACCACAACCCGCCAGGTCCATATATCTGGTTATGCCTATCCATATGGTTATCTTGGCAAAGGTACTTAAGTCAGTTGCCAGTACCTTCTCCAGCGGACCGAGATTTGTCTCACCTCTCTGATATGCCTATCTTGGGTGACCCTATATGCTATAGCCCACAGCTTCATTGAAGTACACAAGCCCCTTCACTTCGACAAGGTAGCGATCAAAAAGTGAAAAATAAACATACCTTCCAATGAAAAAATTCTTATTTGTGGAGTCATTTTAATAGCACGCCGCTAAGCTTAGAGAACTATTATATTAGACTATATAAAACATAATAATTACCTTTAGGGTTTAGTCTCCCTAAGGGTAATAGGGGACTCCAGACGTGGACCCCTTGCTCACTGTGCCTTAGGGAGATCAGCTGCACCTCACTGACGAGGCCCATAAAGGCCGAAACGCGTCTGGGGTTTGCTGTTTTTCGTGTTCAGGGTAGAATTGCCTGGTATTTCGGGGCTGGGTCACTCTTTTGAGTGGGACCAGACTGATATACTACAGGAGATTTCTCCCTGTGAAGGGCACAAGTGAGCTAAAAGAGGTTGCTCTCAGAGTAGCTTATCATGGCTATAGAACTAACCTATTAAGGTTGGTTCGTTCTCTGATGAACACCTCTGACTTTGTTGTTTTATATAAAACATAATCCATTCGTACTGACCTAAAGGTCCAATTCATTGTCATCTGATAGTGAAAGCAGATTTTATTTTTATAGCAAATTGATGGGAGAGCAAAGACCCATTGCACTCGCTAAGCTCTATTCAGTGAACTAAAAGCTATATTAAATCATCTGTTCTAATAGAATAAGACAGTTCTAGCAATCTGGCTCAATGTGGGGGGAATTTACTAAGACAAAATCAGTCCCATCGCAAAGCAGCCTATGGTCAGACTTCATCCAATCTATTAAAAGTATATCATTAAAATGAATCCTGTGATGTGGCACAATGTAACAGTAGGTTAAAACCTACAAATACACTTATATCCCCCCACTATTTCCTTCTGAGCATGTGCTGTGATTCTGATCTAGGATCCCCCCCCCCATGAAACCCCATGCCCACTTTGCAAGGGGACAGCGAGGCTAAAGATAACAATAAAATAACCAAGAAATATTAGTAAAACGTTCAATAAAATACTGAGGTTTAGGATGAAGAATGCAATCTCCACTACTTCAACTGGGCTGTACAAAGAAGGAGTTATTGTAAACTATGGGCTCATTTTGCCTGCCCCTGTTGTCTAACTAACCTTCTGCACGTTCTACGAAACAAGGGAGACCGGTAGATTTCTTCATCCAGAATCGATGCATTAAAATTGCTTTTATTTTTTCTCTCTTATAAAAAACAATAAACCAAAAGGTTATACAAAGTGATCAAATGCTTAGTGCCACAAATAAAACACAAAAAATATAAAAAATATAACATCCCTATTTAATTCAGATCCCGTAATTAAATTCTTCAAAAAAGTATTGAATTTCAGAAACCATATTATCATTTTCACTATATCTTGAGAAAGTAGAACATCAAGCTAGAAAAGGAAAAGTAAAGAACGAATAAAATGTAGAAAAAAAAAATCTTCTTAGCGATTAAATGTTTTTGGGAAAATGAACTAGGTTAAATTACCTAATATCTTACCTATCCTAACGTATTCAGATGAGTCACCATCAATGCAAAATTCATTCTCTTGATATCTTTTATTTAAGGACTAAATCCTTTAAAACAGCTATACGTTCTATAGCTAACAGCTATATGCTCTGTTCCTCCATATTTTTCATCACACAATGACCATTACATTTCATAAATTCCTAACTTTTTCAACATTATGTCAAATGAGAAGGTCTATATTTTATCAATTATTTCTGCAGTACTTTCATTCGCTCTTTTTACCTTTAACTCTTTATTAAACCAAAAAAAATGGCGTGTATTGGTGGAAGAAAAAAATCTGTCATTTTGTATGTTTTCTGCCATTTTGAATTTACATTTCCATGTTGTTAGTCTAACTTTCATTTTGTTATTCACCATGAACTTTAAACAGACATACTGTGCTTTTCTGCTGTAAATTATTTTTTAGCTAACAACATTATTAATGGTTAAATGACAAAGCAAACCTGTTACACAACATGATTTGCAGAGTCTGACTGTCTGAACAAAAATAAAACCAAGCTCCCATCATTTGCTTTCAGAGTGGAGCTGTGCTGCAGAATAAAAGATAATAGCATCAAACCTCAGACACATGTTTTGTTTCTAAATGATCCTCTTTTAGATGTATGGCAGACATTTTGAGACATTATTGCCCCTTGAAATTGTAAAAAAAAATAGGTTAGTTCTATGGACATGATAACCCACTCTGGGCCTCATTCAATTGCGATTTGGTCAATTGAATAGGGCTCTAAATTAGCACATAGTATATTTTTTAAATACGTTTTTAGTTAGTGAAAACCTTGCTTTTGGATAGATGTTTACTGACTAAAAACTTATTTAAAAAAATATGTTATGTGCTTATTTAGAGCCCTATTCAACTGGCCAAATTGCAATTGAATGAGGGCCTCTGAGAGCAGCCTCTTTTAGCTCACTTGTATCCTTTACATTTGGCCTTTAATCGGGCCTCATTAGTGAAGTGTAGCTGTTCTTCTTGAGACATACTGAGGGCTTTATTCAAATGTGATTTGGCCAATTGGATAGGGCTCTATATAAGCACATAACATATTTTTTTTACAGACATTTTTAGTTAGTGAACTTCTATCCAAAAAACAAGGTCTTCACTAACTAAATACTTCTGTAAAAAAAATGCTATGTGCTTATATAGAGCCTTATTTGGTTGGCTAAATTGCATTTGAAGGAGGCCCTGAGTATGGGGTCCATGTCTGGATTCCCCTATCACCATTAGGGAGACTAAGGGTCTCTTTCAACTGTGATTTGTCCAATTGAAGAGGGCTTTATTAGTTAGTGAACTTTTATCCGAAAGCAAGGTCTTCACTAACTAAAAACTTGCAATATATTGCAATTGAAAGAGGCCCTAAGCCCTAAGCATCATTTGAATAAACAAAAAACAAAATAGAGGTGCTCAATCAGGAACAAACTAATCTCAATAGGTTAGTTCTTTGGACATGATAACCCACTCTGAGAGAAACCTCTTTTAGCTCACTTGTGTCCTTCACAGAGAAAAATATCCTGTAGTATATCAGTCTGGTCCCACTCACTGGAGTGATCCAGCCCCAAAATACCAGGCAATTCTACCCTGAACAGAAGAAACAGCAAACTCCAGATGTACATTTCGGCTTTAATTAGGCCTCGTCAGTGAGGTTTAGCTGTTGACTCCCTAAGGCACAGTGAGCAAGGGGTCCTAGGCCCTCATTCAATTGCAATTTGGCCAATTGAATAGGGGTCTAAATAAGCACATGGCATATATTTTTTAGAGAAGTTTTTAGTTAGTAACCATCTATCAAAAAGCAAGGTTTTCACTAACTACAAACTTCTTTAAAAAATATATGCCATGTGCTTATTTAGAGCCCTATTCAATTGGCCAAATCGCAATTGAATGAGGGCCCATGTCTGGAGTCCCCTATCACCCTTAATGAGACTTATCCCTAAGGGTCATTTGAATAAACAAGAAACTAAAATAGAAGTGCTCAATCAGAGAACAAATTAACCTTAATAGGTATTTCTATGGACATGGTAACCCACTATGAGAGCAACCTCTTTTACAGTAGCTCACTGGTGCCCTTCACAGAGAGAAATCCCTTTAAAACGTTAACCAGACAAGTGCCAGCAATTTTTGCCAGAGGAAAATATAATCTATGCTATGTATTATACTCCATTACAGTATCTGCTGCATAATGAAATAAGTGGAACATAAACTTTCATGTAATTGATGTAGTTTAAATAGAGTAAAAAATGAGTGAACACAGTCTGCCCCCCAACTTAAGACACTACAAGTAAAAATCTAACTGAATGTGATTTTTACCTATTAGTTCAACACATGACTTGTTTGAAATATAAAAAGCTCAGACAGCTTAGCCCTCTTATACTTTCCAAGAGAGCAGGAAAAGAGAAGCTTGTGTTGTTGATATTTTAAAGATGAAAGGTTTATGTTGAGCTAAAGAGTGGAAAGATCTTGTTTTGGTGCTAGATGAATGAGATTTTTAAGCTTGCTTCGCTGCCATGACAGTGTAAAGTGGAACTTTGATCACAGTACAAGAACACGGAAGGCAGAAATTCTGAGATTGAGCCTTGGCTTCACAATTATTTTCTCAAGTTGTAAATCTTCAATTCTAATTGGAGTTTTGAGGCAAATATAGCAGAATGAGCTTTGCCTTGATACTGACATTTGCTGTACTGTTGTACTGTAATCCAATTACTATATCTTTAATGTCAATGTAATAAATGTATTTCATAAATTAATTGTAGTTACCGATATCTATAATAAATAATGCTGATGATATTCGACACAAATCTGCAGATACTTTGTGCATGATAAAGAACAAGACTGCACAAATTTGTACAGAAAATGTATTTTTATTTTATTTTATATTTATTTATAAATTACACATTAAAGTTTTAATTAATATTATTCAATTATTCACTAAACACTTTATGCAATAGTGTGGGCTTTACTGCACCTGCTGGGTTGCTTTTAAAGGACTACTGGAGTGTGATACTTATAGATCTTGACTTCATAATATGCAAAAAGCTCTTTGAATATAAAATATCACTTGCACCCTACTGCACCCCCTCTCCACACTTTGTCCCCTGCACCCATCCTCTCTCTCTGTCCCCTGCACCCATCCTCTCCCTCCCTCCTGCACCCCAACCGCTCACTCTGTCTCCTGACCCCATCCCTTCTCTCCCCTATACCCATCCTCTATCTCTCTCCACACACCATTCCCTCTTTCCTGCACCCAACCTCCACACTATGCCCCCTGCACCCATCCCCACTCTCTTTCCCCTGCACCCATCCTCTGCCTCCCTCCCTCCAGCACCCCAACCCCTCACTCTGTCTCCTCACCCCATCCCTTCTCTCCCCTGCACCCATCCTCTATCTCTCTCCACACACCATTCCCTCTTTCCTGCACCCAATCTCCACACTCTGTCCCCTGCACCCATCCCCACTCTCTTTCCCCTGCACCCATCCTCTGCCTCCCTCCCTCCAGCACCCCAACCCCTCACTCTGTCTCCTCACCCCATCCCTTCTCTCCCCTGCACCCATCCTCTATCTCTCTCCACACACCATTCCCTCTTTCCTGCACCCAATCTCCACACTCTATCCCCTGCACACATCCCCACTCTCTTCCACCTGCACTCCACTCCCTATCTGCCATTCTGCCTTCTAACCTGCAGTTTCTTGCAGTCTTCCTGGCAGATGGCAAATCCACTTATATATAACATAGGGTTACATCATTTTATATATATCCTTACACCCCTAACCCTAACCCTTACACCCCTACTGTAACCCTAACCCTTACACCCCTAGCCTAACCCTAACCCTTACACCCCTAGCCTAACCCTAACCCTTAACCCAAAGACCCTTAATCCTATAAGCTAACACCCAACACCCCTAAGACAACCTTACCTGAGGTCACGACGGTCCTGCGTCGGGTCCTGCGCGCAGATGTAGGGTTATGCGTGCAGATGTCGGGATTGCGCAAATAGTGGGCACACTTTGTGGCTGTGCTCATGCGTCGGCGCGCATGTATCAGGCGCTAAATAGTCGTGCTTCCCATTAACTCAGTTAAGTTTTAGCCTTTTTCTAAAAATTATTTGTTGCTTCTGACTTGCACAGTTGCTCTAGTAATGTTTTTAGTATTGTTACATGTGAAGACATTCCCAAACTACAATGGCCATTTAAGTGGGCATGATCAGCGCTCTATGCAACTACACATGCTGTGCCTTGTTTCAAAGATCGGAAAATATACTTGGAAAAGATGCATTGGAAGCACAGTAGTTTATTTAAGATTCACCTTTATGAATCTAGGCTGTTTTGCAAGTAGTTTTATACAGCAATTTGGGTTTGGAAAGTCAATAGAACAAGGATAGCGCTGATGATGAATAATCAGGTGAAAACCTAAAACTGAATATTGAATATATATTGTGGTTTCAGGCTTCAATGCAAAAAGCTCTCAGATTATGTGACAGAATTGAATCTTTCCTGCCTTCCTATACTACCTAATATTTTTAAATTTAGGCTTGTGGGATCTATCCTGGTATAGTTGTGTTATAGTTACGGCACAGGTCCACTGATGCAATGCGGCGACCAAACGCTAGATAGCGCTGACGATATTTTGCAGCGCTGACGATATGTTAGAGAAGTTCTAAGCTTAGAATGGTAGCTTAACCCTTAAACTAACCCTAACCCTCGCCCTCACCCTAACAATTTACCTAAGACTTGACTCTATGATATGGAACTGGAAATGACGGCAGCGCCATCTATCGGTTGGTCACCGCAATGCAGCGGCGAACTAGTTCAAAAGGTTTTAGCAGCAGCAGTGTTATACAAGCGGTCTCCAAGTTAAGGACAAGATACAATCCTGAGAACGTCTTTAAAACTGATTTATATGTAGCTCAGATGCCTGATCAATAATAATAACAATAATAATAACAATACTATAATGGTTCATATGTGGTAATAATAATAATACAGTGTAAAACTGTAATAATAATAATAATAAAACCCATGTATTGTAATAATAAAATTTGCAGAAGCTGTTGTGCGCTTTCTTTTCATTCAAACAAAGAGAACAACATCATACAAAAGCATTGGCAGCATGTTCTTAAGTAGGGGTCGTCTGTAAGTCGGGTCGTCTGTAACCCAGGGACTACCAGTATTTTACATTTGAACTCAAAAAAATCTTGGGGTCACCTATGTGCTTTTTTTTTAAATGAATAAGCACACTCAGATATATAATAATAATCAACTGTTAATTATTTGCTGTTTGGTGTTTTTTTTTCTAGTAGAGAGAGGTGTGGGGGAGGAGAGAACAAGAAAAGGTCAGAAGGCTTTGCTTGATAATTGGATCTGATCAAAATTGACACTTAACTCCATGAACCTCACAAGTTCAGAAGCAGGCTGCTTGAAATGCTAACACCCCTCCCACACATGCAACTTCCACCAAAGTATCATGGACGCTATTAGTCTTCAGTAGACACATCAAGATTTATTTTTTTTCCTAACTGGAAATTAGGTTTTAAGAGACACATAATTCAGTACGATTTGGATTACATCAGAGTTAAGATCTCCTAAATGCATATTGAAACACTTTTTAAAATTTGTGAAATACATGCATTTTTCACTAAGAAATCGAATGAATTAAATCTGTGTTTACATGAGTCACTCACTGCCCACTGACAGACACACGCTACAGCTCTGTAGTAAGCAAAAGAAAAACAAAGGTTAAAAGTCACCACATCTATCTGTGTAGAGGATGGAATGCTAGAGTCATCTAAACAGATTAGTTATAGCTTAAGTTTCAACTGCTTTCCTGAGTGCAGGGAAAACCTGCTATAAATCAGTGTACTCACCTCAAGGCTCAGCATCTGATATTAATCATGTAACAGACACTTAGGCCCTCATTCAATTGCGATTTGGCCAATTGAATAGTGCTCTAAATAAGCACATAACATATTTTTTTTAAATAAGTTTTTAGTCAGTGAAAACCTTGCTTTTGGATAGATGTTTACTAACTAAAAACTTCTTTAAAAAAATATGTTATGTGCTTATTTAGACCCCTATTCAATTGGCCAAATTGTAATTAAATGAGGGCCTTAGGCAGGATACGTTAACTTAGTGTAATTAAAACAATATACAACCTCTTTCAAACCATGAGGGGCCCTTACAGTGAAGAAGATGGCCCTTTAAGGTCTTTTCTGTGCTTAGTTTTGTTCTTAGACTCAAATTTTTCAAACATATTTTTTTTTCATTGTACAGTGGTCCTTTAAATCTATATTTGATCTTATCCCAGCATATCAGAGTTTTCTTTTTAATATTTGTATATAATTTAAAGGAGAGACCATCCATAGAGAAATGCAGCTGAAAGAGGGGAATGAGAGATTTATGCTATGTTCAACCTCCAAACAAAATACCCAGATGCCTTATGTATCTGTTCAACTCCCCCATGAACTCTAAATGTCTTCAACTCAATAGGCTACAGTAACAAGATGACAGCTTTCTCCACTAAGATCCTTTACAGTTCTTATGCTATACTACGGAGACTTGTTTCAATTTGTCTTTGAAGACACCAAGGAATAATATAGAGGTTGTTGGGATTTATTTCCCTTTAGGGAAAGCCTCAGTTTAGTACCTAGGTAGAGGCAAAGTCTGAATTACAAGGCACACTTTAATCTCCATATATATTTCGTAAGTCTCTTTAAAGGACCACTGTATATAGGAGGTCCCAGAGTTATGAGACAACTCGACTTACAGATGACCCCATACTTAAGAACGAGCTCCTAAGGCTTTTTGTACGAGTTTGTTTTTACATTCTGTTTGCTTGAATTAAAATAAAGAGCACAATAGTGTATGTAACTCATTACAGTACAGGGGTATTATTATTATTACAGTATCACACTGTATTATTATTACCACATATAAGCCATTATAGTATTGTTGTTATAATTATTATTATTATTCATCAAGGAAGTTACATATAAATCCGACCTAAAGTTGTTCTCAGGAACGTATCTCATCCTTAACCCAGGGACCGCCTGTAAGGGGAAAAATATCATATGTATGTGGAATATGTAACAGACTAATAACATTAGCAGTTATTTAAACCAAAGATCATAAAATGATTATTTGAGAATATAATGATTTTTGCAGACTCTATTTGTCTTTGCTGGCTTCGACAATACAATGTTTGTTGATATATAGTCTGCTACTGTGATTTGCACTTCTACTTAATCCTACTTTTAAGTACAACAATATTGTGTTTATTGCTATGGCTCAAAAATGAATTGTATAATAGAGATCCTATCTTGATCGTAAGGTCACTTTGAGGTTTCCAATCTTGTTAGAAACAAGAGCACATGTCCAACTTGTGTAAATTAAAGCATAATATAATATTATGTAATAGTTGTATTTTTTTAAACTTCTAAAAAACATTTGCCCATGGTCAAGTAACTTTGGGTTAATTTACGAGAGAAGAGCAGATATTTGTACTTAGACTAAAAGTTTCCATTTTCTATGACTCACCTAGATAATATTCTGTAAAAACAAACTCTCAGTACCACCGTGTTTCCAGTACAGTGACAAACACATTTATAGACATATTGCTACTGTGAACAATAGAATAAATAACTTTTTTTTCAGTACAAAGTAAAGTTAAATTGAACTGTCAGGCAGATGCTTGCATGGATAATACCTGTAAGCCTGTAATAAATGTGGCAATTTTCAGGATGAAAAGATTTCACAAAAGCTTTTACATTATTTTAATTTTATCCTGTCTACATCTTGAGTTCTGCCATATTTAATATTCTAAGATCAAATTATTTTAAAAAAAGTGTTAAATGAATGGTAATCTGTATGCTCCACTAGGCAAGTTCACTTTTATAGGATGTTTAGCATATTTGTAATTTCCTTCATCTTTTAGATTTGTGTGGTAAATTCATTAAAGATAATTATTTTGTTGTTGTTAAGTCATTCAGTTGTGTCTGACACTCTGTGACCCTATGGACTTCAGCATGCCAGACACATATGTCTCTAGTTGTGTTTATCCATACAGTTTTCTTGGCAAAGTTACTAGATTGGCTTGCCAGTAACTTCTCCAGTGGACTGCGGTTTGTCTGACATGACCTGCCCATCTTGAGTGACCATACATGGTACAGCTCACAGCATCATTGAGGTACACAAGCCCCTTCATCATGACAAGAAAGCGATCCAGAAGGAGAAAGAAAACTATATAACATACTAAAGAGGGAAGTGGAGTTAATATACCCCCCGTGTCTCTTTCGCTCCCCCTCCTCAACCTAAACCCCCCTCAACCCCCCTCCTCCACCTAAACCCCCTAAATACCTCCCCCCTCGCCCCTCACTTACCTGCTTGTGCTCCGGCCTCCGCTCCTTGACCCGGCGCCGGCACCCAGTATATGCTAATGACGCGGCGAGGTTGAGGAGGGTTGAGGTTGAGGAGAGTTAGGTTGAGCAGGGTTGAGGTTGAGGAGGGGGTTGAGGTTGAGGATGGGGGGGTTGAGGTTGAGGATGGGGGGGTTGAGGAGGGAGTATGAGGATGGGGGGCATGAGGAGGGAGGTTGAGGATGAGGAGGGAGGTTGAGGAGGAGGGGTTGAGGAGGGGGGTTGAGGATGGGGGGTTGAGGAGAGAGGATGAGGATGGGGGGGTTAAGGAGGGGGGTTGAGGATGAGGAGGGAGGTTGAGGATGAGAGGGGAGGTTGAGGATGAGGGGGGAGGTTGAGGATGAGGAGGGAGGTTGAGGAGTGGGGTTGAGCAGGTTGATAAGGGAGGGGGGAAGAGACACAGGGAAGGGAGAGGGGAGAAGAGACACAGAGAGAGAGGGGGACACAGGGGGCAGCACATTTCCCACCCTCGGCTTATACTCGAGTCACTTATTTTACCTAGTATTTTGTGGTAAAATGGGTGCCTCGGCTTATACTCGGGTCGGCTTATACTCGAGTATATAGGGTAAATGATAAGGTTTATAAGATGCCTGTTTATGGAGTAAGCTGTTCAAATAGCATTATAAGGACTACTGAATTCTAATTTTTATAGTGTGTTATTTTGAAGAATAAGCCTTGATCATTGACAAAAAGAATAACATGGAAAAACTGCTATAAATCAGTGTCCTCGCCACACACAAAGGCAGTCTGTTATTAATCATGAAACTGCCAGTAGGCAGAATAGACTGTGCTTGTAAACAAACGTAAAACTAGCAGCCTTATTAAATTGCAATTCGGCAAATTTAAAAGGGCTCTATATAAGCACATAGCATATTTTTTTACAGAAGTTTTTAGTTAGTGAAGACCTTGCTTTTGGATAGAAGTTCCCTAACTAAAAACTTCTGTAAAAAAAATATTCTATGTGCTTAAATAGAGCCCTTTTAAATTTGCTGAATCCCAATTTAATAAGGCTGTGGATTTTTAGCTGTTATTAGTGTAATTAAAAAATAGATAATTTTTACATACAATTTTGGACTCTTTCACACCATGAAGAGCAATTAAAGTGAGGTAAAAGTCCCTTTAAGTAAGACCTGCTGATTTCTTGTTAGGAAAATAACACAATATCTGGATTTCCCACCATTTTTACATTGGAATTTCTGTATTTTCCAAGCTGTGGCAGAGTGTGCAGTTGCGTCTTTGCTGCACAAATTGGCACCATTCGCACAAGCTTCATAAAACATGTTTATACTGATCCTTACTATATAGACGTTTTCAAAGCAGGACCATCATTACAGTTGATCTTTTACCAGTCATTGTTAATCAGAATTTTGCTTGCACAACTAATGTTAGAAAAAAAGAAGAGTAGTGGAGGGAAACACCAGGCAACTACAGGCCTGTGAGTATGACACCAGTGGTGACAGGAATAATGAAAACACATTCGCAGAAAGTAAATTGTGCATATCTAATGTTGAAATGACTCTAAAAAACTCATGTAAAACTAATCGAATTGACTTTCATGACTGGCAGAGAATAAGGATAGAACAGTAGATAGACATTATATTTTAGCAAACCTTCCATACAATAAACTAATAATTCATAAATGGTATTGTTTGGGTTACTTGAAAGGTTAGAATATAGACTGATGATTAAGGGGTACATAGAGTGTTTGAGAGATTTTCATGAAATAGCAATAGGGAGCATATATATATATTTTTACAAATATATTGTGCAAATTTAATAACAGCTCTAAACACAGATTAGCTAAAGGGACATAGAAAACATTGTAGCTTTGTTGCATCAGAAAGAGAGTAATTGATTATGCGCTACAGTGTGCTTTCTTTTTTCAAAAAAAGGTTGTTTGGGATTTATTTATGTCAGTTGTGTCCGATTCTCCATGGTCCCTATGGATCCCAGTGCGCCATTTACATCTTGTGTCTGGTTGTGCTAATCCATAAGATTTTCATGGCAAAGATACTGGAGTGGGTTTCCAGTTCTTTCTCCAGTGAACCGTGTTATATTTGACATGTCTACTATTACTTTCCCACTACACGGTAGAGCAAAAAACTACTTTTGTAATATTAAAAACATGCTCTTTTAAATTATTTGAAAAAAAAACATGTGTGTTCCATATGCCTTTAAGTATTGGTTTTAGGTTCAACTTATGAACTTATGAAATCGCCAGCAGTGACAGCTGCAGTGCCAGCAAGTATCCGCTATATTGCGCCGTCAGGTTTCAGGGAAGGCCTATAATTATTCCCCCCTCCGACGTGGTGCAATTCGACTGCACTGAATCGACAGCGAGGCCATCGCTATGTTCGGCGCAGGCACTCGGTGCTCAAGGGTCTCGGGCTTGCCTCTCATAGCTCAAGGCCTCTTCTGTCAGCGCGCCTTATATGCAATGTGCAGCAGTATTCCGAAAACCCTAGCAATTGGTGGCGGCACTGCAGCTGCCAATGTTTTTCGTAAGGGAAGAGGGAAAGGACCGAGGAAAGTTATAACATATTCATAGACAGAAGCCTGAAACATAAACCAAGATTTTATGGAAATAATCCAAATTCAGCATCTTTTTTAGCACACTGACCCCTAATATAAAAGTATATGCAGTGGGAAAGTTTGCAGTCTGCAATGAAGCTGCTCGGTTTTATCCACATCAATCACCTAAGGTCATTTTCTGCATTGTAATTTTTGTAGCATTTTGCTAATGAGTTATTTCAAATCATGCCTACATTCTGACAGATTCCCATTTTAAATGAGCACATCTGTTGTTCAGTAATACTACCCTGGAAATTTTATGGGAGAAAGTACATTTACAATCAAAAACCTTTTCAGTCACAGTCTGTTGATTTTCCAATTCACAGAGGATTTAAAACATACCTTCATTTTGATTGCTTTCCTAGTCTCAAACCTACCTTAAAAAGGAAATCAACACCTGTTTGAAGTACTCAAGGGAATTAAATTGTAACAAATTATATCCATGAATAGTGAATAGAGCAGTATTAAGCTCGCTACACACAAGTGTAGGAAAATGATACCTAGCAAGTTATACCACGCAAAAATGGAAAATAGAACAGTTACATAAAAACAATATCTGTTTATTTCAAAATGTATCTCTGTTTTGTATGCGGGTTTAACAGGTGTCTTCAGGTGCAACAGGAGTGCACAGCTCTAATTAAATAAAATCACTATTAGGTATATTAATTCACATACTCCATTAAAATCTATTGGGCATTTGGGTCCTCATTCAATTGCAATTTTGCCAATTGAAGAGGGCTCTATATAAGCACATAACATATTTTTTGACCAAAGTTTTTAGTTAGCGAAGACCTTGATTTTGGATAGAATTTCAGTAACTAAAAAGTTCTGTATAAAAAATATGTTATGTGCTTATATAGAGCCCTATTCAATTGGCCAACTCGCAATTGAATGAGGCTCTTAGTGTTTCTTACCAAGTGGATCTATGTAGTCATATATTTGTAGGCATACAAATAAAGAGAGAGAGGTGTTTTGCCCAAAACAAAAGGTTTTGTTTAATTGCAATTTAAAAAATATGCTGGATTTTAAAACTCTAGAAATGTGTCTTTGCAGTAAAAGACAGAATCTCCTGAGATAAATCAGTTACATCTCATTAGTCTGATTGCCTGTACCTGACACAGCCTAATTAGAGGTTTTTAGAGAGTGTTCCTAATAATATATCAAGAACTCATGGACTTAAATCCATTTTTAAAACCGTAACAACACTGATATTACATGCATTTTTTTATATATTTAAAACATTGCCTTGGTTGTTTCCTTTTAAAGTGGCGCGCGTGTCCGTGCCCTGCGCCACAGTCTTGAAGTGGTGAACAGGAGGTAGTGCAGCCAAAAAACGTATTTCGCCCTCCGACCTACCGCATGTCAAGATGCGACACAATGGAGGATGGAATAGTTCTTTGCCTGAACTACACTTTTTCACCACTTCAGCGCTATGGCGCAGGGCACGGACACGCGCGCACCACACTAACAATGGATCATTGCCTTTAGAAAATATGTAACTTCAGCTTTCTTCTAGCTTTTAGGAAAATTCAGCTTATTCCAGAAAACATGTCTCAATATACTGTTTGGAATCCACTATGCCCTTTAAGCAAGTTGATTTTTTAAGGTTTTCTCAATGGAAGTGCTGATAGGCAGCCCATAAATGCAGTTAAGAAAATACAAAATTATTTCTTAAAAAAGATGTAAGGCTACTCTAAACAAGCAGTGTGAATAGGGTCTCAGAAATCCCACACCAAGGCAAGTGAAGTATCATTTGATCAGTTATTTGTTGTGTTTTTTCAGTTTTTCTTCTTAGTAGAGACATAACATGGTATACATATCTAGATTATGTTATACAAGTTTAATTCTTACAACTGTTACAGTAAAATAATATAATATGAAAGTCACCATCATTTTAATGTTACATGTCTTCAGTTGGGAAATAACATTCTCGGCTAGGTGTTTGTCTCTTTTTCTTCTTGAGGACTATTATGTCTCTCTCTCTCCTTTACTCCCTTTGTAACTTTTTCTTTTACTGCTTATTTGTTTTCAGAATGTAAACTTAGTGAAGAAAGGTGTGTTAAATTTGGAGTAATTATTTATAAGTTGTTAGTATAACATTATAAATGGGGGAAGAGTGGGTAAATTAACATCAGCCCTCCATCTTCAGTTCTTCCTCTTAATATTAAAGTATGAACAAGAAAATGTACCTTCTGGTGAAGTCTCCACAAGATGTTTGACATTAATTATGTATGTTCATTCCAGGGAAATACTATAAGGAGATTTCAACCAGGGATTCCAGGTTTTAAAAAGATGGGGATAGAATCTGCTAAGAGATGGGTGAGTCTTTCGTTTATTAGGATAGAGTTTAATTTATTTTTAATTGTTTGTAAATTAAGTGTATTAGATTTACCGGCCATATGGCTTCTAGTAGCCAATATAACTATTATATATAATTATTATATATAATATGTAATATACAATATATATATATATATATATATATATATATATATATATATATATATATATATATACAAATATATAATTATGCTTTCTGCACTTCCTATAACCTTCAATGAAACTGGTTCTACTTTTTTCATGCAAAGACAACTTTTGTAATATTTAAAAAAAATGTTCTTTTACATCCTTGAAAAGAATATTTGCGTTCCATATCCCTTTAAGTATTGGTTTTAGGTTTAACTTTAAAAATAAACTAATGCACAAGAGGAAAGTTACAACATATTAATTGACAGAAGCCTGAAACATAAGCAAAGATTTTATGGAAATAATCCAAATTCAGCATCTGAGTTTTTTTAGCACATTGACCCCTTATATAAAAGTATATGCAGTGGGAAAGTGTCAGTGAAGTTATTTAAACGAGCTTACATAATGAAAATGAAGTCCTGGTCAATGGATGCCATCTAAGTCTTAGGCCACTATGGAGGCCACTATGGAGGAAACTCCAGTAAAGTATGTTGAGATTGTTTGTGGTTAACAAACAATCTCAATATACTTCACTGGAGTTTCCTTTTCATGTATTTGATACATTTATGAAAGGACCAAGAAATGAATATACTAGCTTAGAGAAAGAAGCAGAAAAATGCTAGTATTAGCTGGCTATAATAGGATGTTAGGCATAATTATTATTATTATTATCTTTATTTATATCATAATTGAAATGATGGTGATTCCTTTGAAAGTGTTTGGACATGAAAGTTAAATGTAGAATGATACAATGTAACTAACAGATCTAAAGGTTAGGGCAATAGTCTTAAATTTAGGATATGCAAAACGATTGGATTAATAGAGTTGAGCGACATATTGAGCGAACAGAGTGATTGGAAGACTCATTAGGAGTTTGTTAAAGTAGACACACCATGCTATTTAGAATGAGTGAATTGGAATTAAGTTATCTTCATTTTTAAATTCTAAATTTTGCAAACAAATTAATGAAACTTTATTGCAATAAAGTTTTGTTAATTTTTCCCAAAAGTTTATAATTTGGAATATTAATGTTAAGCACTAAAGGGAAACACATTATTACATATGTTCACTTTTTTGATGTTAAAGATGTAAACTAAAAACAGCTGAAATATGAATATTTAAGTCATCTATCAATCATACGCATATTTCCATGATTAACAACAGAATATGTATATATGGTCAATCATTTTAATAGTGAAAAAGGTATAAATTATGGTGTCATTATTTATTATTGTCATTGTACAAAGGCATTTGATTAAAAGACTGCAAAACAAGTGTCAATTAAATGCTGAGACTGTCACTTTCATTGTTATACTAATCTGTTTATCTTGAAGTTCAACATCTTTGACTGCCAGTCATACAATCAGATGATAATCTATACTGACATGTTTTATAGCTCAAAGGCCAGTGTGAAGAAAATGTATTAGTGTTTTAGGAAGAATTTAAATAGCAGCTTTACATTTAGAGAAGTTTAGTTGATTGATATTACATTCAAATGATGTTCAAGGTCTAGATGTAAGGTAGGCTATTTAATGGTAATCTTTAAGCTTCTACTCAAAAGGCTTCAGACAATCCAGCACTAGCACAGAATACACCAGACATATTGTTTGGATTTTTTTAAATTATTTTTAAATTTTATTACATGATGGTATGGCGTATACCACATAATCAACTCATTTATTTCTACATAACCTGATAAAAACAAGCAAAAAATAATAACTAAAGATAATATGTTTTTTCAGTGGTGGATAATATCCCCATACTCTTAGAATTTGTATTTGTGACTCCTAAATACTTTCCAGAGGTATAGTGTTAATCTATTAAAAGATGCCATTATTGACTAGAAACATAGGGCCCTATTCTGTTAGAAGCCTGCAAATGCCTTGAACTCATAAATTTGGCTGCGGTTGTTTATTCTATAAATGTTTAGATGTATACTATTGACTCCAGTTAGCAAATTCCAACCTTAAGGCTGAACTTGTGAACCTGACCTTTGTAAGTCGGATTTCAGGGGGAGCGATCATAAGATCTGACAATATTTAAGCAAGCCCCTAATTTACTTCTTAGACACAGCCAATAGTAAATGAGACTGACATCATGACGTCAGTAAAACATGGAAGTTAATATGTAACCGAAGGCTATGAATTAATTAGTGCCAAATGGTAATATTTGCCGATCGGGATCAAGCAATCTAGCACTCTAGAAAATGCATTAGATTATCTGCTCTAGTCCATGTGGGTTTCATTATATGTATTAACCCGTTGAGTCCTAGGATCGATATTTCTTTTAAAAATACATTTTTAATTGCATATTTTGAGACTGTTGTGCAATTAACATGTATGTGTTTCTATGCCTTTCCATGCTTTTGAAAGTACAGTATTGTGTTTTTAATTGCTGTTACAACTCTAATAAAAGTTTGAAAAATATCTTGTGAGTCCTATTTAGTAATCATAATATTTTTGACAGAAATGTGATACTTTTTTCAATTGCGTGTCAGACTTTATTTTTGCGAGCTAGAGCTATGGGTCTAATAGAATATATCGATTTTGTGTAACTTTAATTAGTTATCGCTCATAATATTCGAGCTGTGCTAAAACCAATGGAGTTATATGGCCAGTTCTGTATCTTTGGCTGGCCAGTAGTGATTGTGGGCGGGGAACTCGTAATCGAAATGCAAGTAGCTAATCAAATATGTGGCAATATTAAGAGCAGTGTTAAGTATGTGTAAGTTTATGGATTGGCCAGTAGAAAAGGGCACATAGTCTAGCTCCAAGAAAAACTAGCTAAGTATTTTTTTACAAAATGGATCTAATTTAATATTTATAATGTTCTATATTTTATTTATTCTCAGAAATGTCATGATTTATATATAAAACATAATTTAAAGGGAAACTATTATGGAAAAGCTTTTATAACTTATAAGTTGTAAAAATCAACATGAACAATTTTTCAGTTTTTTGTGATTAAAAATGTTGATCTTTTAAACTGAAAATAGTTCCCCACAATCTTTAGGTCTGCGCTTCTCCCAACATGGCAGAATGTTGGGCAGTTATTGCTACACTATGCCACTAAAGCTGTGCAGCAAAAAGGCAGCTACAGGTAACTGTGCCCCACACTCCATCACAGTTTGGAAAATACAAGGGCCCTCATTCAATTGCGATTTGGCCAATTGAATGGGGGCCTAAATAAGCACATAACATATTTTTTAAAAATAAGTTTTTAGTTAGTAAGCATCTATCCAAAAGCAAGGTTTTCACTTACTAAAATCTTATTTTAAAAAAATATGCTATGTGGTTATTTAGACCCCTATTCAATTGGCCAAATCGCAATTGAATGAGGGCCAAGGTGATCACCAGCCTAAAAAAGATAGGAAATAGCTCTTTTCCAATTAAAGTTATGAAATGTAAAGTTATGAAACCTGGACCATTACATTTGAAACATTCACAGCAGTTTCCAGTAGAGTCTTTTTAATGATGCCCCTATAAAATTCCCAATTTTTTATTTGAAACCAACTATATGTTCCATGTGCCAGAAACACAATCTGTAATCATTTATTTTTAGTTTACAGAACATGTGCAAGTAAATGTAATATTTTTGTGTCATCGACTATGCATAAATCTATGTATAATTATGTTCAAATAAATGTTATGCTATAAAAAGTTGAGCAAAATGTTTAGAGTCAATCAAATGTATTATTACTAAACATACACACTCTCTTTCTTTTACATGCTGTTATGAAGGGTTCTTATCAAGCTATATTTTCCAGCCAAGATTCAACTGATGACAAGCCATGTCCATTTCAGCAAAATATTGTGCCAGCTCTGCATTGTACATGATACGTGAGGTTCAACATGTCTAATTGTTTACAAAAATATACAAGTAATGAAATACACAAACACATGCTACACACATAGGGCCTCATTCTAATCCTACGTTTTTCAAATAAGTTGCCACAAGGGTGAGCTGCGATCCCTTACGATTTTCTTGCAGCAAGAGTTGCGGCAGCAAGAAATCCCAAATCGCAATTCAAATGCTATGCTCCCATTACCGACCAGCCCGTAAATCGCTAGAACAGAGCCGCAGCTTACTTACACCAAAGAGGTCCCGCAACGCTCTTACTTACAAAAGGTAGCAATAATTAAGCAAAATCTAAAAGTCATCCTGTACTTTTATGAGAAGTGAAAGTGATTTTAGGTCTTAGAATTAATAGCACAACATTCCTCTACTCTCAAATTGGCAAATAAAAAAAGATTATATCACGTTTGAATCCAACCTCCGGCCTTGGAGGTTGAAGCCCGTAGAATTTAATAAACGATTTGCGAGTTTGAGAATGTTGTGCTATTAATTCTAAACACCTAACATCACTTTCTCTTTAATAAAAGTACAGGATGGCTTTTATTTGCTTATGTGCTACATTTAAAAAAAAAGACCTACGACCTTGAATGACCTCGAAGCCCGTAACTCGTAGTTCAAACCCGCAAACTCGGAGCACTGTAAATGCAAATATAAATGCAAGACAGCACTGTAAAGCACTGTAAATGATGGGGAACACAATGGGTGACATGAGGATTAAAGGGACAACATTCTCAAGCCGGCACATTGCCACAATACAATACTTAATTTAACGTTTAATTTATGTCCAAAGTCCAACAGGCTTTAATAACAAGTTACGGGCTTGGAGGTTAATTGACTTTGGACATAAATTAAACGTGAAATCAAGTGTTGTATTGTGCCAGCTTGAGAATGTTGTTCCTTTAATCCTCATGTCACCCATTGTGTACCCCATAATTTACAGTGCTCTGTTGAATTTATATTTGCATTAACATTGCTCCGATATTGATGCCTTTAACACCCAAGTTACGGCCTTGCAGCCGTGATCCTGTTCAACCACGGAAGTGTTTAAATACTGTACTATAAATAAAATTACATTTTACAGATCTCAACAAATGCCAGGAGCCAGGTTGTCATGCCACATAATGATTACAGGCACCTAGACTGCATCCATTGTACATCTCTGCAATTTAGTTTTACCTGGAAGCGGACAGGCATGAGTGACTAAGCAGTGTTGGGGTTACATTCCCTGGGGTCAGCACCGCACCCTCCAGCTGAACGTACCTGTGTGTAAGTGAGGAGTGAAAGCTGCTGCTGCTAGAACAGCCCTCACTGACAAATATACTTAGCAGAGCATCCTATGTGAAGCTAATCTAGGCCTCTTGTAATAGTGTCTCTCAAGCAACCAGAAACTATATTTACCAATTTCCATGGGTGCTGAATAACTTAAAGACTATTGTTTATTAAAACCGAAAATGTAGTGTAGCCATATTCCTGAGAGTAATCTGTGTCAATACTAGGCAGAGATCATTCTCACCTCCTTTTAAGGTTATTTGCTTTTTTTCAATTATTTTATATATATTATAATAGAAACGATGGATGGATGAAGAATAAAAAAATCTGAAGTGACCAGGGCAAATAAAATGCAACTATAAACATTTTGTTCTGGGCTCACTAATAATCACAAGGTCCTTAATGGCCCTTAGTTTAGCAAAAGGAGTAATTGCAACAGTCTTTAAGGTATACTTCTTATACTTGCCACATGCCATTATGAGCCTAGCATTCAAGTACAATTTAATTTGCCCTGGAGCCATTTGCTCTTTATGTATATTTCAAGTTATAATTTTAAATAAATGAGTAATTGTATGGCTAAAGATATCTAAATGTATCTAAACTAAGTTTTGATTAAAATAAAAGATAATATAAATAAAAAATAATATAAAAGTCTTATATCTAACATTTTTTAGAAGATAATAAATTGTGAATGTAAATTGAGAGGTTTATTCTGTTGAAAATGGGAACTGAATGTTAGTTTCAAATGTTATCACATATATAGTTGTGAGCGTACGAGTTGTTGCTAACACTTGCGGGCTCGCGTAGCAAGCCCGCGGCCCTCGCAAAGCGAGGGTCGCAGTTGTTGGCAAGGAGCGCCGCAGGTGCTCCTTGCCAGCAACTGCGACACTCGCAAACTTCACGTCGTAGCGCAAAAAACATACGAGACATGTTACCACACATTACGACCTCGCAAAAAACGCCTGCAACCCGCGAACATTAAAAAATGAAAAACACCATAAATACACACAACACATACATAAAAAGCTTACCTACAGCAAGAGGGGGCATCCACGACCTCAAAAAAGCAAGTTACACCTTCATTTAACTCAAAATAAAAGAGTTTAGACACTAAAAAATTCTCTAAGTGAGACAAAAATTGACCGCCGAACAAAATTAAAACGAGGCTACAGCACTCTAAACACGCAAAACACCACAAGAAACTCGCAAAACACCACAAAAGACCTACGAATATTTCGCTAAGACGCATACCACACATTACCCGCCATTTTAGAACAATGCAGAAGTACACAACTACGCTAACGGTTTGGTCTCGCGCACGCACAGTATTACACTGCGCACATTCATCACGCTTACACAGCAGCTCCACACCACTAATGCTGCAGCAACATCAACACAGATTGTCAGCTCTTCAACAGAATGCTTCCTGCATATATTACTTCAAAATAGGTAAAGTATATTCATTTATTAATGGATTATTTATTTCATTATTATACACCAAACAGCATTAGCTCACTTACAATTTTATTGCCGTAATTTTTTGACGAGCAATTCGCTAGTTACTTTATATTTGTTACATACTTTTCAGCCTGTCAATTGTTCCTTTATTTCACCACTCACTAGAACTATATTAAAATAAACAGTGATTTATCACTAAAGCAAATATAAATTTGGTATAGTTGCAAAAGTAAAACAGACCCTTTAGCAGAAGTGAGTCATATACAGTGCTAACTCAAATTTATCCACAGCTTAAAATAAGGATTGGTATGTTAGCCAAGATTTGACTCATGGTTTAAATGAACCTCATGTGAGAAAATATTCGTAAATTATGTTATTTTATGGATCTGACTTATGGAACAGCTGTTTTTTAGACACTGTTTGATGAAGCTATGTCAAGTAGCTAACCGTTTTGGGTGGAAAAAACTTCAATACTATGCCTGCAGAATTTATCAGATATAAATAAGATTGCTGAAATAAAGAAGACAGCTATATGTTTGGTTCTGAAGATGTAACAGCTTGCTACCACTATTATTAAATGATAGTTAAAATGTGTGGGACATTGAGTAAGCAAACTTTTACAATATATAATTTTTTTTAGATAGAAATAATATTACTATGCTGAAGCAACACTGTGGTCAATGATAAAATTGATATAAGACCCTTGATTATTACACTGACCAGTGACAATATTAGATCATATATAAATAAAGATTCCCTTCTAGATCGCTTACTTGTCATGGTGAAGGGGCTTGTGTACATCAATGAAGCTGTGAGCTATACCATGTAAGGTCACACAAGTTGGGCAGGTCATAGCAGAGAGGTCAGATACATTGTGATGCACTGGCAACCCACTACCGTATCTTTGCCAAGAAAACCTTAGGCATTTGCACAATGAGACTCAAGATTTGCCTTTCGCGCTATGGCCCATAGGGTCATGGAGAGTTGGAAACGACTGAACTGCTAAACAACAACAACATAAAGACTAATTTAATTTATTTATAATATCTTAGGTACTTTACAATGTTATTTTCAAATAAACTAGTTTGTGATGCAATTAAAGGGGCAGTGAATTCACACATTTGTTTTTAATTTATTTACAAGAGTAGGCTTAATATATTACTTTAGTTTCTAAGAATAAAAAACATACCATCATTAAAAAAAGAGGACATTTCTCTCCAAACTGCGTATGTAATAACTTTAAGGCTTCTTAATGCCTGGGTCTAATTGTTTTGTGCCATGGTACTGCACGTCTGAGTTATGACGCTTTGTTAGGAAAAAAATGATTCCCTCTAAATCAGTGCCCGGTATCATGACCTGTGAAAGTGGGTATGTCTGTATGACACTTTGGGCATAACTTGCTCCCTGACTAATTTGTTAGGCACAAAACACTTCCTAAGCCCTCTAATTAAATAATTAGACACAACCACTTATTGGGGAAATACTGGCCACAGCGTTTATTGGTAAACCCAAATTCACATAATAATAACAATACCATTAATTAAATCTACATAAACAAGAGAGGGGAGGAGCCTGAAACTAAGACAGTACACTCTGCGCCCTGACCCTCGTCCAGGGCCTACCGTGATGGAGCATCCGTACCCCCGTAGGGTAGGATCACCCCCACTTTACCACTATCCCGGCGACTCCCCTCACCACCGCCCCGCTGTGACAACAAACACATCATAATTCAACCTGAATTGAAAGCATATCACAACTGCTAATGACGTAGACAGATTAAACTAAAATACTTGACTTATTATATTACTTTATTTTCCTTTTTTTTTTTTTTTTTCAAAACACATATTTTCCAATTTTCCATACATAACACATGATTTTTTACATTGACACCTATGCTCCCAATATTAGGGATGGGTGGGTGGGATCTAATTTCTTGGCTAGCTGGGGGCATAATGGCCAAATTGGCGCCAATCCTATAGGTGGCTCTGCCCCCCAGTTAGCCACTCCCTCTCTTCCATACTCACGGGCCTGCAAAGGTCACATGGCCCTCCTACCGACCCCAGGAGGCCTGGGGAGGTATCCAGCCCGTCAGTATTCAACTGTAGGAGGCTACACATCTGTTACTCAGCCTGTACTCTAAAGTGCAAGAACACATCCCCATTCAACCTCACACAGACCATCGTTCAACAACTAGCATATTACACTCTTTCACCGTAAAAATGTTTTAATCTCAATATTAATATGTATATTTCCTATAATCTGCCTCTACTTCTTTCCCACCTCTTTGTCTCTCTTTTTATTACACTATTTTAAATGACTAGTAATAATAATAACACTTTTTAGTAAGGTAACAAAATAAAAATAACCTTAAAATGTATTATCTATTTAAGAAACTGTATGCTGTCCCGACCATCTTCTAATACATGCCTCATAATATGAGTACCTGTATATGGTTCTTGTCTGGCCTTGGAAACTGAGATTGAATTACTCTTTCAATTGACTGTGCATATCTTCTGTCAATCGGAAACGAACCCTTGAAGCTAACACATAAAGGAGGAAATATTTACAAGATAAAAATGTTGATGACCATACCTGCAAATAAAATGTATTATTTAATTAAATTAACGTTTTTTATGTTCTAAAGCATCTTATTCTGGCTATTTCTTTAAAAAAGAGAACTGATGATACAGGACTATAATGTCATGATTAAGTATATCACTGTAAAGAAGTTCCTTAGTGCCTAACACCTTAACAATGGTAATAATAGTAGAAAAAATATATAGGAACTATAGGGTTTGGAATGGATGATTCCTTTAAATGAGCTACTAGCTGGTATATTCTTGAGTACATACAGTCTTCCCTCATATGGCAAAATAAATTTGCTAATCCTTGGGAGGACAAAAGTATGAAAATATATAAATAGTGTTTAGCTCAAAAAAGTGTGGTTAAAACCAATGTAGAAAAAAGCGCATGGAAGTACTTTACTGGTTATGAAAAAAGGTAGAGGGAGGTTTATAAAAAATATGTACAAATGATGTGTTATAGCATACAATAGTGATGCAACTCCTGTTTGCCTGAGACTACTATATGTCATTAATGCTGACTGGCAATTCACAGTAGTCACAAGGAGTAAAGTAACACAGGCAAAAAATAGCTCAAACATATATAAACCTCTCTATTGTAATCAATAAACCAAATAACCAGAGTACTTGCGCTTAGATGATAGTCCCGACGGTCCCGTTTCACCCCTTCTGGGGCTTACTCATGGGCTACTGAATTGGAGGTCTAATGGGGCTTTTATAGCCCTTTTTTTCATCCATTTCCGGTTGTGCAACGCTATTTAGGTCATTTCCATTTTTGAAAAGTTAAGTGTAGCACTTAAAAACGTCCCCACGTTCTTTCCTTTCATTTCTGTAAATGGTGGCTTGCCAATCATACGTAATTTGCCAACCACACACTCCATTTTGTTTTATTCAAATTGTTTTAATCATTTATGTCGCTGCGTGATGACGTAATTCAAGTCCTTTCTATGCATGAATGCCAATCATGTGTTATTTTGCCAACCAACGCCATTTTGATCTGGTTTTAAAGACGCCAAAGTGCTCCAACTACTATATACTGGATCTAAAAATGTTGTTGTTATCTCTAAGGTAAATTTATCCATGGTGGGTCTAAGTAAATCTATATTACTATTTTAAAGTGACCTAAAATATATGAAAAATATTGTTGAACCAACTAATATATAGAGGTAAAGGCAAATGATAGTGATGGCTAGTGGATTATCATATTGTTCCAAAAATTGGAAATATCTGAATAATAAAAGTGAATAAAGAGAGATATATCAATGTGTTATGTGTAAAAAGTGTTCTATAATGTATCTACATATAGATCCAAGTGGATAAAGTGCGTGTAATATGGAAAATATATATATACATACATATACATGCACAAACATACACGTATATATACATGCACAAACATAAACATACACACACACTTGCACACTCACATACCTATACCTATATTCATACAAACATATACGCATACATACATATACATATATATATATATATATATATATATATATGGGTGCAAAATGTGAGGTGAAAAGCGAAATATAAGTGAAAAAGTGTTATGAAATGTGATAAAATTATGAAGTGTGTGTAGTGATAAATGAATAAATATACTATTACACTGTTATAGAAAGGGCGCATATGAAAATCCTTCATTGAGACCTTGTGGGCTTTGGGTATTCAATATGAAGATCCATTTGCTCTCCAGCTTTAAGAGATCCTTATCAATATCCCCTCCTCTGGGTTTTTGTAACGCTTGATCAATTATTGAAAATTTCATTGCCTCCGGTTTGTTATTGTGAATTTTTTTTATATGTCGAGACACAGATGTGTCCATTTCTTTGGTCACTGTATAGGAGTGTTCCAAGATCCTTCTCCGCAGTTGGCGTGTAGTTTTACCTATATATAATTTCGGACAGGAACAGATTATAACGTAGACGACATGCGTAGAGCTGCAGTTGATAAAATGCTTAATTGGATATTTCACATTAGTGTTTGGGTCAGTAAAATCTTTACTGGGGACAATGAACTTACAGGCTTTACATTTTCCGCATTTAAACAATCCTTTTGTGGATGGTAACCACGATGTTGTACTTTGTGTAGTTGGTTTAAAGAAGCTATTCACCAATTCATCTTTAATACTCTTGTTCTTTCGATAAGTGATAGAAGCTTTTTCGGAAAGGCTGGTACATAATGTAGAATCATCTGTCAATATATACCAATGCCTGTCTAGTATTTGTTTAATTTCCTTCCAGTCTTTTCCAAATGACATAATACATCTTATTTGATCGTTTGATTCAGCCTTCTTATTTGAAAATAGTAGATCCTGTCTATCTGATTCAACAGCTCTTTTGTATGCTTTTTTCAAAAGGCGATTGGGGTATCCTCGAGCTTTAAATTTAGCTCTTAGTTGATCTGCTTAAATCTTAAAGACGTCTTGATTACTGCAGTTTCTTTTGATCCGTAGATACTGACTTATTGGAATTCCTGCTTTTAACGCTCTAGGATGCTGTCTAGACCATTTTAATAGAGAGGTCGTTGCAGTGGGTTTTGAGAATGTAGAGGTATGAATCTTTCCCCTTGGGTCCTTTGATATCTTCAGGTCAAGGAATTCTATTTCTTCTTCATCCATCACATACGTGAATTTCAAACCTAACGAGTTTTTGTTCAATTTTTCCATGAATTCTGTGAATTCTTTAGTATTTCCTGTCCACAGTACCATAATATCGTCAATGTATCTATGCCATGATAATATTTTCTCATTATATACTGACATATCTTCTGAAAATACTTGTGTCTTTTCCCAAAAACCCAAGTATAGATTGGCATAATTCGGTGCACAAGGGGTTCCCATGGCTGTGCCATTAATTTCATGATACCACTGTTTATTAAAAAAAAAAAAAAAATTGTTAGTATGAAACGTAGTAATGATGTAATAAAAGCATTCATATTCAGATCTTCCATAGGTCTTGCACTTAAGTAGTGTTCAACTGCAGCGATCCCCTGATCATGGGGGATAGTGGAGTACAGTTGTTCTACATCAATAGAGATAAGTATTGTTTTGGTGGGTACAACAATATCCTCTAGATGTTTCAACAGGTCCAGCGTATCTTTTAAGTATGAAGGTATTTCTGATACTATCTCTTTAATGTAATCATTTACATATTCACTTATTTTTTCAGTTAAGCTGTTGTTTCCAGATACGATTGGCCGTCCCGGTACGGGTACTTTATTTTTGTGTATCTTCGGTAAAGAGCAAAAAGTAGCTATAACTGGTCTTTTAGGAAACAAATAATCATATGTATTTTGATCTATTAATTTGTCTTGTTTGGCCGCTAACAGTATAAGTTTTAGTTCTTTTAGGAACTCTTGGAGAGGATTACTTTTTAATACTTTATATGTTGATGTATCTGATAACAATTTGTTACACATTTTTAGGTATTCTTGTTCATCCATGATGACTGTGTTTCCTTCTTTGTCAGCGGGTTTTATCACTACTTTATGTTTCTTTAATTCTTGTAGAGATTTGAATTCCCTTATACTTAAGTTGGTTTTACCTATGTTGTTTTTTTCTTTTTCTTTTTCTTGGACATCATTAAATAGTCTTTTTAGGTCTTTAGTCACCACATCCACAAATACCTGAATATTATTATATGGCTTAAAATCAGGCGTAAAAGTACTGGTATGTTTCTTAGTTGTTTTCGTCTGGGAATGACCTTCATACTTTTGTTCATCTAATAATGATAACAGAGTTTCAAATACTTCCTTGTCTTCATCAATTATTCCCAAATTATTGAGTTCTATCTTCCGCTTTTGTGTAAAGAATTTTTTAAGGGCTAGTTTCCTAGCAAATAAGTTTATGTCTTTTACATTCTCAAAAAGATCCGAGTTGCTTGTAGGGACAAATGAAAGGCCCTTAGATAGTAAAGATATATCTGAGTCCTTCAATTTCACTTCAGACAAGTTTATCACTGTTGTTTCTTTTTGTTGTCCAGTTGTTATAGTTTTATCTGTTATATTGCTCTGTCTCATTATTAGTTTCTCAGTTGGATCTATCAATTGGTCATTAATTAGACATTCTCTCTGAGGTCTAGATTTATTAGGATGTACTATAGATGTATCTATTATAGGTTCCATTAAGGACATTACCCATTCAACCTCACACAGACCATCGTTCAACAACTAGCATATTACACTCTTTCACCGTAAAAATGTTTTAATCTCAATATTAATATGTATATTTCCTATAATCTGCCTCTACTTCTTTCCCACCTCTTTGTCTCTCTTTTTATTACACTATTTTAAACGACTAGTAATAATAATAACACTTTTTACTAAGGTAACAAAATAAAAATAACCTTAAAATGTATTATCTATTTAAGAAACTGTATGCTGTCCCGACCATCTTCTAATACATGCCTCATAATATGAGTACCTGTATATGGTTCTTGTCTGGCCTTGGAAACTGAGATTGAATTACTCTTTCAATTGACTGTGCATATCTTCTGTCAATCGGAAACGAACCCTTGAAGCTAACACATAAAGGAGGAAATATTTACAAGATAAAAATGTTGATGACCATACCTGCAAATAAAATGTATTATTTAATTAAATTAACGTTTTTAATGTTCTAAAGCATCTTATTCTGGCTATTTCTTTAAAAAAGAGAACTGATGATACAGGACTATAATGTCCCTTTACGTTCATTACAAATGTGTTGAATCTATTTTGATTCCCTTTTAAAGAATCATCTGCCACATATGCCCAGCACTGCTATGAATTTAACGACTCCAGTTGACACTCATTAATAATTTGTTAATAAAATGACATTTTATGCAGGACAGGAAAGAAGGCATACTAAACAAATATGCATGCAAACAAATGTATTCCATGTCCTTTAAGTAAATGTATAAAGTTGAGAAACATTTCTCGGGAATGGAAAAATCCATTATATCAATTATTGTTTATTAGTAAATGGTTGTACAGTGTTACTTTATGGTGATTCTTTAAGTTCAGTAATGGCAGATGCCAATTTCCCCACCTCAATGGCGATTATTGGTAAGTTTGTGAATCAGAGTTAGTATAGCCAATAATTATTTGAGTCAAGTTGAAGTAGCTATACAATTCATACTAGCATCAAGAACAGTATTGACATATATTTATTAGTTGTTCACACAGCACTTGAGACATGGAGAAAATGCACATAAATCCAGCAGGGTGAGTTATAGTAGTCTCCATTGTAAAACTCCACAGTAGAAGTTTATCTCCATGTGAGGGAATAGCTCAAATCACTGACTGACTTCCGACAAATGGAAGGTGATAAGCTGGTGGTCCAAAAGCAATTATCAGCACTAGTCTTGACAAGGAGAAACATCTAAGATACCAGGCTTTAGGAATCATAAAATGTAAGTAGAGATTGTGAGATTGAATGGTGCAGAATTACATAGCTTTACAAAAAATCCCATCAAGAATTGACATTTTCACTATCACTAACTAGCACTGTCTGAGGATGAAATAACATTTTGGACGGCAACCTGTAGTGCAATACTAAATTCACATTACATCTGCTCTAAAGGTTTCAAAATGATACCTCCAAAATGTTAAAGATAAATATATTGAGTTTATTTTCTCTAAAGATTGAAAGGAACATACAAAATGATAGATTAGATTAGATAGATAGATAGATAGATAGATAGATGTCAGATAGATTTTCACCAAGTATTATGAATGCATTTTTAGACACTTCATGATTTCTAATAGAGTTGAGGTTTCAGTATAAATATAATAAAATAAAATAAATATTAAATATTAAGACTTGTCTACACTCAGGGTCAGATTTTCCAAAAAAGCAGACAAAGTCATGGCCTAGGGCATCAATATATCATGGCTCCGTTGGAAAGAAGGTCTTGCATATTTACCTCATATATCTTTTCAGTTTCTCTTTCTTCGCATTAACCTCAATCTCACACTTTCTTTTGCCATTTGTCTCCGTCCTCCCTTTGTACTCTCTCCCATTTCGCCCTTCTTGTGCACAATCTCTCTTTCTCATTTCTCCTCTAGTCCTTTTTAATTTCTCTATCTTATACACTCGTGCTTCAACTTTTTCCCTTTCCTCTCTCTTTCTAAGTACTTCCTACTTTCTATCTCTTCATCTTGTACCACCTCTTCCCAACCCTCCTATTAAACACTAGCAGCCTTATTAAATTGTAATTCTGCAAATTTAAAAGGGCTCTATTTAAGCACGTAGCATATTTTTTTTACAGAAGTTTTTAGTTATCGAAAAGCAAGGTCTTCACTAACTAAAAACTTCTGTAAAAAAAAGTATTCTCTGTGCTTAAATAGAGCCCTTTTAAATTTGCAGAATCACAATTTAATAAGGCTATAGGTCCCTTTATTACATACCAGTACTGGCATGTTTCACCATAGGATCATTTGGATACTGTGCTAGGGTGGCATTGTGGTTACATCCAGCCAACCCAACACTGGGATACTGTGCTATTGTGACTACACTTACTAAATCCTGAAAACAACACAGAGCTAAAATGTGAGGTTAAGTGAAATTTAAAAGAAAAGGTAGGCAGGCAAAATGCAAAAGTTAGTTAAGAATAAATGTACCCTTTAAGTTGTTTTCCCTTACGTGGCAAACCACCTGGCTAATTATCAGTAAGTTCAATAGCTTTCAGGAGCCATGTAATAGGTACATAAAGTATCTTGAAAGAACTCCAGTAGCTATGGGTCAGCCGTGTGTGAGTTCTTACAAGAGCAATGCAATTGTGCCCTATGTTTTTACTCAGAAGTGGCCACCCTAGACATTGGGTGAACTAAGCACGATGAAGCAATGAATAAGAAGGAACGAAGAGGAGGAGGAGTTAAGGAGGTAGATAGGTGAAGTATCAAAACATTACATTTTTATGTTGGTAGGTTGTATTTATTTGTGTATAGTTCATCATGGGTTACATTTTATGTTGTGCTTGATCATTCAGTTTTGTACACTCCTTACGTCCGATTGGCAGCTCCTCTTTTACCTTTTCTATATCTCAAACCATCATTTTATATGTGTTTATATGTATATCTCCCCTTTCTGGATCACTACCTTGTCATGGTGAAAGGGCTTGTGTACTCTAATGAAGCTGTGATGAAGCTGTGATGTAGGGTCACCCAAGATAGCCCGGCCATAGCACAGAGGTCAGCCAAATCGTGGTTCACTGGAGAAGGAGCTGGCAACCCACTCCACTATCTTTGCCAAGAAAACCATATAGATGAGCACAACCAGAAACCCACACAGTTGTTCCTGGCATGCTGCGTCCATTTGGTCAATGAGAGTCAGACATGACTGAAGGTCTAAACAATATATGTGTGTCAGAAAGTGTCAAACACACTTACAGACAGAAATGTCAATTCATGTAGACATTTCTGTGAATATACACATACATATACTTACTGCATCTTCAGAAAGGCTACTGTCTCCTGAAAATGTGCTGCCCAAGGCATGGGCCTCAAGGGCATAGGCAGAAGCACACCCCTGTAGGGCAGCATAATAAATATCTGAGTACATAAATGCCATTGGAAACTTTCCAAAGTTAGTCCTCATAATCCATACTTGTAATTTCTGTACAATGCTTGCCTCTTTCATTTATTGCTCAAATAAAAACCCTCTCCTTAGTAATTGTTATTATTATAGGGTTAATGTGCAAGTGGGTACAACAATGAACAATTAGTTAGGATGAATGCTAAGTGGACAATGTACTAAAGATATTGAAATTGGTCCAAAACATTCATTTGTCTTGAAATTTACATTTTTAATGCATATTATTATAAAAAATGTACTAACATAATATAATTCCATTGTTCCATTAGTGTATGTTTAATGACTATGTGGACTAGATTTTCCCCACACCACCAGCAGTATATTCCCTTTATGTAGACTGAAATTGAAATGCAACAAATAAAAATTGAGATACTAAATAAATAGTTGCTACACCACTTTCATACAGTTCTTGTAAGTTTAATACAGCAATTGTTGTGTGTTGATGATAGACTTTGGGATATGGAAGTCGAATGTAAGCAACTAATGGAGGATATGAGAGAGCCTGTCATGAAAGACTTGACATTCCTTGTGTCATCTCTATGTCATCTAACAGTAGAACATTTCATTGTATATTTTTACAAAAGAACTGTGTAAGATTAGTTATCAAAACCAAAGATTTCAGCTTTTCTTAAAGATAATGACCATTTTATTTCGTTTCTGCTGACAGTTAGCACCTGCAACAACATTTTCCCCAAGCCGTGAACCTGCCAGGTTTGTGTGGACAGTGTGTATGTTCTTTCAAAAAGCTATAGAAACAAGATGTCAGAAAGCCAAAGACTGCCAAATCTGTAATTAACAGGCTTGGCTACAGTTTGGAGTGTCATCCATGAAGACTTTAGGAAGTTTGGAGCAAAAGACTTAATAACAAATTGAATAAAACATAAGGTAGATACACTAAACGTAATCTTGCTTAGATGTTTATTGTTCAAGTGTCTCACTTTGCTTGCTTGATTGGTCTACAGATACATTAAGTAAAATATTTCTTTAAAGGCATATTTAGGTTTCAGGGATTATGAGTGCATCTGATAGAAGAGATTCAGTAGTGTAAAAAAAAAAATGTTTCCATGAAAAAATACAAAATAAACATTACTAAACATACCCTGAAGTTTGCTAAATCTCTTGAGTTTTCACACTGTAAGTTAACACCCCTGTAAATCCCTGATAAAATATGCATACACATTGTAATTCGTTTTGGCCAATCACATGCAGCTAATACATTGTATCAATCCATGATGGCAGTTTGTGCAGGAAGGAATCATGGGGTGTGTAGTCCCCTGCACAAGGAAGCAGATGGGGCCAGACACTACTGTGCAGATCTCTGCATTGAGCTGCTGCTGGCCTGAAGGTTAGTAAAGGGTTAAAATCCATGCCTAAATGCAGTGCTTCTATTTGTAGGTACACTGTGCCTATGTATGCAGGGGGTGTGGAAAACAAATTTTATTTTTAAATAAAATAAGTTTGTATATGGATAGAATGACTCAATGTAATGCATGTTTCTCATATAAGCAGCATGTGTAAGATTAGGAAAGGGTAAAAACATGGAAATTTAGATATACCTTTAAACTCAACTTAAAACACTTAGATTTGTTCAACTTTATCTTTAATATGGATACATTTCAGATTATTTTTAATATTTTAAACATGTACAGGAACTGTATACTTGTTTTGGTAATACTAAATGATCATTGCAGTCTCATATATTCTATAGATGTTTAAGAAGTACAAAACATAAATAAATAGATAAATACAGACTTTTAACTTCTTAATTATTTCCTCCGAAGCAGAAGCTTCCAGTGTTACATGACCTTAAAGGACCACTGATGTAAAATGTTTTCTAGGAGACATTTTAAATAATGAATGCATCTGAAAATCAGTAGTGTATGAAAACATTTTTTTACCAAAATAAGCATTTAAAATGTACCGTGACATTTTTTTAAATGTCTTGTAGTTTCTGACAGTTTAAAATTAGAGTAAACACCCCAATCAACCCCAGGCTAAATTAGCATTAAATGCATAATTTGATTTGGCCAATCAGGTTGAGTCTCAAGAAGCTGATACATTTGAATTTTTTCCTGAGTTCCTGTTTGTGCCGCAAAGCAGCCTAGGATATGTAGTGTGTCTGTGCTGACCTATGGTGAGCAGACACAGGACCTGGAAGCACATCCCATCTGAAACAGGGCTGACATCAGTGCTCTCCTACTGGCTTTCTCAGGATGGTTTGTAATTGTTAACTAATGATATTTCACTTCTGTTGAAATCACTAGCAGTTTTAAATGTCACATTCCTATGGGCAGATGCCCTGTGCATTCAACCCCCCTCCCACCTCAGAAAGTTTATCAGAAGAAACCAAAATCGTAGATTCCACAGAAGCATCATTTCATATAAATCATTTCAAATAATTGTGGTTGTTCATGAGAGTATATTTTTAACATAGGACTATAATGGCCCTTTAAATCTAGATTTATATTTAGTTGCTTCAGTTGAAATGTGGCATTCCGAAGTACTGGTCCTTTCAATAGGATTAATGATAATCTAATTGGTGTACAATGTTCCTCCGATTTGGGAAATCAGGTCAGTCAAACAGCTCAAACAAGAGGATGCCTGAGCACAGTAAAATATATGCATGTAATAAGTAATACATTTATGGCTTCATTCATTTTTTTAAATAAAAAAAAAACATTCATCTTCATATCAAGTCTAGTTCTTCACTTGCACATATTTTTAATATGGAGCTTCACATGTCTTTAATTCCTTTACAAATTACATACATCAGATAATTAAAACTAGGCTTGCTGATATGAGCTTGTTATTGTTATAGGCAATACATAGCTCACTAATTACAGTGTTATAAACCTATGAAATGTGATTAAACAACATTTGTACACTGTACACCTATCAATGAGACATACAATTTTCATAATATAGTTGGTATCCTTCCCATAAAAATGACTTGTTTTACAATTTACTTGCACGATCATAGAAATCTGCTTAAAATTATTCCCAAGAGCCACAGTACATATCATAATTTATTTGTAATGTGACAACATAGCATGGGGTACTGTACATGCATAAAAATACAGTTTTAAATATACGGTATATCAAAGATTGGAAGTCCCTATCTTTGAGCTAACAATCTGTTGTTACTTTATACAATGCATTATTACACTACTGAAAGCTTTGCAAACTTATTCTCTAAGGGCTTGAACCCCTAACGTAGCTGTTACATGCTGCCCATATCAAACCCTTACAATTAAATCCCAACAATTGTTAGTTATCTGTGATATGTTCCCTGTGTTTCTCCTTAAAGTTTGATTCCATGGCTCCTGTAAGAAATCTAACATAATGGTATATATTCCCAGGAAAGCTCTGATGTCACTCGAAGTGAACCTAAACCATGAGTGTGCGTTGAACCCCCCCCCCCCCCCCCAGCATCCGCTAAACCACTACAGAGAACTATTATGTGATAAGAAACAGCCCTCCCTACAGTTAAATGTATGCCCTTCTTTAAAATGAAATAAAAATAAATGCAGTGGGGTTAATGACCCTTCTGCCGATGCCTCGGCTTCGGTTTTCCACTAGCATTCGGAGGTGGGATCAGTTGCCCTCCCCCTATCTAAATGCGCAAGGGCAAGTAATCCTTCATTAGCCACTTATCTACCATAAAGCATAAGAAGTGACTCAAGTAAGGTCCAAATGGAACCTCATCTCCAATGGGGATCTATACAAAACCATTAAGGCCCTCTGCTATTCCATCACCCTATGGACGCCTATGGTATGCTAACGTAATATGACCAAATATTAGCGATCACCTTTTTAGCCACTTAAATAAATACTTTTAATTTAATAGAGGTATATATATTTATTTGTATAGATCATTCCATTGTATGTTGTTACTGAAGAGTCGTATTAGATCAGTCAGCAAAACAGTTGCTTGAAAGACTTCAGCTTTCCTTAAAAAGAATTGATATTTTTTTTAGCTTGTGCTGACAGTTAACAACTGTTACAACACTTTTTATTCCTGCGAGCAGTGAACCTGCCATGTTTGTATGGACAACGTGTATGTTCTTTCAAAAAGCTTTAGAAACAAGATGTCAGAAAGTCAAAGGCTGCCAAGTCTGTAATCACCAGATACGGCTACAAAGTTGTGTGACATCAATGAAGACTTTTACAACTTCAGAGGAAAAGACTTAATAAAACTTTGAATAAAACATAAGGGGCTATACTAAACTTCTTAAGTTATTCTCCAGACTGAAACCACATTGTCCTTTTATCTCCATTCTTTTGAATAGAAAACAAGACAATTTAGATAAACAAGCTTTTCACTAGTCCACATACTCCCAATATTTTTTTCAATTCAGTGGACAGTGTCAGTTCTCTTAAAATATTAAATAGTTTCTTTTCTATGCAATAAGACATGTTAATGCTTGAGAGAATGGCTAATACTACTGTGTCCCTTTAAAAGCAAGACGCTTCAGTTTGACCAACATTATCTTTAATTTATCTCTCTCAGTATAATTCTCAAGTTATTCTTTAATATGAAGTAGAAATAAAAGCATTTAATTTATTAACTATGTTTTTTTTTCTGTAGTTAGCGCCTGTGTTTATCAGCTTCTAAAAGCAGGATGTGAATGGAAACATTTCGTGTGAAAAGGACCAATCCAAAGTTCAAATGTAGTGAATAATGGAAATCTAATCTACAAAACTCTTCATTGAGATTTGTTTGTTATTTAAGCATCTCAACCAAGGCAATAACTGAAACAGTAAAGAATAATCACATATAATAGTTGTGGGTATACGGGCCGTTAGTCACGCTTTGCAAGCCTCGCAAAGCGAGGCGAGACGTTGGCGCCTGCAGCACCCGGGACAGGCTGCAATGATTGCCGAAGTTGAGGCACGCAGGACTTATGGAGCACATGGGACTTATGATCCGTAGGACCAAAACCCATACATACACTGTGCGCCTCGCAAAAATCCAACTTTAACGACCCAACCACGGAACTGGAAAAACCTAAAAAAAAAAAAATATGCCTAAAATTAACTTACACACACACAGCACAGTGGGAGAGCCAGGGAGCCTGTGAGTGAGGTTGCAAGTTCATTTGAGGCATATTTGTCATTTTTTCACAATCGAAAATCACCAAGCAAGGAAAAAAATGGCTGCTGAAAAAATGCAACACAACGAAAACGAGACAGAAGGACGTAAAAATAACCCAAAGGACGTAAAAACTAGCCCAAAGCAGTAACACTTAATTAAAGCCAAACACAGTAACAGTAAAGCGCGAGGCCTATAAACTACACAGGGGAAAGGCTTGCAATGAGCTCCAAAGGTGCTCATTGCGAGCCACGCGATGAGCGACGAAGGTGATCATTGCAATGCAGGAAAGTTGCAGCTCTCGATGAGCGCCAAAGTTGTGCAGAGGGCCCATAGCCTCTCATTGTGTGGCAAACAGCATTACCAATCTTACAATTTATTCCCGAAGGACGTAAAAACTAGCCCTAAGCAGTAACACTTAACGAAAGCCAGTAACACTTCATCCCACACACTTAACCCAAGCACTAACACAACCAAACACAGTAACACTTAAGCGCGAGGCCTATAAACTACACAGGGGAGAGGCTTGCAATGAGCGCCAAAGGCGCTCATTGCGAGCCACGCGATGAGTACCGAAGGTGATCATTGCAAGCAGGAAAGTTGCGGCTCGCGATGAGCGCCAAAGGTGTGCAGAAGGCCTAAAGCCTCGCATTGTGTGGCAAACAGCAATAGCAATCTTACAATTTTATTCCAGTCATTTTTGACAGGCAAGTTGCTAGTCACATATATTAGTTAATAAATTAAAGGCTATATTTATTTTATTTAAAACATATTATAGTTTGTTAACACATTATTAAAATAAAGGAATAATACTAATTTCTCTTGCAATAATCTTTATATTATCCCATTTGGGTGCAGTCCTTTTATTATCACCAGTCCTCCCTTGTTAGCAAGGCCTCCATCTTGCTAATGCAGGAGTTGCAACTTAATTTGCCACGCATATTGCCCATACACTCTTTATTCTATATATGTCATGTAGTTGTTTCATGTCACCAGTGGGCACGTTTTCACCAGTGACATTGCATGACCAAATGACATACAGTGGACTGTGCACGCATGTGCCTGTGTTGCATATTAATTTGCAACTGCAGCATAAGTAAGAAGCGTTATCAATTTACTTTAATAATAGAATGAATACATAAAAATATGATATGAAGTAGAATATTAATTAAACTGACATTTTTTTCAGACTTTACTAGTCTTTAAGGGATTACAAAATTATTATCTATTTTATATTCTCTGTGAATAAGGAATATTAGGTGGTGTCAGGAAGTGTTTATTACATTAAAATATTCACACATGCTGGAGTCAGTTCTTATGTGTGATTTTTGAAAATCCAATAGTGCAGTCTGCATTTTGCTAGCAAACAAACGGTATATATGAGAAAGCTGGACAGTCATATATTCAATGTTTTAACGTTTTACACAAAGATTCAGTTTTTGTCTTGATCTATAGATAAGCAGATGATGTGAGGATGTTGAGAATGCTTAACCATATCATCTTGATTTCCTAGAAATCTGATACCTTCCACAGACAGGTTGTACAGGACTTTCTGTGTTTTTAGCTCTGTATTATTATTTTAACTAGGAAATTGCCAGTCAAAAATGACGGCAGTAAAATTGTAAGGCTAGCAATGCTGTTTGTCACACAATGCGAGGCTAAGAGCCCTCTGAGCACCTTTGGTGCTCATCGCGAGCCCCGCGCTGAGCGCCTTTGGAGCTCATTACATGGCTCAAAATGAGCTAATTTGGTGCTCATTGTGAGCCTCTCCCCCCATGTAGTTTACAGGGCCTGCGATGATCGCCTTAGGCACTCATTGCAAGCCTCTCCCCCCGTGTAGTTTAGGGGTCTCGACATGAGTGTTACTGGCTTGGGTTAAGTGTTACTGGCTTGGGTGTTACTGAGTTGTTAAAGTGTTACTGAGTTGTTAAAGTGTTACTGCGTTGGTGTAAATGTTACAGTTGCGGAGGAAGTGTTACTGGTTTTCCTTAAGTGTTACGGGTTTGGGGCTATTTTTTGCAAGCTTTAGCCTCGTTTTCATCCTTTTGCGTTTTTTGTCCGCCATTTTCTTTCTCGCTTAGGCGATTTGTGATCGTGAACAAAACAGCAAATATGCCTCAAATTAAGTTGCAACCTCAATCACAGACTCCCTTGCCCTCCCCCTGTGCTGTGTATGAGTGTGTAAGTTAATTTGCGCCATTTTTTCCCCCCAGCTTTTTACTGTTCAGTGATTCGGCCGTTAATTTTGCGAGGCTTACAGTCCATATATGTGCCTGTGGTCCTAAGTCCTACAGGCCGTAATTTTGTGTCCCTCACTAAGTGCTGCAATGAGCACCTTCAGCGCTCATTGCAGCCTAAGTCCTGTGTGTTTCAACTGCTCGCCTCACGAACCTCTCAGCCGCAAACCAAGCGATGTGCGCCACAGGCGCTCATCGCAAGCCGTGCAATGAGTGCCAAAGTCGCTCATTGCAGCCTAAGTCCTGCGTGGTCGCTGGCTTGCCGTTCAATTGTATGAAATAAACTTATGTATCCATTTATAACTCTTTCATCAATATACTGTGTAGATATACAGATTTAATACATATATTCAATATATTCATTTATTAACTCCCTGTGCCCTTATGATATTGTATCTTTTTTTGTACAGCATTCCTCATTTTGGTCATGTTATGGCTCCCATAGATTATTATAATTTTTTTGGCGGTTGCCACACTTTAGTTTAGATTTTAGAGTGTGCATGAGAATCACATAGTCATTGTAGTTGACTGCCATCTTTGATAATATGTCTGATGGTTAAGTCCCTGGCAATGGTAAGTTATCATAAGCAATAGCAATTTGCAGTGAAAAAATGTTACCTTCATCTGAAATGTTACTACAGAATAAACACACCCAAGGCTGCTAACATTTTCTTTAATTTGTTTGTACACTGCATATAGAACTATGCATGACAAATTCAATTTGGTTTTTGTAACATGTTTTTATTGGTATCATTATCATAAAAGTAATTGGCTCATTAGAGTGCACGATCATAAAAAACTGCTTGAAATCTGAAAAATGATGTTGCCACTTACTTTTACTGACAGGATTATATTAATGCAAAAAATAATATATACATTTCAGTGTATAGAAAAGCTTTTGAAAAAAAGTGTGAGGATTATTATATTGGTTAAAATGTTTTTTTATTATCAAACATTTAATTTATCTAAGTGTACCACCACTATGTATCTGCTAAACCGGCACAGGGCAACAGTTTTTAATTATTATTTAATGTATACATGTTGCCAGTTGTGAATAACCATAAAACGTGATGTTCTGTGTCAGTAATGGCATACATTATGTTAGCTTAGGTGAGCACCTCATATTTTATTTGTCAAAAAGCTTCTAGTTCCCAAGTTAATGGTTTTGAAGCTTTAGTTTTTAGTACAAACAAATAAAATGGGACAACTTGTGACTATAGCTTTATTTGTGCGTTATTATTATCTACTGCTGTGAGCAATTTAATGATAAGTTTACCATTGTTTTGTGATATATTATAAATATTAATAATGGTGGTATCTGTATTCCAGGTAATTCATACTTGAAGGTATATGGAAGCTTCCCTGTTTTTAACTTTTTCTAATCAAACACATGTTGATTCGATCTATACACATACAGAACGTGAAAACTTGTGTTCCATGTCCCTTTAAATTAATGGTGAAATATAATTAATATGTTTCTAGGATCTGAGATATGGATGAAGAAACTACAGGAACATTCTTTAATTGGACCCACTCCACTCTCAAATTGTAAGTGAGGTATATGTATTAGATGGAATTCCTTCCCTCCTAAGGAACCTTTGATTAGAACATCTCTTATACTATGTAATCATTTTTGAATGGGTTATTTCCAGGCTAAACATGTCGATGAACAGCCTTGACTGATGACATTTGAGGCACAATGCTATATGTTATCACACCACATTGTCAGCTTCTCCAGTGGATAGAGGTTATTGAGCTTGTTGACTGGACCTTGCACCTACAGTACCTTTCAGTTTCACCCATACTCAACAACACCTTGAATATGAATAAATCTGTAAAAATGATGGTCTCACGTATTTATTTCACCCTATATAAATAGTTTAAAATGAAACAGCATTATTATAGAATTATTATTACGTTATTGCAATTTTAACCAGACTTTGATAGTGTATTTTCAAGCAAAAATAGCTACAAGAAATTGTGAAATTTAGAATTAATCAGTTAGTGTATCTAAAATAGATTATTGAAGCTTTGCATTTAAAATTCACTGTTAAAAATGTACTTATTACCAGGACTATGTAAAGTTATGCTTTACAGCTAAAGTTAATGGGTTTGGGTACTAATTTAAACAAGTACCTTGAAAATAAGAAACATATGCTGTTTTTCACTTGCTCTTAAGACAAAGTGTTACATGAAGTAGGTCACCGAAGTTGAATAATTAATCTAGTAAGGAGTCTCAAAAGACTTTAATGGGCTAAAGTGTGCCCTGAACTCTAGATAAATAATTATGATTATTGGGAGCGAACAAGAACCCATTAACTACTTGAGGTATGAACGGAAGCTGTGAATTTAATGTTCACTATAGGGCAAACTATTGACAAGAGCATAGTAATAGCCATATTTTAAGGTGATGGCTATGGAGTCCTGACTGTATTCATATAGCTACTTTTATAATGGGCTACTTAGCCTCAGATCTCATATCTCATATGCTCCTGAAAATAAGCCTTCTCCAGTACAGTAAAAATAACCCCACTAAATCATCAACTCACTGTGTCTCTTTGCATATGCGCCTCCCCTGCAGAGTGAATATAGGGGCTTGGAGAAACATGGAACCATAGTAATGTTACATAGTTACATAGTTACATAGTAATTAAGGTTGAAAAAAGACTTTCAGTCCATCAAGTTAAACCTGTTAAGATCTCCTTTGATCTGCAATATGCGGATTAGTTATTAATTAAATTATTGATTAAATAATTATTAATAGTATAGTATTGGAGGATGAATAAAGAGTTAGTCCATCAAGTTCAGCCTTTTTAGATCTCTATTGATCTTTTTAATGTGGACTATTTATTATTATTGTTAATTGATCCAGAGGAAGGCAAACAGAAAAATGTCTCAAGTAGTACCACACCTCTTAACTGTCTCTTTTTGTAGAGAAATTCCTTCTTTTCAGTGAAAATCTCCCAACCCCGTTACCTTCTTAAATGTTCCCCATTTAAGGAAATATATTTTTTCCAGTCTTGACAATGTTATTCTTTCCTGGAGAAAGATTTACTCATCAATCAGAATGGCGGTAACACTAGCTAACTGCAGAATTTCTCAATAATATAAGTGTTTTTCAGCCATTTGCAATGAGAATATTAATTTCAAACAATTAATTCTGATATAATTGCTTTTCTTATGCTTGCATTCCACCTGCTTACAGTTAATCTGTTATAGACTAGATGAATTAAAATCTGCTTCACAAAACCCAACCATATGGTCTAATACCAAATTAATTTTGTGCAAACATTGACTGCAAAGGTCATCAGAAGATATTACCATCTCTAGAAGACACAAAACATAACACCTAAAAGCTGTTTTGCTTGTATGATTTTACTTATAAAATAATTTCTCTAAAATAGTATAACATTCTAAGTAAATAAATCTTATTTCAGGGCAGGATAAAAGCCAATCAATATGTCAGTTGATTCTAGCATGTTTATAAATTAGTTTGAATTTAATTTGAGAACAAATATTGATTTATTGTGGTTTGCCTATTATGAATTAGAATTTCAGGATTCAACATTAAACAGTTTGAGGGCTGTAAATAAACTGTTCTTTAACAAATAACTGAATGTCATGCAATGCATATAGAATAAGGCACAGGAGAAATAATTTGATTTGTCTTATACAAAATTGAATATTTAAATAAAGAGATTGTTGCTTCCATACCGTGTGAATGTTACGTAAAAATCAAATGATTATAGCATTTATTTAAATTATCTGATGTATGTTTCCGAGTTTGTGATTGATTAAAATTAATTTTGAAAGCAGTATGAAGGTATTATTAAAATAATTTTAAGCATAGTATAATTAGGAAGTGGAGCAGGAACTCACCTTCAAACTGCTACATGGGGTGATAATTAACAAATAATAACCATTTAGACTAATTGAAGCCAAACATGTTGGCAACCCTTACTGTCCCTCTGTATGTTTCAGTATTTAACTAATTAAGTTTTCATTTAAAATATTTGTAAGGCAAATTGTAGTGGCTTTTAATGTATGTCTGCTTTGTTGCCACATTGGCCTCTTTTACTCCTCCGGCCTAAGAACCTACATATTGAGTCTCATGATCACATACATATACTGAACCTTGTTCTCTTTTTGTTTCCAATTCTGGAGTTGGGAACTGTTGATACTTAGTACAAGAGACATACTGATGAAGATTGATGAATACTTCTCTGTAGCAAATTAACATTTTCACATCAGAAAAAAATGCCTACAATATATTAGTTTCGTCAAGCTGTTATATTGGTTATCTTAAATTTTTTTTATAAATCAGGCCCATTAAATAGTCTAGCATTATTTTATTTTACTCATTAAAGAAAACAAGAAAATAATTATTTTATTGACACAATATTAACAAAACTGCACATGCATTGTCTTCATCACTCATCATGTTATTTTTTTTTATCTCAATTAAATGTAATAACTAAGCATATTACGTTTAGGTAGGTAACATTGAACTATGTAGAAATTAGGTATATGTTAAAGGACCAGTGTAAGCTCTTTTCATGTTAAATCTATTTCTTAGTTCACCATTATTTTTTTAACAAATCAAAGCTTTAACAATCAAATCAAAGCTTTAGCCAGAAAATCTAATTTAAAAACAGTTTCTCATTAATGGCTCCCCATCTCTCTCATTCTCCTTAAGAGTACTGAGATAACATTTATTAGGTAGGGTGGGTAACCTGGAACCTGCTTTGTAGGATAAGGTGATTATAATTACAACCTCATCACCACCTGCATCTCCAAAGTATGCATGCTTCAGGTTGACCACCCTGCCTAATTAATGTTTTCTCAGTTGAATATATATATATATATATATATATATATATATATATATATATATATATAATTTTAGTAGTGCTCAGGACAATGAGAGAGGTGGAGAAGAGTAAAGCAACAGGCATTAAAGAGGCAAACTATTTTTAGAGTATATTTTCTGTCTACAGTTTTGCTTTGCTGCTGTTTGCACATGCATTTTTAATAAAAACAAAAAAATAGGTTAAACATGAAAAATGAACAGTCTTTGCAGTCCCTAATATTCAATATGAAAAAAAAATCATATAATAGTGCTGTTATTTGAATACAGATGAAAACCGTAGTGGGTGAAACGTGTAGAGACATTACTGCAGTGATTGCTACTACTGTATCTCATTGGTAACAACAAATTTTACTTGATCACAATGCAACAGCTCCTCAAATGGAAGAAAACAATTGAATGGATTACAAATGAGTAAAAGACTGTGGTAACTTTGCTCTGCTCAATGTATTGTTCTTAATGTCATCTGTGAAGTTTCAAAACTGATCCAATCAATTGCCTTTTAATATATGATTCTACACGTAAATTCCTTACATTTATTTTATTATTTGACACAGAACAATTCCCATGGTTTTATTGTACTTAAATAATAGCATTCTCAAAAGAAAACTGGAGAGATGACGTCTAAATGCTTGCTCTGTGAAATGAGTTTGACGACAAAATAAAATAGGCTTACCTGTACAATGATGAAAGTGGCCTCTTCGTTCCCAGTTTTGGCCTGTATGGTTTTGGTTCTCCAGCCATGTTGATATCTGCAAAAAATGTTTTTATATTATTCTTATATGTAAATAACAAATGTTTAATTTCCATTTAAACATAATCACTGTTTGGACTTAGTACAGTGTTTATGGTTCAGTGTTTTTTGTGCAGCTCAGGCAGAGATTTTCTGCTGCATTAGGCCTTTATCAATCTCCCTCTCTGATTATCTAGATTCTTCTTCTCCTCCTCATACTCAGTCTTCTCCTTCTCTCCTAATCCTTTTTTTACTCCTTGCCTTTTTTTCCTCCCCAATATCGTCAGCTTTATTGGGTTACATGAAAGTGCTCTCTTCTCTGATCTTGGCCTGCCCTAGGTTGCATATATATATATATATATATATATATATATATATATATATTTATATATATATATATATACACATGCATATATATACATATATACATAAATAAATATATATATATATATATATATATATATATATATATATATATATATATACATAAGTATAAATATATATATATATATATATATATATATATATATATACCCATCATTAACATTATCCTTTATTTGTAAAGCACAAATACATTCCATATGGCTGTACAGGGGATACGTACCAGAAAAAAACAATATTACAACATTGCAAAATAATGAATTCTAGGGGCCATTCCAGAGATATTTTAATTTAAGTGAACCATAAGTCCCTGTTTGCATGTTTAGAAAAGAAGAAAAAAAAGAATTAATGAAAACTGAGTAATATGAAGCTCAGTAATCTTATTTGTTATCCAATTAATAAATAAAAAAGAAATTCTCCAAGCTAAAAACATTTACAATCTCTACCTCACAAATGTCTATTTTTCATTAAAAATACCCAAATATCTCTCAGCCTTCCAAATGTTCATACTTTGAACGAAAGTACCCCATTTATGGGCTATTTTCCAGGCCTGGCTATGCCCCATTTTCTATGATTGCTTCTGTTATTGTCGCTTAAAATCTAGGGAATATATTTGGAAGTCTAGACTGTCAGTGCTTGTACATAGATACATTTCTATATCTCTATAATTAAGCTTACACATGGTGCAAAATGGCTGTGACACAACCTAATAGAGCACACTATTTGCAAAACGATGTGCCCTATGGTCTATTTAGAGATATGCAAATTCTGATTTTTTACTTTTAATATTTTAAAGCATGGTATTTTAAAGGCATATCAGAAAATGTGGGACTTTATTATTACGTTATCTTGTTGTATACCTTGCTTATAAATTGTTTAAAATGCTCACAATCTTAGCAAAGTAATTTATCAAATTCTTTATTTTTGTACATCTGTAAGAAGTATATTATCAATATAGCGATAAAAATGTGTCCGTTAGATTCATTATTTTACAATAACACTGTACAAATCATGGTTTTACAACAGTTTGTCATATAAAATTGACACGCCTTCCATGTTTTGTTACAGTGCGTAAAGGTTTAACTGCTGTATCATAGCAAGTCATAAAACTAGTTCTACTACATAACAGCTGCTGGTTGACAAGTGTACGGAAAAATGACAAATGCACTGCTCAAACTTACACATCTCTAATTATGTACATAATATGAGGCACCAAACTTATTTTCTAAAACTCCTTAGTTCTTCTGATATTATTATTATAAATGCTGTCTGTTTTAAGGGCTAGTTGCACAAAGTGTTCTGCCTGCATATAGTTTCGACAGACATCTGTAACCTATAACTATAGAGTAAGGGCATATTTCAACTCTACTCACAGGACAGGAAGCAGGGGCGGATCTAGTGCCGGTGCACCTGGTGCAACTAGTTGGTGGGGCCCCACTGCTGCAGTGCCCCTCAAAAACTTTTTTTTAAATGTCTTTGTTTAATTTCTCATTACACCCTCCCAATATAATATATACATACACATACACACACACACACATATATATATATACAGGGAGTGCAGAATTATTAGGCAAATTAGTATTTTGACCACATCATCCTCTTTATGCATGTTGTCTTACTCCAAGCTGTATAGGCTCGAAAGCTTACTACCAATTAAGCATATTAGGTGATGTGCATCTCTGTAATGAGAAGGGGTGTGGTCTAATGACATCAACACCCAATACCAGGTGTGCATAATTATTAGGCAACTTCCTTTCCTTTGGCAAAATGGGTCAAAAGAAGGACTTGACAGGCTCAGAAAAGTCAAAAATAGTGAGATATCTTGCAGAGGGATGCAGCACTCTTAAAATTGCAAAGCTTCTGAAGCGTGATCATCGAACAATCAAGCGTTTCATTCAAAATAGTCAACAGGGTCGCAGGAAGCGTGTGGAAAAACCAAGGCGCAAAATAACTGCCCATGAACTGAGAAAAGTCAAGCGTGCAGCTGCCACGATGCCACTTGCCACCAGTTTGGCCATATTTCAGAGCTGCAACATCACTGGAGTGCCCAAAAGCACAAGGTGTGCAATACTCAGAGACATGGCCAAGGTAAGAAAGGCTGAAAGACGACCACCACTGAACAAGACACACAAGCTGAAACGTCAAGACTGGGCCAAGAAATATCTCAAGACTGATTTTTCTAAGGTTTTATGGACTGATGAAATGAGAGTGAGTCTTGATGGGCCAGATGGATGGGCCGGTGGCTGGATTGGTAAAGGGCAGAGAGCTCCAGTCCAACTCAGACGCCAGCAAGGTGGAGGTGGAGTACTGGTTTGGGCTGGTATCATCAAAGATGAGCTTGTGTGGCCTTTTCAGGTTGAGGATGGAGTCAAGCTCAACTCCCAGTCCTACTGCCAGTTCCTGGAAGACACCTTCTTCAAGCAGTGGTACAGGAAGAAGTCTGCATCCTTCAAGAAAAACATGATTTTCATGCAGGACAATGCTCCATCACACGCGTCCAAGTACTCCACAGCGTGGCTGGCAAGAAAGGATATACAAGAAGAAAATCTAATGACATGGCCTCCTTGTTCACCTGATCTGAACCCCATTGAGAACCTGTGGTCCATCATCAAATGTGAGATTTACAAGGAGGGAAAACAGTACACCTCTCTGAACAGTGTCTGGGAGGCTGTGGTTGCTGCTGCACGCAATGTTGATGGTGAACAGATCAAAACACTGACAGAATCCATGGATGGCAGGCTTTTGAGTGTCCTTGCAAAGAAAGGTGGCTATATTGGTCACTGATTTGGTTTTGTTTTGTTTTTGAATGTCAGAAATGTATATTTGTGAATGTTGAGATGTTATATTGGTTTCACTGGTAAAAATAAATAATTGAAATGGGTATATATTTGTTTTTTGTTAAGTTACCTAATAATTATGCACAGTAATAGTCACCTGCACACACAGATATCCCCCTAAAATAGCTAAAACTAAAAACAAACTAAAAACTACTTCCAAAAATATTAAGCTTTGATATTAATTAGTTTTTTGGGTTCATTGAGAACATGGTTGTTGTTCAATAATAAAATTAATCCTCAAAAATACAACTTGCCTAATAATTCTGCACTCCCTGTATATATATATATATATATATATATATATATATATATATATACAGTGGATATAAAAAGTCTACACACCCCTGTTACAATGTCAGGTTTCTGTGCTGTAAAAAAATTAGACAAAGATAAATCATTTCAGAACTATTTCCACCTTTAATGTGACCTATAAACTGTACAACTCAATTGAAAAACAAACTAAGATCTTTTAGGTAGAGGGAAAAAAAAATATAAAAATAAAATAATATGGTTGCAAAAGTATGCACACCCTTAAACTAATACTTTGTTGAAGCACCTTTTGATTTTATTACAGCACTCAGTCTTTTTGGGCATGAGTCTATCAGCATGGCACATTTTGACTTGGCAAGATTTGCCCACTCTTCTTTGCAAAAACACTCCAAATCTGTCAGATTGCGAGGGCATCTCCTGTGCACAGCCCTCTTCAGATCACCCCACAAATTTTAAATTGGATTCAGGTCTGGGCTCTGGCTGGGCCATTCCAAAACTTTAATCTTCTTCTGGTGAAGCCATTCCTTTGTTGATTTGGATGTATGCTTTGGGTCGTTGTCATGCTGAAAGATGAAGTTCCTCTTCATGTTCAGTTTTCTAGCAGAAGCCTGAAGGTTTTTGTGCCAATATTGACTGGTATTTGGAACTATTCATAATTCCCTCTTAACTAAGGTCCCAGTTCCAGCTGAAGAAAAACAGCCCCAAAGCATGATGCTGCCACCACCATGCTTCACTGTGGGTATGGTGTTCTTTTGGTGATGCGCAGTGTTGTTTTTGCGCCAAACATATCTTTTGGAATTATGGCCAAAAGGTTCAACCTTGGTTTCATCAGACCATAACACCTTTTCTTCACTGTGTTCCATGGTATATCTAATGCCTTGGAAATTATTTTGTACCCTGCTCCTGACTGATACCTTTTAACAATGAGATCCCTCTGATGCTTTGGAAGCTCTCTGTGGACCATGGCTTTTGCTGTGGGATGCAACTAAGAAAATTTCAGGAAAGACCAACTAGAGCAACTGAACTTTATTTGGGGTTAATCAGAGGCACTTTAAATGATGGCAGGTGTATGCTGACTCCTATTTAACACGATTTGGAATGTGATTGTTTAATTCTGAATACAGCTACATCCCCAGTTATAAGAGGGTGTGCAGACTTATGCAGCCACATTATTTTTATTTTTCATTTTTCTTCCCTCCACCTAAAAGATTTTAGTTTGTTTTTCAATTGAGTTGTACAGTTTATAGGTCACATTAAAGGTGGAAAAAGTTCTGAAATGATTTATCTTTGTCTCATTTTTTTACAGCACAGAAACCTGACATTTTAACAGGGGTGTGTAGACTTTTTATATCCACTGTATATATATATGAATATATATATATATATATATATATATATATATATATATATATATATATATATGTATAAAATAAATTATGGGTCAAAGCTTTTCATGGGAAAGACATATTGCTCTGTAGCGCTCTAGAGGCCAAATCTGGTCATGCATGATTACGCTTAATTTTGATAAACTGATTAACAAATTAAATTTAAGTTATGTAATGGAAAACAATCCTATAGCATGACCACCTATATCCAAATGTGTGTCCTTGAGAAAATTAAATTTAAATTGAATGTATTACAAAAGTTTTGCCAAATATTACATAAGTAATCATTTTCTGATTACAAACCATTAAATGACAATTCATTCATTATTTCTTGTTGGAAAAGCAATGCATATAATTTCCATTCAAATGCTAATGATGTGGAAATATTTACTGATCTTATAATATTCTTTAAAAATACAAATTAGTCGGCATGAAATTTTACTAACCTTCATTTTGCTGGTAATGCATCCAATAGAAAAATGCATCTTACTACAGATGTGGTCAAAGTATTGTCAAGGTTATAACATATAATACTAAATCATTATATAAGTGATTGCATGTCTTTGACCAACTCATTAGAATTCTGAGTCTTACTTTTTTGAACCATTTGAAACTTTAATGGCAAAATATTAACTCCGTCTTAGTTGTAAAATGGGGGAGAACATGACAGATTTGCCAAGAAAGAATGAGGGATGGAAGTGAATCAACTATTAAAAAGCTCTACACTTATAAGAAAGACAAAATGCATTTGTCTTTATGTTATCCTACAATTTATTGGACAACTCTTGTCATATTTTTTAATTTTACTGTTTTGAAGAACTGCACATGTTTTTATAATGTAAAAAAAATATAGTCTCAAATTTTCTATCATAATTTATAATATTTATTGTGCTGTTGTAGAACCTCAGCACAATGGAAATGTGGAAGTTACAGAACTAAAAACAAGTTGATTAGTTCACAAGGACACATCCACCTGAGAAAGAAATAGGCAGCAGTAAGGACGTATTTTCTCTGTTTCCTTTCCCTTTGTCGCTTCCGCCTTTTGAATTAAACAATCATTTTGTTTAGAGAAACCTATTGTATACAGATTATAAAGAATGGCAAGATGTGCGAAAGTTCCTTGGTCCTTGGTATCTCTGGATTAATAGTGTTTTCTAAGTATATAGAAAGTCTTGTTGATATAATTGTGTAAATACTCTTTTCTTCTTGATTTCTTAGTTGAAATACTGTTCTATAAAAGATCTCTTGATATGTTTGAGTAAACGCAAAACGTGAACAAGTGCAAATACACCAACTTTGCTTTTCTTTCTAAATTTTACTTTCTCAAAACCCATCATTTTTGTAAAACAGAAAGTAAACATAACTATTTTTTGTCACAATGGCCACAGATAATATTCACACTCCCTCTATCTTTTTCAGGCTGGTGCATGGCATTTCAATAACCTACCTGCATCTGCCAAATTATTGCACAATTTTACTGGCAGAGTCTGGGGAAATCTTCTGTCACAGTTTGAAATAAGTAGGAGGAGCTCCAGCACAAAGATGGTGGAAAAACAAGCATTTTTCAGTGTAAGCTTTCTCACAAATGATAGGTCAACTTTTATTTCATAATATAATTCATTTTTTTTAAATTATCTTTGCCACATAAGAGCCATAAAAGCTGGATTGTTATGATTTACTTTTAACACTTAAGCAGTAGTATGACTCCAATAGAAAAATGTGTATGGCTTCTTGGACTGTTTTTTTAAGTGGTCCCCATTGACCTGTTACCTGAATATTTTATGTATATTGATCACTCATGTATACAGTAGCTATCCCCTATACATAATTTGCCTATCCTCTCTACTTCTCATTCACCTCATCTGTATGTATCTATCCTTTCTATGTAATTATTTTACTTATTAATTTACTTACTTACATTTATATAGCGCTTTTACACAAAGAACTTTACAAAAGTGCACAAACGGTATAATTGATCATATTAGAGAAATAAAAATAAATTATAAAGGCACTAATTTTAGTCATTATAGAGGTGGGTTAAAATAGGGAACTTTGAAGAAACTTGTTGCTGAGTTGTAATGGGGGTGTAGTTGTAATGGGTAATTAACCATTATGGCTATGATGGGTGCTTTGGTGACAATCTACTTATGGTATGAGTTAGCAGCTGTTGCTAGTTGAGTAAGTACAACTGATTTGTATGACTCAATAAAGAAGCACAAATCAGAGGAGTTGAGGGAGAGAAGTGCTATCCGTTTCTATGTTTCCTGGGATGGAAGATCATAGAATTCAGACCTGTAAGAGGGAAGAGCATTGATGAGAAAGTCATTATCTCTGCCCGTCTTTCTCTCCTCCCTTCTCCCTCACAATACATTTTCCTTTCTTATAACTCATGGCCCTATTTTAAGAATTCTAAATCAGTGGTTAGATTTGCATGTTTAATAGTTGTCCTTGAAAAAAAGTTGTCTGTAGGAAAAGGTGAAACCTCTGTGAATGACACAACGCACAAAATGTATAGTATCCCTGTTAAATTTTCAGGTCGTTGAAATTTGCAATTATAATGTACCAAGAACATATATTTTCACGTTGCAAGGAAAAGCATCTCAAGATCCTCCACTGAATTATATACAGGGAGTGCAGAATTATTAGGCAAGTTGTATTTTTGAGGATTAATTTTATTATTGAACAACAACCATGTTCTCAATGAACCCAAAAAACTCATTAATATCAAAGCTGAATATTTTTGGAAGTAGTTTTTAGTTTGTTTTTAGTTTTAGCTATTTTAGGGGGATATCTGTGTGTGCAGGTGACTATTACTGTGCATAATTATTAGGCAACTTAACAAAAAAACAATATATACCCATTTCAATTATTTATTTTTACCAGTGAAACCAATATAACATCTCAACATTCACAAATATACATTTCTGACATTCAAAAACCAAACAAAAACAAATCAGTGACCAATATAGCCACCTTTCTTTGCAAGGACACTCAAAAGCCTGCCATCCATGGATTCTGTCAGTGTTTTGATCTGTTCACCATCAACATTGCGTGCAGCAGCAACCACAGCCTCCCAGACACTGTTCAGATAGGTGTACTGTTTTCCTTCCTTGTAAATCTCACATTTGATGATGGACCACAGGTTCTCAATGGGGTTCAGATCAGGTGAACAAGGAGGCCATGTCATTAGATTTTCTTCTTTTATACCCTTTCTTGCCAGCCCCGCTGTGGAGTACTTGGACGCGTGTGATGGAGCATTGTCCTGCATGAAAATCATGTTTTTCTTGAAGGATGCAGACCTCTTCCTGTACCACTGCTTGAAGAAGGTGTCTTCCAGGAACTGGCAGTAGGACTGGGAGTTGAGCTTGACTCCATCCTCAACCCGAAAAGGCCCCACAAGCTCATCTTTGATGATACCAGCCCAAACCAGTACTCCACCTCCACCTTGCTGGCGTCTGAGTCGGACTGGAGCTCTCTGCCCTTTACCAATCCAGCCACGGGTCCATCCATCTGGCCCATCAAGACTCACTCTCATTTCATCAGTCCATAAAACCTTAGAAAAATCAGTCTTGAGATATTTCTTGGCCCAGTCTTGACGTTTCAGCTTGTGTGTCTTGTTCAGTGGTGGTCGTCTTTCAGCCTTTCTTACCTTGGCCATGTCTCTGAGTATTGCACACCTTGTGCTTTTGGGCACTCCAGTGATGTTGCAGCTCTGAAATATGGCCAAACTGGTGGCAAGTGGCATCGTGGCAGCTGCACGCTTGACTTTTCTCAGTTCATGGGCAGTTATTTTGCGCCTTGGTTTTTCCACACGCTTCTTGCGACCCTGTTGACTATTTTGAATGAAACGCTTGATTGTTCGATGATCACGCTTCAGAAGCTTTGCAATTTTAAGAGTGCTGCATCCCTCTGCAAGATATCTCACTATTTTTGACTTTTCTGAGCCTGTCAAGTCCTTCTTTTGACCCATTTTGCCAAAGGAAAGGAAGTTGCCTAATAATTATGCACACCTGGTATAGGGTGTTGATGTCATTAGACCACACCCCTTCTCATTACAGAGATGCACATCACCTAATATGCTTAATTGGTAGTAGGCTTTCGAGTCTATACAGCTTGGAGTAAGACAACATGCATAAAGAGGATGATGTGGTCAAAATACTAATTTGCCTAATAATTCTGCACTCCCTGTAGTTACCGATGAGTAATTGCTGCTACAGCTATAATAAGTGTTTCAATAAGCTCTTGCAAGTCCTATTTAGTACTCTTAATATTTTTGAAAGAAACTTGATACTTTTCCAGTTGCGGGTCAGACTTAATTTTTGAGCTAGACCTATGGGTCTAATAGAATATCGATTTTGAGCAACTTTAGTTAATAGCACTCATAATGTTTGAGGTGTGCTAAAACCAATGGAGATGTACTCCCGAAGTTGCATCTTTGGCTGGCCCTTGATGATTGTGGGTGGGTAACTTGTAATCGGATTCGAATAGCTAATAGGATACATAGCAATTTTAAGCGTGATTTTAAATATGTATAAATGTACAATTTGGCCAATAGAATAGGGCCCAAATGTGGGCTTTATATGAAGAAATGGACACCCATGCTTTAAACTATTTTATTTTATATTGGGCAATTAATTTGCCCAATATAAAAACATGCTCATATGACTGTTTTTCTTATACATCTAATTTACACACATTCCCATACACGTATAAGTGAATACACTTTATTAATGTAAAACATAACTGCATCTGGATCCCAAAAGAACTAGCCCCATTCACAACTCATCCAAATCCTATGATTTCACAAACCCTTCGTGCATGGGGGTGGGCCAATTCTAAATCCAGGCGGTTACTTCCTACAGGGCTATCCCCGATGATGTCAGTCATGTCTTTCCCACAAATTTTGGCAGACTCGAATGACATATCTAAATTTTGGTGGACTTCTAGAAACTTAGATCGAGTAGGGAACTGGTTTATGAATGATAGCTTGCTGACGTACGACCAATTCTGTACAACCCACGACCTACCTGTCACAGAATTCTATATTTACCTGAAAATTAGGAGCTGGGTCAGTAAGAGTTCAAGAGAACTTGGGCTTCCTAGGGCCTCCTGGATGTCCATTATATGCAAAAGCCTACCCCTTACCAAGGGGATTCTGGGCTCACTATATGACACCTTTCTTAACTTCACTAGCATCCAGAAACCCAGGTATTTTACACAGTGGGAGAGGGATCTTGGGGTGGAGTGGGACTGGGGTAGATGGTCAGAATCCTGTTCCAGTCTTTCTAGAGGCTCTCTTAACTCGGCTCTACTGGAGACGTCCATTAAGGTTTTGCATAGAGTCTATTGTACACCTGACAAATTACAGAAGTTTAAACCATCAGAAAGCAATAAATGCTTTAGGGGGTGCCAAAACATAGGGGATCACATACACATATGGTGGTCATGTCCATCCGCCCAGAAAATATGGGGGCAATTAGCCCAATTAGCTTCCACACTTTTCAACAAGGCAATTACGCCTTCGATGGAATCCTGCCTGCTGGGGATTCGAGTTGAGGATTTATCTAAAACACAGAATAGACTATATCAATTAATGGCGGTAGCTACTAAGACACACATGGCCAGGAGTTGGAAGAAAGAGACTCTTAACTTTACAGAGGTGATTAGTAAGATCAATCATTTACTTATAAATGAGCGATTAACTTATTCATACTAGACGACATTGCCCAATTTCAGGCAATTTGGGAACCCTGGTTGGCTTCTTCATTCAGTATTCCCTTAGTATGATAGTATATCACATCATACAATCTTTACACTCTGGCAAAGGAGATCTGGTGGAGGAGCTGGAGGCGAGGGGGGGTCCGGAAATCTACTGACGGAGCGATGGAGGTGGGTGTCAGTTGTATTGGGATGTCTTAACGAGGTATGTGTTGAGGGCTCATAAGGGTGGATGCACTGGATTAGCTCTGTACTTTATGCGAAGATAGCAGTGTAATGGTCTAGTTATTAAACCTGATATTTGTAGCTTTCTCTTTTTAATCTGCGCTTACTGGATGTTTTACCTTGCGTTGTTGTTCTTTTTCTCTTCTCTAATTTTTTTATTTTTATTATTTCTTTTCTTTTCTTTTTTTTTATGTTATGTTATTTCAATTGAAATGTTAACTGTGACTCATGTTACCTTAATAACTAAAAAAGGAAAAATGGAAGGCCTAGTCAGTTAATGATGGGAAACTATTGTACTGCGAATGTTAGCGTACCTTAACTGACTACAGTTGTATTAAATGTTTTATTGTGCATTGCCTTCTAATAAAAGTCTATTTAAAAAAAAAAAAACATAACTGCAACCCTATTTAGTTTGCTGTAAACGTATGCCACTATACTAATAGTACTAGATTTCCTTGAAAATATATCTGTGTAGTAACACAACCTTAATATTTTCCCACTTAAATATTTATCTGTCCTTGGCTTAGATGTATAGTCCTTAACCTAACAGAAGCATGGCTGTTCTCTGCCGTAAATATATTTTTATATGACTTTACATATACAGGGTCATGTAAAGATTACAGCGTGTGCATCCTTTTACTTTAAATTGACAAGATAAGTGTCTGATTTATGGACGTCATTGACCTGCAGCATAACAGAGATGCAGTGCCTCATACTTTCCTAAATTGCAGCCATGTGACTGTCCTTGTGTTACATTACTGCACAATGATAGTAGAAAGAGTTTTGCTACCACATATTTAAAATTTCACATTACAAATTGTTTCATACTTTTTAACTGAAAGGTAAAAATCATCATGGTCTTTCAAAGGGCACAAAATGCAGTATACGTTTTTATTATTATTCTATTATTTTATTATCATTATATTTTATGAACCCATTTGATTTTTATAGAATGTTTTTTCCTAAAATAAAGACTATCTGTACAACAATTATTTCAATATGTCATTTTTTTTAAGGATTGCAAAAAAAATGTTTCTAGAAAGAAAATAATTCAATATAGCCATTAATTTATTATTTGTTATATGCACTTATGCTTATATTGGGATATACCATTTTTGGTTTCTGTTGATCTTCTGCTTCAAGTGAGAGAACATTGAACAGAAACATGGCTTCAGATGTTTCTAGCGAACTGTGGAATTACATAGTGCAAATGTTTTCATCAGGACCAGTGGAAATCGATCAATCTACAGTACCCCCCCCCCCCCAGCCGAGAAAGCAATTGAGAAAGTAACTTAACTAAGGAGGCTGTATTTCCCCAGTAAACAATAATTTATTATATTAGTTTATATTTTAAGAATGAGCATTTACAATAATTTTGTTTACATTTTGCCCATTATCAAGTGCTCTTTCAACATAAGCATACTGTCATACTTTTAATATTAAATTAATGTAGGCCAGTATATATTTTGCCCAATGTAGTGCTTACAACTCTTTGTGCTATATATATATATATATATATATATATATATATATATATATATATATATATATAAATATATATAAAAGCATGACTTAAGCTGATTTTTTTTTTCACATTTTACATAAAAATAATGAAATGTTATGGATGAAACTCAAAACCGATTCACCTTATTCACCACTCCTCTTCAACTGCATCTCTGTAAATTCATCCATTAATTTCCCATAACCTAATGAAAACAATTCTAAATCTTGACCCTAGCAAACAATACCCTCAACGATTCTGCACCCCTATATCTCTCCTCTCTAAGTTTATCTCAAGCCCCACTTAATTTTATCCAGTATCTGCTCATTTCCTCTTGTCTTTTTACCTCCTCCACCTCGTGCCTTTAGGGCTTCTCTCATGCTGCTCCTACTCTTTCGAATATCTTTCTTTGCTATTTGTAGACTATTTTTTACCTTTCCGATATTTAAATGTTACTTTAAAAAAACATTTCAAAGAAGACATTTACCCAAACGCCTAAAACTTACAGATAGCAACAGACCTATTCATCTATTCCCCAATTATCTCCCTTAGAATAAAGATCCCTGCTCCTTCGGTATCAACTTGTTATGCCGTGTTATTTACAGTTATTCCTCATATATCCTTGTGCTTATATCCATTAAATATAGTGCTGAGAGAAATGTTGGTGATTTAATAATAATAATAATAATCACAACTATAATGTAATATTTGTAAGATTATTATTCCAAAATATATATACATTTCCTAAATTTCTGCAACATAATGTTGCAGCATTACATTTTAAGCCGGAAGTGTGAAATATGAAATATATGAAATTTTGAATACTTTGACAAAAAATGTTAACACTGAACCATATGTTCCTTCATGCAACACCTTGAGTTAACCACATATGGTAACATTCAGTTCCTCCTGTTCAGACAATGTTTGTCTACTCTGTGTGCTGTTAGTCCCTTCCTATGGTGTATTATCAGGGTAAATAAAGCTTTAAATCAGTGAAAGCACATATAAGACATTTTGGGAAAAATAAATTGATATATCTCTTAATGAAAAACAATTAGATAAGATTGGTAGATTTTTTTGTTTATTTAATATAAATTTAGGAGAAAATGCCTACAAAGCATCAATAAGATGCTATCTTACTCCAGAATGGTTACAAAAATGAAACCCATCATTTAATTATAAATGCTTCAGAGGCTGTGATGACACTGGAACTTTAAAACATGCTCTATGGGAATGGGATAAAAAAACAGAAGAGGCATTATTGGTGTTACCTATATCAAATATATAAAAAAACACAGAACTTCTAATACATCAAATATTTTTAGCTACTAGAATTATCATAATTAAAAATTGGAAATTAGATAAATCCACAATCGAAGAGAAAAAAATCATTATAAACACACAATGTACATGATATCGGCAGTTATAGATAACATTAAAAAAAATGCATGTCCTATTGAACACTAAAAATAGACACACATAAATAAATTGATAAAAGAACCTAAATAATGATGAAGAATGAGAAACATAAGGAAAAAGAAAATAAAAGCAAATAATTTATCCAGGATCACAGAATAATTTCTTAAATTATCCCACTATCCCTTTTCTTTCCCCTCTAATTTTTGTATTAATATTCTTGGTTTATTCACTCTTTTATAATATTTAAGATATTTATATCACTTGTATAAAAACTAAGAAAGAGAAATAAGAAAAGAAAAAAATAGAAAAATATATTTTTTTAATTTATCACTGTTAATGTTATGAAAAATGATATAAAAGACCATAGACATTTATATTGTTATCAATATATACAACATATATGTTATTTTTTTGCATTTCTTCCTTATTACAATTACAAAATATTTTAAAAAACGGACTCAACCAAATCAGTTTTTTAGGTTATTCATAAAGAATGTTCATACACTGACTTAGGCCCTCATTCAATTGCAGTTTGGCCAATTGAATAGGGCTCTAAATAAGCACATTAGGGCCCTCATTCAATTGCAATTTTGCCAATTGAATAAGGCTCCAAATAAGCACATAACATTTTTTTTTAAAGATGTTTTTGGTTAGTAACCATCTATCCAAAAGCAAGGTCTTCACTAACTAAAAACATCTTTGAAAAAAATATCTTATGTGCTTATTTAGACCCTTATTCATTTGGCAAAATTACAATTGAATGAGGGCCAACATATTTTTTTTTAATACGTTTTTAGGCCCTCATTCAATTGCAGTTTGGCCAATTGAATAGGGCTCTAAATAAGCACATTAGGGCCCTCATTCAATTGCAATTTTGCCAATTGAATAAGGCTCCAAATAAGCACATAACATTTTTTTTTAAAGATGTTTTTGGTTAGTAAACATCTATCCAAAAGCAAGGTTTTCACTAACTAAAAACTTCTTTAAAAAAAATATGTTATGTGCTTATTTAGACCCCTATTCAATTGGCCAAATCGCAATTGAATGAGGCCCTTAGTAAGTAAGCATCTATCCGAAAGGAAGGTTTTCACTAACTAAAAACTTATTTAAAAAATATATGCTGTGTGCTTATTTAGAGCTCTATTCAATTGGCCAAATTGCAATTGAATGAGGGCCTTAGCCATTTGTTTCTAAAGTTAGTAATTCCTGAAAAAAGCATTATTTGAGCTTCATTTTTATGCAACTTAGTGGCTCCTAAATAGTAAATAGCTGCCTTCATGTGCTAATTAGGATCAAAGTCTTCTTGTCTGTCTATGTAGTGGCCAAAACAATGACTCCCAATACTGTTATTCAGTAAGAATCGTTTCCCCTCACCAATATCAAGTACCCTAAATTACAAATTAGCATATTGAGAAAAATATTAGACACAGGGTGGGGGGTGCACGTCCTTTTCTATTGCCCTCACATCACAGATTTATGGGATTATGTATATCATATCATTTAAGAATTACGTTGTAGCTTCATAACAGTAAATACACAGGCCCTCATTCAATTGCAATTTGGCCAATTGAATAGGGGTCTAAATAAGCACATAACATATATTTTTTAAAGAAGATTTAGTTAGTAAACATCTATCCAAAAGCAAGGTTTTCACTAACCAAAAACTTCTTTAAAAAATATATGTTATGTGCTTATTTAGACCCCTATTCAGTTGGCCAAATTGCAATTGAATGAGGGCCATAGTATATTTGTATTCACATTTGAACGTCTAAAATAAGTTTAAAAAAAATGTCCTGCCCAGAATTCCAAAAAATACAGTTTTTACACTGCATTCTGTTAACTTGGACAGGAAAAAAGATTTTTTTAAACTTATTTTAGACGTTCAAATGTGAACGCAAATGTACTATTTATGTACTGTTCTACTGTATGGTGAAGGGCTTCTATCACTGTTTTGCCCACCATATGCTAAATGATGATGCGGTTAATAGCTTCATAACAAAAGACGTTCAAGAAGCACTATTCGATAACCTTACCTGAAGTCTCTCCAGTGACTTCCCTCATAGAGTTTCTTAGCAAACAGATGTGGAACAATGTGAAAAGCCTCCCTTAGCATTACAAGCTAAACACAACACCTCCTTATGACCATTAGGTTAGCAGACTTAAATTAAATATTATTATTATTATTATAACTCTTTATTTATGTGTAGTGCTACTTACAAAGTAGAATAGAGTCCAGAGGGTACAATTAGCAAACTACAAACGGTTGGTACCTATGACCATCTGACTCAACTCTACACTGGATAAGATAATTATGTGTGCGTGTGTCGTTCAGTTGTGTCCGACTTACATGCAGCAATATAAATTGGTGCAGTGTGCTCAGTGGTATATCTTCTATGTGTTGTGTTTTTGTCCGACTCTCTGTGATCTCATGCATCATAACGCACCATGCTGATCCACTTGGTATTCATGGCAGAAATACTGAAGTGGGTTGCCAGTCCTTCTCCAGTGGGCCACAGCATACAGCTCCTGGTATTCCTAAGTGGTCTCCCATACAAGTACTGACCAGGCCAAACCCTGCTTGGCATCAGGGTAGTGTGACCTCTTTGTTCCCGGACTGGAATGGAACTCAGGTTGCAGTGGTGAGAGCACCAAATCCTAACCACTGGACCACCAGGGAACCCGTCAGATACTTATAGATACAGTTTATAGTGGGGTATGTGGGGTATCTCATAACTAAAACCATTTTTTAAACATGTTTTATTATGGTATTTACTTCAACAGCCTCAGACTGCTACGGGTCTATATTTTAATATGCTTTGCCTTTACTTATCATGTTTCTTTCATTAAAAATGAATTAAAATAATATCTATAAGCCATGGTGAATGCCCACTACAGCTTTAGATACGCATTTAATAAATACAGTATTAGGCAGTCATATATATGCTACTAAAATTTGCTTCATGCCAGCTTTTTTTCCCTTGCATTTTGCACACATTGCCTTTCAGCCAGATTGCCATGCATTCATGCACCAGCTTTAAAAATCCAATACTTGCTTTGATTGCCATCATCTTGCAGGAATTGTAAAACATTCACATTTGTATTAGCTCCCAGACATTACTTGATAATCTCCTCTACCAGTTCTACCAACAAACAAAATCTATTCAAGGTGCAGTTAAGCTGCTTATGCATATTTTTTTCAGACAATGTAAGAACTTGTTTGATTAACTGTAGGAGGACAGCTCAGCAAACTGGGAATTTTCTGCCTTTTAAATGTGTGTTTGATAGATCCCTGTTATTTTCCTTGAATGCTTTCTTTAGCAATCTAAAAATCCACAGTGTTGTTAACAGCAAATGAACCGTGTATATAATCAGAATTAATCCCAACCTATCACACTTTTAATTCCCCCCTAAATAATTTGCTGCATCTGAATCATTATATTCGGATACAGATTCCTAGTTAGAATTCTATCTATTCCTCCACCTCCCCAGAGAGAGCCGATACAAAGAAAAACCCTGACACTAGGTAAAGCAAATATTAGACAGGGAAAGTTTTGCACAGATGGATCTTGCAATGAGGTCATACTCATTAGATTGTGAAAGGCATCGCTGGAGAACAATAGCAGAGTGCAAACGTCTACACAGCTATAACATGCATCAACCTTGTACTGGAAGCAGAGCTTCTAGCAAATGAAAAGACATCCATTGTGCTAACATAATCCGATAATTGTAGGTGAGGTATACTAACTCTGCGGCTGTGCTTATGAGAAATGTGCATGCCATGCTAGTATATTAGGATGTGTATATATATATATATATATATATATATATATATATATATATAAATAGTACCCTCAGTACTTTACTACCTCAAGACTCATCGATTTCTGTATACGCCGCGTCTTGATGAGCCAAAAATCCTATGGCACTCAACGCTTCCTTGGTACACATTGTGCTTGGTAAAACCAATTTACATTAATCCTTATGGGAGTTTGAAACTAGCAAATTACGTTTTTGTATATAATATATATGTATGTAATATGTATGTATGTTTGTAGGTATGTATATGTATGTGCATATGTATGTAGGTGTATGTGTATGTATGGAGGTATGTACGTGTGTGTGTGTGTGTGTATATTGTATTGACCAAGAAATAAGCCACATCTGGAAATAAGCTGCACCTTTAAAATTCAATGGGGGAATAAAAACTATACCCCAATATAAGCCAGCCTGACAGAGAAAATGGACAGGCCGGCACACAGAGGTGAGAGACTGGGGAGAGGGGGATAGACAAGTCTAGAGGGGGAAAGATAAGAGGGGGAGAGAAAGACAAGAGGTGGGAGAGAGAAGGGTGGGAGACAAGAGGGTAGGAGGAAGCCTGTGGGAAGGCACAGGCATAATTTTAAACAGCATACAATATGAAGAAATGTTGTAAAAGCCAATTTTTGACAGGTCGCAAAGGTGCCTCTTCTCGAAAGCTTATCTCTTTACATGGTTTGTTAGGCCAATAAAAAATATATTACTTTATACTGCAATACTAGCCAATGAAAGACTGTGTCTCTATAGCATTTTATTAACATGCTGCTGAGACACAGTCTGTCATTGGTTAGCACGCCTAGTACTATAGACTCAATGTATGCATGAGCTACAAGGGGTGGAATTTTTCAAGGGTTGTTTGGAAGGTTTCAGTGAGATTTTAAGCATATGTTAATAAAATGATGTATAAATATGCATATAAAATGTAGAAACTCTCCATCTCCCTTTATTAAAGTGCCTTCAAATACTAACTTAAATAATGTGAATAAGTAATTCAAATGCTTAACCATTTCAGTGCTGTTTTGATCGCAGCATGTCTTATAGCAATCTTTCATCCTTCCTTGGATGTCTATTCTACTCCACACTATTACTTTGAATAACACCATAGACTGTGAATAAAAGTATCGAGGGACACTGCGTGTGCCTTTCTGTCAGATGCTGCTGCCAAGAATTCACGCTGAGAGCTTCCAGCTCTAAAAAATTCTCCTGACACTTTAGGCATAGACATTATTCATCAGGCATTACTGAAAAGTGTTTAAAATATATTGATGTATATATTTACATATGATGGGCATTATGCTCTGCTGATGCATCTTATTATCCGCCATGATTTTTTCCAGTCGTTCAAGAATTAAACTTCTTTATCCCCTAGCGCAGTAGAAACTAATCTAAGGCATAGCCATAAACTTGGTTCATTAACTATGTCAATATGATTTTTTGCTTAACAGCGCCATATCATTTAATAGCAGATAACAACCATTTGGTATATCTACTCATTCCCAGATATCACTACAGTCTTCATGGTTAAAGAGTTGGTTCATTTTTTTTATTTTTTTTTACAGCACACTCTGCAAATTAACCAAATTATTCATGCATTGATTTTGTAAAGTGTTGTATACATCATTTCAAATACAAATATGATATATGTGAACATGAATCACTCACTCGTTACATTGTCAGAAAATCAAATAAATATAATTCTCTGTTTGTGTGTTTGGAAAGGTATTAATATTTCAGTAAGTTCATAGGTGCACACTCTCTCCTATTTAAAGGATAGTTATATATCACAAACAAACATAGACAGCGCTTACAGGTCTTGTAAGACAGAAAAGAGGGTACTGCAGTTCAAATAAAGTCATGGTATCTATCTATCTATCTATCTATCTATCTGATAAACGTATGGAAAAATAAAGCACTATCTACAGTTTTCTGTATTATGATGAGTTGTTTACTTAAATCACAAAGAAAATGCCATATAAGCAGACTACATTTTACCCTATCCATATCCATAGACTGTGGACATCTTAATTATATAGTAGATATTTTAATATTAATTTCCATGGAACACCATATTCACGGAAACCAGTATTGTACTTTACTTTTAGAAACAGAATTGGCACAATATCTGATTATTTCCTCAAATTAGTTTATTTCTGTTTTATTGTTATCTGAGATAGCGGCACAGTTCTGATCCCTCTGCTGCTATTTTTGCTCATGCTATTGGATAGGCACTTCTACTGTTGACTTTAAGTAAAGTGTATCTTGTTGATCATTGTTACTGCAAGATTTACTGAATTCACTAAAAAATTCTACTATTATGAGGTCTACCATGTGAAATCAAGGTTTCCTTATCACATTGCACGTGTAAGGAATGTTTCCTAAGGTCCCAGAAACATAGGTTTGTTGGCAGTTCAGAACCAAAAAGACCCACCTAGCCATTTGTATTTATCTAGACTTATGATTATCCAAGCATGCTTATATTCCTTAAATGTAATTGACTCTACCAACTCTACCACTTCCTCTGGACGGTTGTTCTATGTGTCTCCACTTTCTATAAAGACTTTCTTCCATAACAAAAATATGGAATTTGCACATCATCCTTGCACAGTGACAGAGGCCATGCTAATCTTCTCTGTAATTTTACAATTTTAGAAAAGTTAGACACACTACATAAGAGCCATAATTTGTATTATGATAAAGCAGCCAGTTAACTTAGAATATTTTTTGTAAATTTAGCTAATATTGAGATTGTGCAAATATATGTTAGGTTGTGGCTTCTATTATAATACAAGTAATGGAGACTACTTGGTAAGTCTTGCTATCAGAGTTTACAAATACTGTTTTATATGCAAAACAGCTATTTAGCTGCATGCTGCTGAAAACACAGCCTATTATGGGCTAGAACATCTAGTACTATAGAAGCACTGTATGCATGACCTACATGGGCAGGCCTTTGCAAGGACTGTTTTAAAGGTTTCAGCGAGTAAAAACCTATTAAAATAATGCTTAAATATTATTAATATATTTTATTTTTAGAGAGCCATCAGATTCCATAGCAAATAAATACTTAATTTATTTAATGTTAGAAACAGGAATCTTCCATGTCCCTTTGAGAACATAGCTTCATGAATATCTTGAAGCTTTCTGCTCCATAGGCTCATAAAGAAAAGCTGCTTTAGCACACTTCTCATTCTTCGTTCACCATTATGTTAGTCTATGCATGTCACTTTCTAGTTTATGCGGTTAGATGATAACTGTCCACCAAGGCAGATTTTTTCTTATGCTATTGGATAGGACATCTTACTGTTGACTAGAAGTGCTTTTTAATGGCTAACTTGTGCTTTTAGCAACCATGTAATTTGGGAACAGAACATAAAAGATACTTCACCACAGCTACCGGGACCCAATCAATAACATGGGCAATGAGAGGAATTACTTTTTATCACACTGTATATGGCTCATTGTCACAATAAACCACGATAACTATGTGTTTTCTGTTGGCACAAGTACCCTGTAGTTAAATATTCCCAACTCTTCATACTGCCCAGCTTCTCAGGAACTACAGGTTCAATCTACAGTACAACACACAGACCCCACCAATTGACTAAACACATTGCATTCATGTTGCCTTTTTGTATTTGTCACCCTCTTGTATCACACCTAAACCCTTATGGCCCTCATTCAATTGCAATTTGGCCAATTGAATAGGGCTCTAAATAAGCACATAACATATATATATTTTTAAAGTGTTTAGTTAGTAAACATCTATCCAAAAGCAAGCTTTTCACTAACTAAAAACTTCTTTAAAAAAAATATGTTATGTGCTTATTTAGAGCCTTATTCAATTGGCCAAATCGCAATTGAATGAGGCCCTTAGATTGTAAGTTTGCCGAGTTTTCAATTGTGTGTCCGTGTCTTGGAAACAAGCTCTATGTACATTTGATTATATGCTCAAAAACAGGGCCCTCCATTCTTTATAAGGTGTTAAGTTTGTTTTTTGCCATGTACTAAACCCCTGTACAGCGCTATGGAATATGTTGGCGAGATATAAATAAAGATAATAATAAATAATAATAATAAGTTAGGGTAAAAAGACATTTTATGATTGATGCATAAATACTAAGTTATATATAAAGCAATGAATAAAAGAGACGAAAAACATCTTCAGTATTCTTCCAGTTACTTTTTTTTATCATACTTGTGAGAGTTTAAAGAATGTAAATGTCAATTATGTAAATGTAAATCATTTTTGAAGAGTACAGAAAAGAATTGCATGAACCAGCTCAAAATATTTTTTGCTGATAAGCTTTGATTGCTCTTGTAACTCAAATGACAGTTTGCTGACAATAACTGAAGTGCTAACTGTGTGATTATTTAACTGCTTGAATTACATTGACCTTTTCAAATTATGCTATGCTTCAACAATTTCATAGTTACAGTAGCTAGAACTTGGTTTAGCATCGCCTCATTTGTACGAGCAGGAAAATGCAAGATGCAAATACATTTGCAATGTTGTATGCATATTGCATTTATATTTCTTACCTTTTTTTTTTAAATACTGAATGTCATGGTAACCTGTCATATTGCATAGAGCTAATTTTTATTTAACAATGGTGATTAGTTACTCTGTGACTCGCACTTCGACCTCAATTAAACCACTTATTACCAGCCATAAATTGCTTATCGCTGTTTTGAATACACATGGCTGAAAAAAACCTATTATTATATTTTTAATATTTTTAACAGTTCTGCTCTGGAGCATGTTCTTGCACTTTCTAAATAATAAAACATGGGAAAAGAGAATAAAATGACCCTGAAAACCTAATTGCTATATCCTATTTTTAGTTTAGCGGATTGAGATTCTGCCATATGTCACCAACAGTGTCAGGCAAGATGTCTGTTGTACTACTTTGCTAATAATGAAGGGAAAGATAACCCATGGCTAAGCATAGTTGAGGAGAGATGGGGGTTTGTCCTGGGCAGGATTTAGGTTGAGAATAATCATTAAATTGGTGGTAGGGTAATAAAAGGAGGCGTTGGGAATTAATATAAGGAGGTGATTAGCAGTTGAGGGTAGGATTGGCAATAGGAACTTTATCCCTGCCCTCACTCCCCTCTTTTCTAAGCTGGTGTTGAGAACATTCACAAAGTTGGAAGTTTAAAGTATTAATACAAAATAGGGAAGAAAAAGGTGTACTATTTGTCACAGGTGGGATAAGGCGGGTGTCACAACCCAGAGACGAGGGGCTCAGTACACCCCTAATTCTCCTACAGTAGCTTATAGGAGCAATCTGCAGGTTGTGACTTTATATTCTTCTCAGCATCCAGCAATTCAGATCAGGTCATCACTCATGGAGTAGCAGAGAAATCCCATCACACCATTTCTTAGTTCAGAAGCAGACTGACCACTTTTATTTTTTATCACAGAACGATCTTACCCACACCCCTTCTCCTCCCTGTTAGAGGGGTCTGAATTCTTAGTGTGACCTCCTCACCTCACCACTAGCCATAAATCCTCCTCCAATCCCAGGTTACTAATATCCCAGACCTGTAAGGGGGTAGATGGCATTCCAACCTCAAGGCCAGATGCCTGGCAAATTACTATGTGTGGTTTTCCAATACACTTCTGTTCATATGTGCTATTTGGGAGGGAAACATCCAACATACATGACAAACCACAATAATAGAAAATAAATGCACAAGTGAAATAAGCAACAAGATATTAGTTGCTCTTAACATAACATTGAATAGCCTTAATGTTATCAATGAGATGTGTAATCTCAGTCTCTGATAACAGGTTTATTTTTAGGGCGCAGGGGGTTCCCATCATGGCCCCAAAATCACTCATGACAGAGGTACTCATCTACGGAGATGGGCAAGTATTGCTGAATAATTTTTTTTTTGGTAAACTGCTGTTAAGGTTTTTGTTAAATAAATGAGCTGTGGCCTTAATATTACCCAAATAATGAGTCTGTGTCATTATTGGGGTATGTCAGTAATGGTAATCCTAATGGACAATACAAAGGTCAAGAGAATTCATCCAACTAATTTTAGGAAGTTTTGCTCAGCTAGGGAATTTATAAGAAATGCAAAAAAAAGTCAACAACATTTTTAATATGGACCATACTAGTTTTGAAATGCTTCATGTTTGTGAAGGCAACCATATCTGTTAAAAATTACATCCACAGTGTATAGGTGACTATTGCTAAATATAATCATTTGCCATGGGGTTATTTACAGGGAGATCACCTGCCAAGCAGTCAGTGAACAGGTATTTAAAATGGCATTTAACAGATGGTAAGTGTATGCTGTTTATATATAACATTGGCAGAATTGCAGCATCACATTTTAAGAGCTGAGGACATCATGTATATACAAGTTTTATATGGAGCATCTAATGGCTCAGATGTGTATTTTTTACTAGCATCTGCACCAAATGCAGGAACATGTTTAATTCAGATTATTACTCACAGGGGGCGAAAACACCAGTTTATTCTTGATGCAGATTGTTTATTGCAAAAATCAATGGAAAATTGACACAGCCAGATGTGACAGTCAGATATATAATTTTACATATCATTAAAATAGATGAGATGCATGTTTGTTTATTTTTATTATCTTTCCCTTGTGCATATAAACTGAATGAGTTTGCAATGTCATCATTCTTAGCAAAGCAAAACAAAACTGATTTGCAAGATGTTTAAATGAAAGCTGCCAGTGTAGGTAACATAAATGCAGTGTGTGACCATAGTGTGGCCATTAGACAAATAAAGCAGAGGATTCAAGTGTTATTCCTATGGTATCCGCTAGAATTTAAAGGGACTCTAAAGACATATTTAATATAAATGTTTTAACTTGTTTAAATAATTACTTGTATCCTCTAGAATGCAAATGGCATTTACAATTTACACTTATTCTGGAACCTCCCCCTTTCTTCCTGTTCACTCAAGAATGCTGTTATCTTTCACATCTGTGGACTAAGGCCATGCTGACCGGGGATGGGATTAGCATTGCCAGTGTAATTGATAGGATCAGATTAGTGAGTAATCATGTATTCTGATGTGTGTATCAATTATATCTGGGCACCAAGATATAATGAGAGAAAATAATGCACAGAAGTCAGAGTGCCATCAGAATAGTCTCTGAATTTATTTGGGCGGTAGAATCTTATATAGCATAACACACGTCACAGCTAGTTGAAAATAGTGTTAAATACATATTTGCAAGCAAGTGTCTTAATTTTTTTCTGTCTAACTCAGCAAAATCCGGCTTCCTATAGATATCTCGTATCTCATTAGTTTCTGAAACAAAGACAGGATACAGGAAACAGATGTTTTAAAGAACATTAACGTAAACATTTTACAGATGATGCACTTAAACATTCTAGTAATATACAAGAGGAAAAACAAGCTGATATACTTTTTATAATCATGATATTCTTACCTAATTATTTCATAATGAGGAAATTAATATCTAACAGTAATGATGTTAGCAAACACACTATGACTTATTGTATGTTTGAGTGAAGCAACACAATACTATTAGTGCCCCTCCCTTTTGGGCGTATGCTTAGATCATAATTGTGAAAGATGGCAGCACTCATGAAATTGAATAGTAAGAAAAGGACAGTTTCATAAGCTTACCATCTGTTACTCTGGGGACTTCCTAGAAGTAAGTACAGTAAGCTACTTAAAACATTAATATAAAACCAAATAAATATCAATATCCCGATAAAAAAGAGAATAGTATAAAAACATTTTTTTTAATTATCTGCCACTCATAGTTACATGCTTCTTTATACATTGCACAGTGAAACCTAAACATTGTCTAATTTTCCTAATGTTTCAGCCTTCATAATATTCACACAAATGAGTACATTCTGTTTTTGCATAGTGTATCATTTATTCAAAATGGGGTTTAAAATCACTTTGATCGTTTAAGAACCTTCATGGCACAGGGTTAATATATAGATACCATGGGGGTCTATATAGACCCCCATGGTAATTATTATATTTGGGGATAAGAGGTTAGTGGGGGAGATAATCCACGGGGTTCCCTTTTGTTCATGGCAGGGGGAATACCTTTTGTTCCATGTTTAATATAATATAATCCTGGGAATCCCCGGACACATACAGCCTTATTAAATTGCGATTTGGTAAATTTAAAAGGGCTCTAATTAAGCACATAGCATATTTTTTTTATAGACGTTTTTAGTTAGTGAACGTCTATCTAAAAGCAAGGTCTTCACTAACTAAAAACGTCTGTCAATAAAATATGCTGTGTGCTTAAATAGAGCCCTTTTAAATTTACTGAATCGCAATTTAATAAGGCCGGTAATGTGTAGGGGTACTAGGTTTATGTCATGCTTAGTGTGTTAGGGGGGCATTATTAATACCTTAGTTGTGTCAGATATGGGAAATCAAACTTAATATCCAACTAATTTGAGGCGTTGTGATGGCTTGGAGGGAAATTTGAATGTGACCATTTTACACTATTCAGCTCATTTTACACTAATTAGCTCTGTCTTTATGTGGCTATACATTTTTTGTTGATTTGGATGAATACATTGGAATTTCCATGTCAACTTGACAAGTAAATTACAAGCACCCAACATGTAGATTGCCAGCAAGCAGCCCCATGCAGATCTGATACAGAAGTCAACTAATTACCAACATATCAGTGCCAACCCCCACATTCATCAGGAATGTAGCTAGAATCTAATTATCCCATATCTAAGCCAGATACATAAAAGTCAATCCCTAATTATCTCAAATTTCTTAACTAATACACATTTAAACTGAAGGAAGACACAATGAGCTTTAAGACATAGAAAATTCTTTATGCACTACTCACACACTTTTAGAACTTAATAACAATTATTCAAAAATGCTAAGAAGACTGATTATAAATCAAGCTAAAGTGATGAAAACATGGTTAATAAATTACCAAACGCCTTTTCATATAACAATCTCTTAGCTTGCATTATTACAGTTTGTACTAAAATGATGTTCAAATAGTTTCAATGGGGAAATAAATTTTAGCTAATTAACACATGTACATGTTCTTGGATCATTTATCTTAATAATAATTTTCCGACACATTCAGTATAGCTTTCAGTAAAAAGTGACACAGTTGTGTGTAATTAAAAGCCTGTATCACTAAACTAGATTACCATAGAAAATGTAGTTTATTCACAAAAATACTATGTACAAAATATATAGTATATGTATACCATTTCTGTTGTGGTAATGCAATGAAATGAGTGTAATTTCACACGAAGGATGTTATAGAGCACTAAAAGGTTCAGAGAAGGAGAATGCATAAAATAGGATGAATTAAGTTATGAAGAGTTAGAATTAGACATTTTCTCTCGAAAAATGGTGCTTAGAAGTTGATATGTTTACCTTACGTCTATACTTATTAAAGATTAGAAGAAAAACATTAACTTTAAAGAAAACAAGGATTCTTTGCAGTAAGGGCAGCTAGATTGTGAAACTCACTACCAAACAAGGTTTTGACAACAAAATCAATAGAAAAGTTGGATATATGTTTGAATAAAAACAGAATACAAGGTTATGTTAGTTAAGTAGAATAGGTATGATACTGATCCAGGGAATGATCAGATTGCTAGTTTTTGGGATTAGGAAGGTTTTTTCCTTAAGAAGTGTTTTATGTTTAGTATAATCTTTTGAAGAACTTGTCTTGATAATGTAAATTTTTTTTTACACAGTTTAACATAATTACAGAGTTTACATTTTAACTGTTGTATTCAATTTGGCTTAATTATGACATGCATTTTGTTTTTGTTGAATCCTCGGAGGGATGCATTATTTGCACTTCTGTTGAATTCTGGCTATGAAAAAAAAACACTTAGGCCCTCATTCAATTGCAATTTGGCCAATTGAATAGGGCCCTAAATAAGCACATAACATATATTTTTTAAAGAAGTTTTTAGTTAGCAAGCATCTATCCAAAAGAAAGGTTTTCGCTAACTAAAAACTTATTTAATAAAAATATGCTATGTGCTTATTTAGGTCCCTATTCAACTGGCCACATCGCAATTGAATGCGGCCCTTAGAAATCAATAAGAAAAGTAAGTACCCGATCTAAAATTACAATTTTCAATTAAAAATATTTTATGTACCTGTCTTGGGTACCTGCTAATGTTTTGTTTTGTTACATATTTCACAAGCATGTGATGTTTTTACCAAACTACAGTGATCTTTTAATGAGACAATCATCAATGTTACAGTGTGTTTGGGGGTTCTTCATCTGGATTCATTCACATAATAATATGATTAGGTAAGATCTTATTTTTTTTGTAACTTAGTGGTGTAATAGGCTTTTTTCAAAATATTTATAATTTATAAAAACATTTTTAATCATCAAATAATTATTAATCACACCTGACATTGTAAAGAAATTTCTAACAATATACCAATTCACTTGATACTAAATGCTTTGTGAAATATTTTAAGTAGGCCATTACATCAATGTACCAGCAACTGCAGGACATGATAGGCAAAATACGTAAAAAATCATAAAACCTTGGAAATAAGTGGTTACAGACTCTGACATTTCATTTAAATGATATATGATGTTTAACATGCTGGAAACCACAAAGAGTTGCAATTGTTTCACATGAATGCTATCCAGTTTATACTGATGATTAACCCCAATAAGCAAGAAAAAATATTCTCAGAAAATGTATATTAAAAGCCCAGTAGCCTGACAATAAATCTTAAACATATTTGTCAGATTAAATTGAATAAATTACTATTCATTTGATTAGATTTGCTCCTATAGAAGAAACATATTACATTTTGCTTAGTACTATATGTATAGACAACACACACATATGTAATATATTTCTGAAGAATGCCATTATTTTCTGAGAGACCATTATATTAACAAGGTTAATGCTTTACAAAAAGGATTAATTAAACTAATTTGCCTATGAAATTATTTTATTATTAGCTAATTCATAACAATAGTACTGCCAATGCTCACACTGAAGCGTTACAATAAAGAGTATAGTTGAATAAATAATAAATTATAGTATTTATGGATAATAGATTGGCCAAGAAGATGGCATCAGATTCAGTACTTAACTGTAAAAGGGGTTTGGGATTATTTTTGAATAAGTAGGACATACAAGCTTGTGCCGGATAATTAGAAGATGAGGGTACTGATCTAAGGAAAAAATCAGATAGCCAGTGTCTGGAAGCATTTTTCTCCTGTTTTGATATTTTTTTGCTTGGCTTCCTCTGGATTAAATAAAAAAAAATCACATAACCTAAGGAAAACTTGATGGACCAATAGTCTTTTTCAACCTCAGTTACTACTTAAAGATCCTACTCTTAAGAAAATTTAATTTCTGTAAAGTATTTAACCAAGTGTAAAAATAGATGTATTAGTAGAAAATAACCATTGACGTACAAGGAAATAATTAAAAAGATAAGATGTATTCCTAAGTATAGTGTTATTACAAGGATACCCCAAACCATATTTTGTTTGCTTAAGTCTTCATTGTATTTAGGTAATTGTTGGTTTATGTGGCAGATGTGACCCTACGATGTATTTATCTTAGATGGTTTATCCTATTTATTTTGAAGCTCCTTGTCATTAAGGAAAGAAACGTAGAAAACAATTAGTTACTGCGATAACTGAAATAAAGTATAATGACTAAACCTTCCAAGGATAATGTCTCAGAAAATGTGCCTTTATTTGTTACAAATGGCATGGTTTTTTCTCTGTTCATTATGATTCATCTACTCAATTGATTTTTTAGCATGTGACTCATTGCATTCATCTGTCTAAACTAAATTGCAAGCCACGGCCAAATATGTGGCATCACTTGAGATACCAGTGGATCAGGACACTAAAGGGATGGTTGTCCACAGGAAACGTAGGGTATGCGTACAATGATGGCTATGTTCACTATTCTGAACGTTTTTTCATGAGTGAGGGACATGTGGCCAGCTCCTATAAGATCCAATTATACATTTTCACTAAACAGCTCTGAAGAGATCACTTTAACTTTTAAAGAGACTGTATATTAAAGGTACATGGAACACAACTGTTTTTTCATGCATTTAAAAGAGAATGTTTTGAACATTACAAAAGTTGTTTTTGGCATGAAAAATATTAGGAAAACCATTTTTAAACTTAGTTGAAACTAACAACAAGGGCAGAGAGCATAATATAGTCTGCAGATCTCATTGGCTGGCCATGGACAAGCCCCCAAGAGCAGTTACACTTCTGAATATGTTTTGTGCTCTAAAAACTTTATTTGGAAATAGAAAACACATTTTGACACATTATCAAATACTCTCTTTCTGATGCAACCAAGACAAATATTTCATGTCCATTAAAAATGTTTTAGAGGGATTTCTCTCACTCATAAGAAATACTCATTATTATTATTATTATTATTATCTTTATTATTATTATACTAGAATATTGCCCGTCAAAAAATGACGCAAATGAAATTGTAAGTGAGCTAAGGGTATTTGGTGTATATAATGTGGCTGATGTAGCGTTGTTCGTTTTCTATGTCGTGCAAGTTTTTCGTAATATTCGTTTTCTATGTCTTGCGAGTTTTTCGGAATATCCGTAGCTGTTTGGTGGGCTTTTTCGGAATATCCGTAGCTGTTTGGTGGGCTTTTTTGGAATATCCGTAGCTGTTTGGTGGTGTTTTGCGTGTTTATGGTAGTGTTTTGCGTGTTTAGGGACCTTTAGCCTCGTTTTCGTTTTGTTCGGCTGCAATTTTTTCTCTTGCTTAGGTGATTTTCGGGTCTCTAAACTCCGAAACTTGTGGTTAAATGGAGGTGTAACTTCACTTGCAGAGGTCCTCGGTGCTCCCCCTTGCTGTGAGTAACCTTTTTATGTGTTTGTTGTTTGTATTTGTTGTGTTTGTAATGTTTTTGGGGTTGCGCGGGTTGCGTCCTTGTTTTCTAATCTCGTAGGTGTTTTTCGGCAAATACGTAGGTGTTTGGTGGTGTATTGCGTCGTTTTTTTCGGCGGCCATATTTTCTCTCGTTTAGAGAATTTTGTAGTGTCTAAACTCTTTTAATTTCACTTAAATTGAGTTGTAACTTCAGTTTTCAAGGTCCTGAATGCTACCTCTTCCTGTAAGTAAGCTTTTTATGTATGTGTTGTGTGTATTTGTTGTATTTTTAATGTTTTCATGTCCGCGTGTTACGGCCGATTTTTGCGAGGTCGTAATGGGTTGTAACGTGTCTTGTATTTTGTTTGCGTTACGACGTAAAGTTTGCGAGGATCGCAGTTGCTGGCAAGGAGCGCCTTTGGTGCTCCTTGCCAGCAACTGCGACCCTCGTAAATTTTGCGAGGGTTGCAGTTGCTGACAAGGAGCGCCTTTGGCGCTCCTTGCCAGCAACTGCGACCCTTGCTTCGCGAGGGCCGCAGCTCGCTACGCGAGCCAGCAGCGTTAGCAACAACTCGCATGCTCACAACTATATATGTGATTTTATTTGTAGTGTGTCAACAGATTTTATAGTGCTAGGGGTAGATTAAACTCACGCACAAACATATACATGGATACACTTTGGCGCACATTTTTCATATACATTGGGACAAGAGGAGGTGAGGGCCCTACATTCATGAGATCTTACAATCTAAGACATGATAGAGGTTTCAAAGACATACGTTGAGTAACCTAACAGGACCAGGTAAGGAAATACAAAGTCGGGCAATTAAGTTTTTTGAGTTTGATTGTTTTCCTGTAAGAATTGTCCATTGACTCTAATGAATGTGTGCTGTGACCTCTTTATTGCATATAATAGTTGTCAAACTATGAAACGTTGTCACGCTTTGCGAGCTCGCAAGAACTGTGTCCCTCGCAATGCAAGGGACGCAGTTCGGGCCGCAAATGAGGAGGTTGCGCAGGTGGAGGCTCTACGACGCCTCACAAGCGGTTACAAACAGCCACAGAAGCAGGACTTTGAAAAACAAACTATAACAAGCAATGACTAAATACGGACTTACACAAAAAAATACAAGCTCGCAAAAATACGAACCGCGCACAGCGAAAAACATAAAAAAAACACAAAATACACACAAAAATAAAATAAAAAGATCACACACAGCAAGGGGGGGAACCCAGGACATCTGGAATTTAAGTCCAATTTACAGAGTTTAGACACTCGAAAATCTCCTAAGCGAGAGAAAAAATGGCTGCCGAAAAAAAGGAAAACGAGGCTACACGACCCCTAAAGCCACAAAACACCGCCAAGCACATACGACTTTTACAAAAACCTGTACGAGGTTCAAAATACAATATTAGCAAGGACGCAAAATCATCCACACCCGCATACCACATACACAATCGCCGCCATTTTACAACACTAACTTACACAATGCAGAAGTACACAGCTACACAAACGGTTTCCCCTCGCACACACAGCCTAATTACACTAAACACTGCACAAATTGCTGACACTTACACCTCAGCTCAACAACAGTGCAAACCTACATTGTATGCTGCAGGAACATCAAAACAGATTGTCAGCTCTTCAGCACATTGCTTGCTTCATATATTAATTACAAATAGGTAAAGTACATTAATTCATGATTTCATTAATTAATTGATTATCATGAAAAAATACATATACAGAACAAAACACCACAATATCGCAATAAACGACAAAGGCCTTCATCTCGCACCTCACAAGGAGCGCCAACGGTGCTCATAGGACTCAAAGTACACCAGGACAGAGGCTCGCAATAAGCACAAAAAGAAGATCAGCGCGGACCTTACAATGAGCGCAAAAGCGCTTCTGATAACAAAAAATACACCAACCGAGAGGCTTGCAATGAGCGCCAAAGGATCTCAGACGACCAAAACACTTACTGTCTGTGGCAAACTGCATTACCTGCCTTACAATTTTATTGTCCCATCATTTTTGACGGGCAAGTCGCTAGTATATAATAATGATTAATAGCATTGTTAAAGAATATCACTAGTAATAGCAAGCAACTAACTGGTAACTCGTTTAAAAGTCACGGCCTGAGAGCCTTATAAAACTGCGATTTGGCCAATTGAATAGGGCTCTGTATAAGCACAGAGCATATTTATTTTACAGACGTTTTTAGTTAGTGAAGATCTTGCTTTTGGATAGAAGCTCACTAACTAAAAACTTCAGTAAAATAAATATGCTCTGTGCTTATATAGAGCCCTATTCAATTGGCCAAATCACAATTAAATAAGGCTGAAAAAGTGAAGTTGCTAATATGACAAATTATATTCGTTTTCATGGTACTAATGTGATCAAACCTCGAGTTTCTGTTAGAAAGTTCAGTGATTGAGTAAGAAAGGTGAGGATGACAAAGAAGACCGAGACTATTAATTACAGATAAATATTCATCTCTACCTTGCAGTGAACTAGCTGTAAGTCTAAATCATTAACTAATGCCCTCTAATTAATAGAATTGATATTTAAATGAGAAATGTGTATTTAACCTAAATTTTGTCAGACCAGCACTATAACAATTACTTTCCTCACTAATTGCTTTTCTCTAGCCTTCACGAGAAGCTAATGATGTAGTAAGATCTTTATCAGTAACAATTGTTTTTAGAACTTTGACATTTTGAGTTATAATGGAGGAGATAATTAATAAATGAAGACAACAAATTGAGAGGCATAGTTTAATATAGCAAACCTAATTAAAGCAAAATTGATGTTATTTACTTAATATATGGGTATATCAAGTTATATTAGCAGATTTAGTGTTGTTCATATACTATTTTGTTCATATTAGAAGCTCTGCAATGCCTTTGCAGCATTTTACTGGTTCCCAAGGGTAACAATGGCTCTCTGAAGCTCCCTAGACTTTATTCTTATGTTTAGGCATTCAGTCCAAGACATTTTTAAAAGGAATGTGAATTGAAAGAGAGCCCTTACTCATGCTCACTATTACATTTAAGAATAGCTTTCACTGAGGCTACATGTGGGAATAGCTGTGGTGATACTTTTGTGATGAAATTGGTCTGGAAACCAATTTGGCATATGTGCAAAATCTATATCATGGGGCATTATTCAGTTGGCAGTTACTAATTTTCACCCTCGCCACCCAACACCTGCCAGAAACTCAAGTATGTGTGTCAGCGTCTATGTGGGGCAAATTATGTATGTGTATTTGTGAAAGTAATGGCTTGTTTCATTGTGTCTGTGTGTGGCATAAGTAGCGCACTCATAATGTATATGAAGACTTGTTTTGTCAAACCTAATTTTATTGCCAATGCATTTCAAAATAAGAATAATTTCATGACAGCATACACATGTACTGAGAGGTGTGCCTATCAATGTAACTATCACAGAGTGAACTTGCTTATAGGAAATTCTCCAAATTCCTAATTATTTTATTATTTATTTCCATATTGAGGCCCTCATTCAATTGCAATCTGTCCAATTGAATAGGGCTCTAAATAAGCACATAACATATTTTTTTAAAATAAGTTTTTAGTTAGTAAACATCTATCCAAAAGTAAAGTTTTCACTAACTAAAAACTTCTTTTAAAAAAATATGCTATGTGCTTATTTAGAGCCCTATTCAATTAGCCAAATCACAATTGAATGAGGGCCTTAGTTATTTTGGCATATCGGATTTACCTGTAGTGAGATGAAGCAGCAATTATAGCAATGTAAATTTAGCACACTTTTACCATCTCTTCTTTCTGTTGATTGGCAATTAAGTTTCTCTGTAAAAAAAGTAAACACCTGCATGTCACTATTAATTACTCAAAATGCTAATATTGCCAATATAGTTAGAACGTAGCATTGAAAGGCTAAATATTATGGTAGTTGAATGATTACTGCAAAGCTAAAGGCCAACCAAACCTAAATTCACTGAAGTGCATCTTTATTGAGTCTATCTTTCTGTAATATAGTTCAGTGCTGTTCAACTATTTTGGTTTGCAAAGATTATTTGTGCCAAATTAGAGTAAAGACAGTGAGGATTTTTTTTTTAACAATTTATACAGTATAGCCATTCTTCAAGCACCTAATTCTAGTGAGGGATGTTTTTAAAATGTATATCTAAATTGCCTTGTTTTTATCTTTTTCTAATCTAACATGCTGCTATCAGAAACACATATTGCATTGATTAATTCTATACACATACTGATTTATTTTATTTCAAATTAAAACTTGTTTTCCACACCCCCATTGTTACTTACATAGGCTCAGTGAACCTACCAATAAAAACTCTGCATTTAGGTACATAGTTTAACCCTTTACTAACCTTCAAGCCAGGAACAGCTCAGTGAAGACATCCACACAGCAATATATGGGCTCCTCCTGCTTCCTGTTCCCTGGTGAAAACAGGACTACACATCCCATGATTCTTTGGTGCACAAACTGGCTTTACAGATTAATACAAATGTATTAGCTGCAGTGATTGGCCAAAATGAACTATGAATGATATGCTAATTTAAGCAGGGATATATAGGGATGTTAACTCTGAAAATCTACTGCTTGTAAACTCAATATATTTAGCAAACGTCTGGGCGAGGTTTTTAACATTTATTTTGGTATTTTTCATGCAAAAAAATATTTTCATAAACTACTGATTCTCCTCTATCATATATGTTCATAGCCCAGATAATTTAAATATGCCTTTAATATTAAAATAATCAAAGATCTCAATCACATTACCCTCAACAAACAGCTGCTAAGTAACACAATTGACTGGCAGCTCATGAACATCTATTTAATCAGAGATCACATTATAGCAGTAGATCAAAAACCCCACTACTGTCAATAATTACAAATTGCATTTATTAGAGACCTTGAGAAAGAATTGTGGCAGGAACAAAGCATTACCTTTCTCATCATATGTAAAGCAGTATTTTTAAAAATAAACAACATTTGTAAAAAATATATATTATTATTATTATTTTATTATGTTGCATTTTAAGTATTAATGTACAGAAAATTGGTTCACAGCCAATAGTATAGTTAAAAGCAAAAAGTACAGAGACGTAATATGGTAGCGGTTTTAGCCACCACATTTGTAGACATTATTCTACTTATTACTCTTTATTTATAAAGCATTAGCATTTTTGATAGTGCTATTGCCAAAGTAGCAAATTACAAAGGTATAGACTAATTCTAAGGTAAATAGAATACAGACACAATACAATGCAAATGCAAACCAAATGGGTCATCAGTCAGCATGCTTGAGTTGAGGTCCCTACTCTGAAGAGCTTACAAGATATTTGGGACACTGAGTTGATATATCCAAGAACGTTAGACTGTCTCAGGACACAATTTTCCCTGAAATGTAAGTGTTATTTGTCATGAGGGCAAATACTCTTTATATATTCTTCCCTAGCTATTGCGATGGCCATACACTACATGTGATTTTTTTCCTATGGTTTCTGTTACCTGGGTGCAACCGCTAAAATATTTACTACCAGTAATATGACCAGTGAACCCTGAACTTTATTTGGTACTGTTATCTTTCAAGAGGCTTACCAGCATCCTAGAGACTGTAAGAAAACATTGAATACTTTGCATCAACATTCATTAATACCAGCAAATGAGTCAGAAGACCTGACTCTACACAAAGGTAGGTACAAACAATAAAATTTGTATTATCACTAGTTCAATTATTTAGCATGAAAGATACATTTGGGTAGAGTTATATTAATCACCCAGCACAATGATTAATGTTACAATTGCGCCAGATACCAATAACAGATAAAATAGTTTTTCATATTTATAATGGACCAAATATTCAAATGTATTTTTGGTGATTTTAGCACCAAAATTAATATTATTTTTTCTTTATTATCCGAGCTACAGCAACAATGTTTGTTTCTGTGAGCACCAATAATTTTGAACAAAGATTCTGTGTTCACAAATAGCTAATTTATCTCTATGGAGTAGTGAGCCTCTCAGCACCATTGAATAGCCTATTATAATAAAAAAATGTATTAAATACAGCAAGGCTCTCCTAAACACAAGCCTCGATCTAGGCCAGCATGTTCTCACTACCCATATTATGTGAATTTCAACTAAAAGCTTGCAGTAAAAAAGCCACAAACCCAAATCAGTGTATAGTGTAGCGAATTACAAATAAAATGAGTAGAAGCTGCTTGTTAGTAAGAAACATGAATTTAAAATCTGTAGAAATTAAGTTTACTTTAAATAAGTGGTTGGACGAGAAAATAAAATGATTATAAAAATATGGAAAATGTTATATTGAACATGGCAGGTTTAAAGGGCCATCGTAGTTCTATATTAATATGTACTAAAAAAAATACTCATAAAGTAGCATAAATATTTAGGCTATGTGAGAAATAAAAAATGTATTATTTATTTACGGTGGAGGGCTTCTATCTCTCTTTTGCCCACCATAAAGTAAATGATTGTTGTGGTGAACTACCTACTCATAAGGCCCACAACAGAAGCTGAGATCCAACTCCATGCTGATGATAGCCAGTAAGCTTGAAACAGCTGTACATGGATAGGATTCTCAGCTTGTGTTTATTCCAACCTTTGCATAAAGGCTGTGTAATGCAGCGGGCATAAGCTTAAAGGAAGCCATGTTTTAAATGGGCTATGGATTAAAGAGCATGGCATTTGTAGGCACACTTGCATGTCCATGCTCAGCTTCCCAGAATGCAGTGTAATAACTGTTTTTCTTAGAATTCTGAGCTTGAAGCAGGTTTTTTAACTTGTTTTAGACATTCAAATGTTAACACAGATGTACTATATATATACAAAAAGGGGAGGGGGAGAAGTAGCGCATGTTCTCCTGGTGTAGGTCACTACAATATATTGGATGGACAAACAACATACATAGGTAGATACCCTCACCTTAATCTGCCTCATGGATATGAGGTGTATTTTGCACTTCTGTCACTGTAGGCTTGAGTAGTCTTTTCAATCACTTTTACCAAACTGGTATGTTCTCTCCTAGAAACCTGCTCTCATACATGCAATCATCCACAGTAGGAGGCATTTTTAAGTACAGAAAAAAGTAGGTGGGTGAACCATCCAATTTCAATTGAAAAAGTATTTTTATTTATAAAGTAGATTAATTCTATAAAAATGTACAATAAAAATAGTATATCAAAAGATAAGCAATATATATTAGTAGTAAATAATTCCTTAATCCCTGTGTGAATTGTTGGTTCACACAATTCAAATAGCGCTCTTGGTGATGATTATGACCACATGCATGGTAATATAAAGTTTCATATAAACTGGTAGTAGTCATCAAATGCGTTTCTTCACTTCTCTTGCGGCTTCCTTAGTGATGTGTGGCCTTGTAAGACTGTGAGCTCTGGAACTCTCATTTCTGTGTGTGTGTGTGTATATATATACAGTGGTAACTTGGTACTTGTTGCTAATTGGCTCCAGATAAAAATAAATAGTGGTATATATATAAATATATATGTATATATATATATATATATATATATATATATATATTTATATATATATATATGTATATATACAGTGTATATATATATATATATATATATATATATACATATATATATATATATATATATATATATATATATATATATATTACAACCTTCTTACCTGACATAAGTTGAATTTCACATAGGAAATACTGAATAGTAAATCAAGGGATCATGTGAGATGCACTTGAGATGCTTTGTAAATACCCATATTTAAATTTTCATAGAGAAAACAGTTGGCCACACTGACCCTTTAATGCTTGTGTAGTTTTAATTAATATATATTTAGAACAAGATAATGTGTTTGGTGAATAGGCAATGAAATAATGGATTTACTGTGGCAGAATTATCAAAGTATACCATGAATATATTAAAATGTTATCATGTATGCATCGGACAATATCTCCTCTGCTGAGATGTTGAGATGTAACTGTGATCATAGACTGTGTGAGCTTAAAAATATGCCTGCTTGACACTGAGTGGTAACGTAATACCTAGGTGACAATGAGTAATGACCATGATACAAGCTCTCCTCCAAAGATAAAATAGCTACTTTCATTCAAAACCAAAGCACTGAACCTAAAGACGTGTCACAGTCATGCATTGGCTGCACTTGCCAAATGCTTAAAATCATTCAACAGGAATAATTCAAAAACACTAGTGTTTGTACTCATTTTCCTCATGTTCTGTAAAGCATAATGCCTTGTTTGCTATGTACTCTATTAAATTGTGCCTGCTGTATTATTAGATTAGTAGCAATGTACTTGCAATGCTGCCCGACTTCTAATTTCAGCAGATTGCATTTAGCACGATATGTCAAATCATCTTAATTAAGTTTCAGAGCTGTTGTCTTAAGTATTTTGCAAAGTATTCAATGTGAATACAAAATATAAATAATATGATAAAATTGCACATTCATTTTCTTATCACTGGAAAAAAGGTAGAGTCATTTTCAACTAAAATCTCAACATTTCTGTTTTAATGAATGCTGCTCCAGGTAAAACACATAATAAATATTGGCTGTTGAGTTTCTGTGGGTCAGGAACATAAACAGATCAATATCTCACAAAGACTTTTTGTGATGAGAGCCAAAAATGTATAATTCTGTCTACCAATGTACTGTAACTAACAGATAATGAATGCGCTAAGATATCGTTTTTTTTTTCTGTAAATGGCATTATGTCATAAATAAATGTACATCGGAACATTACTTATTTACTAAGGCGTACCGAACAGTTTAATGTATCCTTAATGGTGTTTTTGATGACCTCTGTTACCCGTTGCAAAGTACGGACTTTGGCTTCATTCATACTTATTACAAATGTGGTGCACAGGGCAGATAATACATTACATTTACAAAAAAATCAAGTTAGAAAATAAATATACAGTATGTACTGAAATGTTACATAAACTGCAAAACATTCAGATGCTCCTCAGGTTTCACTAACTGGCTATTTTCATCAAATTTGGAAACTATACTACTTTTATTGTCTAGTTAAACTAATTATTTATATTCCCCTATACAATATCAATCTATACATGAATTTAAACATAAAGAGCTATAACTAAGTGCAACAGAGCTGAAAATCCTACCTTTGTTTAATAGAAACAATAATTCATGTCAATACATTTGCTGCAATAAGCAAAATGCAAATTTATGAATAATGATTATTCTCCCAAACATATCTCCCATAGTGACACTTTATAAACTCTGATTTACAGTAACATATGTACACTTTTTACAATTATTTATATTTCGGTTATGTATAATGCATAATGTTTGGCTTGTACGCATTAAGAAAATGTATTACTACTTTTTTTTGACTTGGACAAGAATATATTTGTTGTTTGTGTTTTTTCCTAAATAATTTACTCATGGCAGAGATTAAATAAAAGCATATGCATCATGAACTGGAAAAGACCAAATAACTTGAAGACCTTTATGGTCATTGATGTTGGGTACATGTGGGCTGAATTCCAATATTATCCCTACAGGAAAATTAGGACAGTCGGGAGTATAACTACAGAAGAGATTGGTTTATTCCTCTACTTAACTGGAAATCACTCAATAATCTTACTAGTGTTTATTTAACAACAAATATACAAATATATATACACACACATATATATATATATATATATATATATATATATATATATATATATATATATATATATATATTTTTTTTTTTTTTTTTTTTTATATATATATGTATATTTCACAACCAATCACCTTATGCTTAAATGCTTCTTTCGGAGCCTCATACTCACAAAGATATACATATCTAAATTTTCTATTTAATTACCTCCCCTACTTCAACATTTTCATATTGAGCTTGTAATTTTGCCACTCTCCAAATTTGTATGATAAAACAAAAATGTGTATTCAATGTAAAATTCCACCTGGTGCATAATATTAACATATAAATGTACAACACAGGGGCATTCAGTAGGACAGTTTGACATTATTTAGTGGTGAGTACAGAAGATATATGGGTTCCCTGGTGGTCCAGTGGTTTGGATTCAGTGCTTTCACCAATGAGACCTGGGTTTGATTCCAGTCAGGGAATCAAGAGGTCACACCACACCCTGAAGCCATGCAGGGTTGAGCCTGGTCAGTACTTGGATGAGAGTCCACCTAGGAATGCAAGGAGCGGTATGCTGTGGCCCATTGGAGAAGAAACTGGCAACCCACTCCAGTATCTCTGCCATGAGTACCAAGTGGATCAGCATGGTGTGTTATGCTCCATGAGGTCACGGAGAGTCGGACACAATGGAACAACACAAACACACACAAAGATATACCACTGAGCACACTGCACCAATTTCTATTGCTGCATCTCATTGTTACTACAATCTGGTTTTGTAATTATTTGGGGGAGGGAAACATCCAATATACAAATAACATACTCACTCGGACACTCAGACCCTCTAACAACGAAAAGAAGTATATGAATTATAACCATTACACATTTATTATTTTTTGTTCTATATAAAGTAATTATCCATAGCTGAATTTTGCCCATATCAAGTAATTACCGTATTTTTCGCCGTATAAGACGCACTTTTTCTTCCCCAAAACTGGGGGAGGAAAGTTGGTGAGTCTTATACGGCGAATATACCTTTTCAAACTGCCTCTGTCCTCTTGATCTCACCCCAGCGCTTCCTACCAGCATCGCGTCGGCCGGTGCGTCCTAGTGACGTCACACACGCAACGCTGAAGTACACGAGGAGTGCTGGTAGGAAGCGCTGGGGTGAGATCAAGATGGCAGAGATCAGAAGGAAGGTGAGGATCAGGAGGGTCAGGGAGGGTCAAGGGCTCCCAAATGCTCCCAAATGCTGCAGTATATGTATGTATGTATGTATGTATGTGTATGTGTGCATATGTGTGTGTGTGTATGTATGTATGTGTATGTATGTGTGTGTATGTGTATGTGTGCATGTATGTGTGTGTATGTATGTGTATGTATATTTATGTGTGTATGTATATGTATCTATATATATATATATATATATATATATATATATATGTATATTTATGTGTGTATGTATATGTATGTATGTGTATCTATATATATATATATATATATATATATATATATATATATTTGTGTGTAATGTAGATGTGTATCTGTGTGTAAAGTGTATTTGTGTTTGATTCAGATTTTTTTTCTTCTTGTTTTCCTCCTCTAAAAACTAGGTGCGTCTTATCTGCCGGTGCGTCTTATAGGGCGAAAAATACGGTACTGTTTTATTATTTTTATGATCACTTTTATAAATTAAATTCACCAAACATGGGTGCATAATAACCTAATATAACAGTCTAATTGACTATCTGGATAACCATTAAAATGGCGACCAACAACTTCCTTGCAATGATTCAATAACTATATATGATATGATAATAAATGTGAAACAAGTGTTGTTATACATTTCCAGGGTTAATTGTTTTCGTAATGGTCATATTGAAGAAGAATCTTTAAAAGCTAAACAAGTTTTATTCCAATAACTTAATTGGCAAATTAAGGCTAAATTAATAATGAAGTAAATAGCATGTTGAGTGAATCTTGCTTCTGTTCCATTAGTTTCAATAGTGTTACCATTAAATAGCATCCTGTACACTGTAGTAATTACACTGCATTAGATGTACTATTTAAAAAAAATGCCAGGGTTATTAAAACCAATTATTTTTCCCAATACCGTTAGCCTTAAATAATTTGTCTCACATAGTACATAATAGGAATAACTTGCTGTTTAGAATATACAAAGAAAATATGATTGTTTTCATCTTCCTAAAAGAAATTACCATTTTGTTTATTCTTAAATAGGATTATGGTCATCTTGAGTAAATTAGTCCACTACTTTTTTATTGAACTTTGATCAACAAGAGACACAAACTCATGAGCACATTAATTTTATTGCAAATTCAAACAAGAAGCAGAAGTTAGAATAATTAGGAAAAGCTAAATGACAGTTATGATTTATTATCACTGTCAATTAGGCATTCTTGTTCTAAAAACCAATACCCTAATCTCATTATGGCTAATAATTAACATCTTTGATTTAGTATTCCTCTGATTAGTTGTATCAGAGTTTTAAAACATTGTTTGATCCTGAACTAAATATTAATAATGAAATACTGTTATGTCTTTGCCTTTGATTTGTCATCTAAATTACTACATATCTTATCTCTTCTTTGAATTACTCAATTACTACCAAAAATTATGAAGACAATAATAATAATACAGTATATATATATATATATATATATATATATATATATATGTGTGAGCACATATGTATGCATATATATATATATATATATATATATATATATATATATATATATAAAACCACCACATTATTTAACTTATAGTGGACAAAAGAATAAAAGAATGATAGAAGTCCACCACTGTACTATAGACAGATAGATAGATAAATACATAGATATAGACAATTGTAGATATACCCATATGTAATCTGTGTATTCAGATAGATTACTTTTCACATATGTCTGTGGAAGAATAATTGATTGCATTACTTTTAAAACATACCATACGTCAAAGACCTTACGTTAGCCACACTTGAATAAACTATTTAAATGTGCATCGTTGATCTTAAAGTATTCTCTCTTTATTCTCATTATTTAATGCTAACACATTATTTATATATATATATATATATATATATATATATATATATATATATATATATATATATATATATAAATAAATATATATATATATATATATATGTATTCATATATGTGTATATATATATGTATGTATATATATATATATATATATATATATATATATATATATATATATATATAATACTGAGTTTTTTTAATTAAATGAGAGTACCAGCACAGACCCACAAATAAAATAATTTTCTTATTTTCTTAATCTCATATCTAACTATGAGATAGATGTCTAAAAAATGGATATATCAGGATAATTAAAAAATGCATAAATTCATATTACATTATAGATTCCAGGCTAATCTAGTGAGCAACATTAAGCATATTTACACGGCTGCAAACTGAAAGATACAGATGTTATCACTTACGTATTTATTTCACAAAGTTGCTGTTGTTCAATAATGAAAACTAGTAAAGTTTTAAATATCTCTGATGACATCTCCAGGCGACACAGACCTTTTATAATTTACAGCATCATTTACCAGCAACAATCTCACTTTCCACTATCACTGTCAGGAATAACGATGAAATACACCGAGCTGAACTTACATTTTCCATATTTCTCTATGCTTCTATAAAGCTGTTCACTTAAGAAGAGAGAGTTTCCATAGTAACAAAGGAACTATTTTTTTCCGGGTATAGCATCCCTGTCTTTCAATGAAGCCTGCAATAAAAAGCTCATCAAGTATTTTTTTCTGAGATGAATGCCGTGTATTGATTCATGCTATTTATTCCATAGCAAAATAAAGAACGCGATTTCTCTATTTCATACGGACACGAAATCAAGCAAATACAAGGTCTACTTACATCTTTGATTCCTGCGTTTGCTCTTGTACATGGTCATTCTGAAGATATCCGACTTTCCAAGAAGTGATTATTTTAGAAGAGAAGCACAAAAGGAAAGAGATTGTGTTTGTGCTTTGCAGTGAGACACTTGGCTCAGTACTGATGGGAGCTAACCAGCAATTTCACACTGTGAGCATGGTAGAAACCATTCTATAAATATACAGGGGAGATGCTGATGGAGGCAGTGCATGTACAAAATGCAATACAAACAGTGGCAAAATACATAATGTCCCTATATATATATATATATATATATATATATATAGAGCTGAAAAATAAAAAAAAACCTTTATACAATAAAATTACAAAATACGTTCCATGGATTATTGGACTAATTCAAGTCTCGGTTAATTAATTTTGCTCTAGAATTGAAATTCACTATGCACTTAAGTAAAATACAAATAAGCTATGATCCAAAAAATGTAACACATTACAGTGACATTCAATAATTAAACCAGCACCTTTGTATGGATGTATGCAGATATGCATTATTTCAATTACTGGTTTTAATTATCTTATTGCTCTAATCAGTTAATAAGCACATTGTTGTCATTCTGACGCTCTAATATTGAACAAAGATAAGTAAAAATTGAATTGTAAAAATGTGCGCTCATTTGTAATATTTTTTAAATCGATATGCCTAACATTTTATATAATGTAATTGCATGCCTTACTGATATATCATGCCACATGCTAATTTTTTATTAAAGTGTTGTAATAATTAAACATAATTTACGCACGGTACCCTTTTGACACACGTCACTGAGACTTAAGGTCCATAATTTGGGGTTTCTATGACACCATGCACCATCTATGAACCTTAGTAAATGATTTATGTGCTGTGACTGTACTAATATTTTAACACAATGCTCCAGACACACAACTAAAATGTGGCTCACATTGCAAAAAACGCCATTCTTCCTTGTATGGATGGGCCATGGATTCTCACCTGGGTGCTAAGGGACAGCTCCTTAGAAGCCTAACCAATTTCTCTTCTGGTAATTTTTCTGGCCCTCAAATAAATTAAAGCAAATGTATGAAAATGACAGATTCGATGAAAAAAATGAACAGCACTAGTGTGTGGGAAGCAAACAGACGCACAAACTGTGCTCCATCTAGCAGTGATTCTCAATCCTCGATTCCACAGCCGGTTGCATGTTAATTGTGTCAGCTTTGTTCAAATAGTGTTAACCCTAAATCCTAAGCTACCTTTGGGGCCTTGAAAGGAGGTTTAGGATTCACTGATTTAGAAGGTGGGAGGATAGATGGAGTACAGTGCTGTTAAATTTAATATGTTTATCACCCGGTGGGATACTAAGTAGAGCCTAATAAGGGATTTTGAGAATAAAACAGATAGTGAATGTAACAAAAAGTATTGTCTGTAGTTCTGTAGGACATTTGATGATGCAGGATTTGCAACTGTGAAGTCAGTTTTGTACTCAAAGGTGTGAATTTTAGTCAAGTTGAGAGGTTGCTCATAGAGGTTCCTCTACTGAAGGTGCAGGACATAGCTTATGCTGAAAAATTGGCGGAACATGATAATCTACCAGTGAAGAGTGAGAGCATATTTTATCTTGTTTAAAGCATGTGATGAGATCTTCTGCAAACATAGAGATGGTCATATTTTCCTCAAATCAAGAGTAGGTACGTTATGTTTCCACGTTTTACATGGCATGGCAAGATTTTCTGCAGGTAAATGAGATGGGGGCACATGCCTTATTTCAAGACTTTCCTCTAGCAAAGAGATGGGGCTGGATTTTCTTCTAGTGAATAGGCAGCAACAAAGAGGCGGGAGGAGTGAGTAGAGTGTGGAAAGTAATGTAGTCTGCTGGCCAAACAAAAAGGGTAAAAGGCAAGGAAAAAAGAGGAGACAAGATGAAAGTGAGAGAAGTATGAGCAAGCTACTGGAATGGGAATATCCTGGGCATGGTTATGCAGAAGGAGAAGAACGCCAAGGACCACTGCAGATGAGGCCTCTGTAGACCCAAGCAGAGTGGTACATAATTGAGACTACGCAGTGGTGAGAAAAGGCAAGTTAAAAGGATAGGAACATCACCACATCTTGACAGTACATTTGTATATGTAAAATGGGGCACTAAAATACTTTGTAGAAGGGGACAAATGCACAGCTATGCATAAACACAAGTGAGGAGAGGTGTTGTTATTTAGTCATTCAGTTGTGTCCAACTCTGAGTAACCCTATGAATCACAGCTTGCCAGGAACATCTGTCAGCCACTGCCCCTCTAAGTTATATAAAGCCGATGTTCATTGCTTTAATCACCTAATCTATTCTTCTCTGCCTCTGTTGTCCCCTTCATTGTGGGGCTTCAATATATCCGAGCATCAGAGTCTTCTCTAGGGAATCCTTCTCTTCATATGGCCAACATATTTGAGCTTCAGCCTCATGATCATACCTTTCAGTGACCAGTTGAGCTTGATTTACTAAAGTATTGATTTATTGGATCTTCTTCCAGCCCAAGGGACTCTAAACAGTTTTCACCAACACCACAATTCAAAAGCATAAATGTTACGGTGTTGTGCCATCTATATGGTCCATCCGTATGTTACTAGTGGGAATACCATAGTTCTAACTATTCCAACCTTTGTTGATAATGTAATATTTTTACTTCTTATTAGCTTGTCCAAGCTTGCCATGGGTTTTCTCCCCAGAAGCAAACATCTTTTCATCACTGCAGTCACCATCTGCAGAGATCTTGGAGTCCAGGAAAATAAAATCTGTCACCACCTCCACTTCTTCCCTATCAATTTGCCAGGAAATGAGATTGCCGCTTGCCATGATCTTTGTCTTTTTAACATTGAGCAGCTGGACAGCTTTTGCACTCTCTTCTTTCAGCCTCATCAATAGGACCTTTAGGTCCTTCTCACTTTCAGACATCAGAGTAGTATCATCCGAGGTTATTGATATTTCTTACAGCAATATTGATTCTGGGTTTGGGTTCATCCAGCCGGCCGTTACATATGATTATCACGGCATAGAAGTTGAATAAATAAGGTGACAATATACTACCTTTTTTACACTCCTTTCCAGATCTTGAACCATTCAGTTGTTCCCTGTTTGGTTCTGACTGTGGCTTCTTAGTCCACATTCAAATTTCTCAGGAGGTGGATGAGATGATCTGGTACCACAATCTCTTTAAAGACATGCCAAATCCACACAATCAATTGCTTTAGAATAGTCTATGAAGCAGACTTAAATATTTTTATGGAACTCTCTTGCTTTCTCTATTATCCAGTGGATATTGGCAGTTTGATCTCTTGTGCCTCTTCCTCTGCAGAACCTGACTTGCACATCTGGTAGTTCCCAGTCCATATATTGTTGGAGCCAAGTTTGTAGGATCTTAAGCATTACATTGAGGGCATGTGGAATGAGTGCAATTATTCAATAATGGAAAGACTCTTTGGCACTGCCTTTTCTTGCGATTGGGATGTAGACTGACCTTTTCTAGTCTATTATCCACTGTTCAGTTTTATAAATTTGTTGGCTTAAGGCAAGCAATACTTTCACAGCACCATCTTTTTAATAGTTCAGCTGGGATTCCATCCCCTCCTGCAGCAAGGTTTCCTAGGGTTCATCTCACTTCACTCCACACAGAAGCCTTGCTCCAGCTGATTGGACAAACTATTGAGGCCATCACTGCTGTTAAGATCCTTCCTGTATAGATCTTCTGTATATTCCTGATTACCCCTCCTTTATCCAATCTGATTCTGTCAAGTTCCTAAAAAATGTTTTTTTCTTTTATCATGCTCACTTTAGCCTTGTCGTCTCATGTTTGACCACATCTAATTTGCCTTGGTTCATAGTTCTAATATTTCATGTTCCTATGTAGAATTGATCTTTGCAGCAGCTGGCTTTCCTTTCCCTTTCAGACACATCCGCAGCTGGGTGTCCTCTTGGCTTTGGCCCAACTACTTCATTAGATCTGGTGCTACTCATACTCACTTGCTGCTCTTCCCTTGTAATGTGGTAGACACCTTCTGACCTGAGGGGCTCATCTTCCGGTGCCATATAATTATATCTCTGGTTGTGTTTGTCCATAAGGTTAGCAGTTCCTTTTTCAGTGGACCACAATATGTCTGACTTGTCTTCTATAACCTGCCAATCTTGACCCTAGAAAGTGTAGCTCACATCTTTATTAATGTACACAAGCCCCTTCACCACCACAAGGTAGCCATCCAGAAAAGGGAGCTATTGGTACTTATGGGTATTGATGAAACTGCAGTATATAGGAAAACATTTGCTTGAATCTTGAGTTATTCTGAGGGGAATAAACAAGATAGAATGTAAAATGGATATAGACTGAATTTTACATAAATGAAAGAAGGAACAATTTTTGCATAATGAAATGTCAGATGGTGATAAAATACATTGATTAAAAGTGAGGGTGGACTGCATGTTAGAGGAATGGTTATTCATTAATAAAGTTCTGTGCACGTCATCACAGTATTCACTGACTACAAAAAAAACAATAAAAACAATTGAAGATGGAGACAAAAAGAGGGCTAGTCACAAGGCTGTGACCAGAAAGTAAGGGTGCTTTAGGGGAAAGTAGAAAGAGAGAAAGATGATGGACATTAGAAAACCTCAGAGAGTAAAAGATCTGGAGGGAAGGTGCCTATCTAATATACATTCTGTAACTGAATGCACCCTGGGGACACCAGGGAAAGCGCAAACTTAAAGGCCTGCAACCCTTTAAGAAAAAGATATGCACAGCATTCAGTCAGAACCAATAGGTTGATAAAGCTTTTACCTCATTTTTGGGAGACTATTCTACGAATGCACCTACTCTGTAAATTACTACAAGTATGCTACTTTCACAGTATAACCTTTTGTATTTGGGCTTCTCTGAAATATGCTTGTTCTTAAAACTTTGATATATTTATATCAAACAGTATCTTAATTCTTGTTACACATTGAAGCTATACATATAAAGATTCCTAACCTTTTCTCATTGATTTTATGTCATAAGCTACAAGAGGATGGGAGGAACTGGTAGATAAAACCAGTTACCAACAATGATCCATAGACACACTTTTATGGATTTTATTTTATTTTAAATTGACTCTAAGACTTGATTCATCTCCTTGTATTTGGGTAGCTATATGTCAATACATTGCTTACAATTTTTATCTTGAGAGTATTGCTGTAACATTTACATTGTGTCACGAATAAAGAAAGAAATATTTCAATATATGCACTGGAGATAAAAAAGAAAAATACTGTGTACCATGTATTATAAAAACAATAAAAAAAATCTGCATTGTTTTATGAGAAAGTCATAGTAAATGCCCAAACAGGGAAGGAAGAAGGCAGTTTATATGCAGCATTATGCTGACTGTAAAGTGGTAGACTATATTCTTGAATAATTTCTGCCAAAAACATAGTTTACGGATGATATGAAGTATTGCTAAGGTGCATATAGTGGACAGTGAGATTTGTCGATGCCATAATGTCACAGAAAGAAGGCTTCAATAATTTGGTTAACATTTCTATCTTTCCCCTGAATAAAATCTTATTTTCAAATGTTTTTCCATGTACTTATGCACTGTTCCCATATTGATAATGACATAAGCCAAAAATATGATCTACTTGGTGAGAAATTGTGAGCAAGTTTTTATGTGACGTAATGCAGTGTATCTGCAATGGTTTTAGTCAATATGGCAACATCCTCATTGCAGAAAGAGTTGAATGGGCAGAAAATGTATAAAATAAACTGATGTGATAGTAAGATACAGAAGCAAATTCAAGACTTAAAGAACAGCTGAATAGAATAGCAGTTGTTGGAGAGTAGATAAAAGAATGTTGCAGTAATCAATATGGAAAATAATGAGGAGGTAATCAAATGCAAAGCAAAGATAACATACTTTTGTGATCACCTGAAGGTAGAGCTAATGGCTTGTAATAAAGAAGACAATAATGAGTCTGATTAGAGTTAAAGCACAAGCATGAAACATTGAGATTGATGCAGCAAAAGAATATTAACTAAGAGCTTGTCTATGGAGAATATATATAATGCACCAGTGATTCCCAAACCTCTCCTAAAGGATCTCCAGACCAGTCAGGATTTAGGTGAGGAAGTTAGAAGCTCACACAATCTGTTGCGTCACCTTTGTTAACATAGTGTTCAACCGCATTCCAGAGAGATCTGGGGGGTCCCTGTGGACATGGCTTAACTTCATATTCACTCCTTGTACAATTACATTTTCAACATTATAATGGGTTGATTCATGAAGCCTTCAGAATTACTTCTATCAGCTATGAAGAGTGGCAGTAACACTTTCACCCCTAACAAATATCTATCTGGGAAGCACATTGCAGGTAAATTTAGAATAAAGTTTTCAAATATTTTTACATCAGTGGTTAAAATCATATGCAGCCATTGTACAGCACAGCAGAATTTTTAGGCACTTGAGAAATAAAATAAAAAAAATCCTAAGTGTACTTAGTTCAGTTTAACAACACTCCTACATTTTCATAAGTTACATAGTTAGGGCCCCATTCCACTCTGAAATTTTGGAAGTTATTTGTTAAAATTGTTTTAACAAATCAGAATGCTCAGATTGATAAATCCGTCAATCTGAGCATTCTGGTTGGTTAAAACAAATTTCCCACAAAAAAAATGAGCATGGTGACATCCAAATATCAATTCTGGTTGGCTTAAATATGATTGACACACCATAAAAAATGATGTAGGATTTATATAGTGTAGTGTATTATACTGTGCAGCACTGCTTAGGAAACTATTGAGCTGATAGCTCAGTGTCTCTTGCAGCAGGCTGTAGAGCTTAGGGACCACAGAAAAACAGCCCTGGTGTGTATGTTTTAGTTTACTGACAGCTTTTTTAGTAGATGTGATTGAGATGATACGTAGCTTGTGCAAAAAAAGCTCCCACAGTTGTGAGAGAGTATTTTTGCGCCGCTATGTATCTGATTAACATAGGGTCCTTATTTTTTCAAGCATAATCTCATGGAGACTTCAATTGAGACAGAGAGAAATGGTTGTCCATTCACTGTTGATATTGTTTAATGACTAAAAATGCTGATTACTTTAGTTCTGGATGATTAGATATATTACATCTATTTTATAACATATATAATGTGATATAGCTGACTCATCAATGTAAACATATAAAAAAAACATTTATGTCACTTATTTGCTCTAAGCATCAGTGCATTCCAATGGCTTTGCCATTACTGACCACCTCTTTCAATGCTATTGCTGAACTGACACTCAATTTTATAATACAGGCGAGCAGCAAAATATAAGATAAATGAGCACTATCATCTTATTTGGAACCATTAAAAAATGCCAGATTGCTATTTTAGAGTAAAGCTCTTGACTCTGCTTTTCATAACACATCATAATAATTTAAAACTGACAATCCCATATAAGGCCAGTGAATAAATACTTGGGCTATAAAATGTTGCTGTCATGGAAGCGAACAAATAATGAGCACACTTTAGAGTACCATAAATTACTGTTGTTAAATTGTATGTAATCATGCAAAGAAAATATATGCTTTCATTTGCGCACAAAAAGTGCTTCATTATTCTTTGACCACATAAGCAGCTTTCCATTTTGTTTATTTTTTTCTAATTACGTTTTTTTTATTAATAACAACAACAACAATTTTTTTCATGGAAATAATACTATAGACATTTTGAAAGAAAAATATACAGTATCATTTGTATAACACTGCATCGTTAGGGAATGATAAAGTACTTCCAGAGAGGAGTTTTTATGGATTTTCTGAAATAAAGTTGTGCCTCCAAAAATAGTAGAGATTATGGAATAAAATTCTTAAATTGAACAGTACAGTGTGTGTTGCAGTGATGATATAATATGATGATAAAAAAACTGTCATTTTTGGGAAGAAAAAATGAAATGCCTGTGACAATTTTTAGATGCTACCAGGCAGATTCGAGCCAGTTTCTACAATGATAAAGAACATAGAAGTTGATGAAATTTTTGAGTGTCAGGGAAAAAATATTCACAAATTTTCTGCTTTACTGTGTGAAATTGATTCTATATTTGAATGAAAAAATATTTATTTTTACCACAGCTATATCAGCATCATATATTAAAATGATAAGTATCCAAATTTGTTGCAATTGATGATGAAGTTAATTTGGGAGTAATGTACTATGTAATGGCTATATGCGTTTAGGTATAAATTAAGCGGAGCACAATATTCAATCAATTTTCTCACACATTACCATATTTAAGAAAAAATTACATATAAAACCATGCAAGTTTTTAGGTTTTATGCTGCCCTAGGCCAATTCATATATTTGTGCTCCCTATGCTCCAATTACTAGTCCTCCTGTCATAAGATTACCACATACCTGTCTATAAAATGGTAAGTTTATGTGTATTTATGTATATATACACTATGCCAGAAAGAGCCAGAAACACTTAGAAACAACAATGTCTCTGTATATAGACAATTCTTAGTATATATACACTATTCCATTATACTGCACAAAAGAATTCAAGTAACCTGCTGCCCTAGGCCTGGGCTTTGTGGGACTCGTGGGCCTAGGCAGAAAACACCACTGACTAAAACAAAGAAATCTCATTGTAATACTTTATAAAACACAAATATCCTCTTCAGCAAAATGTATTATACTTAATAATGTAGCATGGGATTTGTATTTGTATTTGTAAGTGTTTCTACTTCTGTATACCTATAATCATAACCTAGAGGTTCCTCCTTCTTCACCAGTGCAAGAGGGCAAGCACTACCACCCCCACAGCTGAGACATAACAACCACGTGTAAAACCACTTGGGAAATATAAACTCTCTTCTTCTCTTCTTTTTTTTTTTCTTTTTTTTTTACATTAATCCTTTTCCCAACAGGGGAGGGAGGGTACGAAGTGACTACTACTGTTACCAGCTAAGTGTATGTGTGATCTTCTGCCTAGTAACAACCCCTTATATGCCCTCTGCAGAAGCCCCGCCTCTACCACTTCTCCACCAACCATATCAGACCTAATATCCTTCCATTCCTCCACTGGTCACCACCCACTCCCCTTCCACCTCGCTCTGCCGTAGGTTTCATGAGAAATGTAAAAGATATATTGCTTGACAAATATTTTTGATTATAACTAAAGATGCATCTGAAAGTTATTCATTTGTTCAGTAATGTTTTATATAAAAAACATGGCGCCATAAAATAAAGCATAAAAGTAGAGAGTTCAAAGGAATAGCTGATGAATAGTAAAGAGAAATGGACAGATAATGAGTAAATTATACAATGATTTGATAGAAACACAGCCAAGAATTTTTCTATAGAAAAAGCAAAGTCTTGAAGAACAGATGATAATTATAGCAATTGGTACGGAGGGCAGATAATAGAGTGCTGCACTAATCAATATGGGACATAATGAACAGGGGAGACAAGTGCAATGCAAAGACAACATACTTTTGTGTTTAACTGAAAGTCGGGCTAATGACTTGTAATAAAGAACACAATAATGGTTCTGATTAGTGACGAAGCATGAAACACATTGAGTCTTATGCAACAAAAGGATATTTACTTGCAGTTTATTTGTGAACATATTGCAGATAGAAGCTTTGTTATATGGTTGGACAAAACTGAATAGAGGTGTGAGGGCATCTCCGACACCCTGTGGGGATGGTTTGTTTGCAGTAAGAGGGGGTATTACAGATGAATGTAGTTTGGTGAACAATTAAAATTTTAAGGCACAGGTGGCCTAGCTTTCATGTTGTGCCCAATGCTTCTAAGGTGCAGATATTAATATCACCATTACATGATATACTAAACATAGATAGCACCTGAGGCTCAGGGAGTTTTACAGATAAACTAGTACCATGACTGCCAAAAAAGAACAAAATGCACTGTGGCTATGAAAAGAGAGAAAATGCTAAGTGGGATTTGGCAAAATGTGCTTTCTAAATGTTGATGTTAATGATTCTATGATGATTTCACACTATCAGCCTTATTAAATTGCGATTCGGTAAATTTAAAAGCGCTTTATTTAAGCCCCCAGCATATTTTTTTTTACAGAAGTTTTTAGTTAGTGATCTTCTATCCAAAAGCAAGGTCTTCACTAACTAAAAACTTCTGTAAATAAAATATGCTGTGTGCTTAAATAGAGCCCTTTTAAATTTACTGAATCGCAATTTAATAAGGCTGTATATATTGTTTAACCGTTGGAGTAGTACTATAGAGCTTCTATGTTTAATTATAATTTTTTTTTTTATAAATCTCTTTATTGAAGTTTGTTTCGGGAGTTATCGGCACAGCTCTTTAACAATACAGTAATCCCTCAGCATTTGCGGGGGTTCCGATCCCGGGTACCCAGCGAATGCACAAATCTGCGAATAATTGCAACCTGCTAGAATTGCCTATAGGAAGTAGCATGCAATATTCACAAATAAACACTAGAGGGCGGTAGATGCATACAAGCCCTTGAGCACAGTATTTAATGCTGGGTATTGTAGTCATATACACATTGCACAGTATGGAGCAGGAGCTTTATACACTACATATCCCAGGAGAAGATGCACAGCAACCAATCCGCAAATGTGAGATCCGCAAAAGTCAAAGCCGCAAATGTTAAGGGATTACTGTATAGAAGATTGAGTACTCTTATAGATATCAAGCTGAATACAGTTAGAAATGTTGCTTAGACATTGGCAATCAGACAGAAGAATAAGGAAACAAACATTAAGAAAAAAGAAGAGATATCTTGTCTGACCAACAGCTGATTAAAAACATAAAAAATGCAATGACAAAATACATCTATCTTGAAGTTATGCATCAAATTACTATGAATAAATAATAAAATAAAAGCATATGAGAATTAGAAAGAGTAAAGAAACCGCTCATTTTTTAAACTAGTAATCAGTAATCTAAAATTGCCCAAAAGTGAGTATTATGAAATACTATGTTGTGTTAAAATGTGACAATTGTATACTGCAGTCCAATGCTCCTTGTCCCCATCCTCGTCCCCATTCCAGTAAACTACAGACTTCTACACCAATGTAAATCATTTGCTCCCCCAGGTAGGCCAATCAGCCCACAGCTGTAAATCCTGATTTCTATGTAGGGAGTAGCCAAACCAAGTTTTACGGATGAGACAGTGTTCTAGGAGCCAATAGGAAATGCGATTGTTATGAATATTATAATGAGTGGAAAATGCCGTAACAAGTGCTTTAACTGTTGCAGCAAGGAAACATTATATATACACACACATATATATATATATATATATATATATATATATATATATATATAAATATATAAAGAATAATTTTTTTATTTATTAATATATTTTTATATTAAAAAGATGTGACAATTGTATTTATAACTTCAATAATAATAATAGCTTCAATAGTTACTGGGTAATTTGGCATCTATCATTTGTACATTGTGTCTAGTCTGGAAATAGGGAAGCAAGTGTGATTTGGACAAGTTAATTCTTAAGGTCCTAATACGATATTTAAGTATAATCTAGTGAATTAATTATGTTGCCTATGCATTTTAAACTACTTCCCTCCCATTGGTATCATCTTGATTAGCATCTTTAAATGTGGCATTGCCTACAAACGGTAGAAATATGGAAACCTTGTGTGTCATGCTAAAAGGTTTGAGTGTATTAGAGGACTTCATTTGCAGTCTAGTGGGATTTGATCATTCTGGGCATGCAATAGATATATTTAAAACTAGTTGGGGCTGAAATATTGATCCCTATTATAACTGGTGCAATGGTTAGATTTCAACCAGTCAGTGGGATAGCAAACCAGGCTAGCTGCACTTTAGTTTATTTGTTCTGGAAAGTTAGATTTCCCCTTCAATTTCAGTTTGTATAACTTCATGAGCTAGATTTTGGGTCTTTTGTCTGATTTTGAGTACAAAGGGAACATCTTTATTTTAAATAGGATAGGCAATATCATTTTAATGATATTTAGCCTGTCAAAGAAGGGTAGAGGAAGTTGTTTCCATCTCTCCATATCTGTGTACATGTTTTCCAATGTGGGTTTGATATCTGAGATATATTTGAGCTGGGACTCTGGTGAGAGTGTGTGTTGTAATTTCCTCTTTTGCTAAATTGAAAAATACATTAAGAAAGTGTAAGTTATTTTGGGTCTCTTGCTAGGATTAAAGTTTCTGACTTCTCAAAGTTAATTCTAACACCTGACACATTTGCAGAGGTTCTAAGCCCCTAAACAAAACCTCTCTTTTTTATTTTTGGCTAAAACAAAGAACAATGCTTATGATTTGCCAAAAAGTCCTGTGAATTCGAATTATACTTCAACAAAAGTCAATAAGGCTCTAGTTTGGTCCACAATCATATGCTAAAATGCCCATGTCAAGCTAGATATTTAATAATTATAAGTAACATTCATATAATCCAAAAGTAGTGTAGTAAATAGTACATTATTATTTTAATGTTTTCAATTATCATCTAGGAGACTTTTTTAGGGGCGTTTAAACCTACAGGTATGGACAGTGGACTTTCAACAAACGTTAAAGAAATTCTGAAATCCTTGCAAGGAATAACATGAGTTTGAGGAGCATTAACAAACAATTTCACTCTTAGAAATGCATGTGTGTAAGTTCAGAATTAGTTTATGTTTTATTCTGTAACAAGTCCATCTAATATTTATATTTCTTGGCACATTTTGAGCTGTTAATTGCATTTCAAAAAATAAAGTTAAGAAACAAAGAGGGTCATTTACTAAGCAACTGCGATAAGCATCTCTGTGCTCTATTTCTTATGCAAGAAATTGCTTTTGGGTCCCTGCACATCTGCAATAGCCTAGTAAATGATCCCAACCCATAAATCAATTAAAGTTATGAGATCTGAGAATAATCATTAGTTAAAGACATAAAAAATGAAAGCTTCACCATAATGTAACAAAGCACACATACAGCAAAATACAAATCTGAACAAGATAAAACATAGGAAATAGTCAAGTAATAGATGAAAATCAAAAGGCTCTTGACTTCTAATGTTTTTTTGTTTTTTTTGTTTGCACTAAATCCCATTACCAAAGTATGTGTAAATATTGTTTCAATATATCACTCAGCCCACCAAAGTAGTTTCCTGACAACATCAATAAATGATTTAACCCAAGGATCACTGGCATTATAGACAATGAGCCCCTATTCAATTAGAAGCTCTCATGGTACACAGGCCGTACGTCTGCGGGTGTACTGCGGGCTTGAACTCTGCTACAATTCCGGTGCTATTCAATTGAACAATTCCGCAAGTTAACGTAAACTATGCACTTGTGGGTAGCATTTCAGGGGGGGGGGGGGAATGATCAATTAAGCAAGGCCTTAACTACACATTTCGAAATAGCAAATAGAAAATAAGACCGCCATCATTATGGCAGTAAAACATGGAGGTTACATATCAATTAGGTTTGGGGTCATGGGTGTAGGAACTGGGGGGATGAGGGGGACAAATCCCCCCCAGATTTTTCAATGTGTGTGTTTATTTGTAGAGAAGCAGTTGTGTGGTATTTTTATACTATATGCAGTATCCCCCCAGATTTTCTTTGGCTCCTACACCCATATTTGAGTGTTCGATAAGCGCTGGGACTTTGTAATGGCAGAAGGAAGCAAACGCTTGAGAGAATTCTCCATGAGTGGGCCCAATGCCATACTACACAATATTAGTTAATGTCCTTTCTCAAGTGTGTATCTTTCGCTTGTGTTTTATTTATGCATTTAACTGTATTTCTATGTAAACTAAACACGTTTGAATATATTTTTGACTTAATAACTTGTTATGATTAATCAACACCACAGAAATATACAAAGCGACTTTAACTAAAGCAAATACATTTACAAATATTTAATCACTATATACAGTATATATATATATATATATATATATATATATAAAGATTTTTTATTTATTTATTAATATATTTTTATATTAAAACGATGTGACAATTGTATTTATAGCTTCAATAATAATAATAATAATAATAATAGCTTCAATAATTACTGAGTAATTTGGCATCTATCATTTATACATAGGGCCTCTTTCTATTACCGGCCGTAAAACTGCCGCAAGGCTGCGATTCCTTGCGGGGGTTCCGTTATCTTGCAATTCAATTATACGGCCCTGCAAGGATCTCCCCTTACGGCCGGCCATATATCTTGCAACCGGCCGTAAGCTCAGAAATCTTTAAACGCAAAAATATATTTAAGACGGCACTGTACAGCTCTGTAAATGCTAGGGATCATATTGGGGGACATGAGGATTAATAGCAACCCCCTCTCAAGCTTGCACATCAGCCCAAATCCGAGTTTACATTAACTGTTTATTTTCCGGCCGCAGCGTGGGCAGGTCTGAGGTGCTCCAAGCACTCTGGACTTTTTACATGGATATGTGACATAAATTAAAAACTAATTTATTTACGTATTTGAGTGTAGGGGAATGTTGTGCTATTTTTGCTAACACCTACAATCACTTTATAGTCTCCTCAGAGTGCAGGATGGCTTTATTTCGGCTTTATAATGTGCTTAATTGGGGCTAGCGGGACCTTTTTGCTGCAAGTAAGCTGCGGCTCGGTTTTAGCCTTGCAGAGAGGGTTCCCGGAGCAATTGAATAGCAACCAGGATTTTCTTGCGGCCGAAACTCTTGCGGCCGTTTTAGATCAAAGGCTTTCCTCCGGCGCGAGCGGCCGCAAGGGATAGCAAGGCTCCGGCCGCAAGCCTGCCGGAATCCCCGGCCGGAGGGGAATAGAATAGCCGAATAGCTTGCGGCCGGTCCTTGCGGCCCCGCATCTCCTACGGCCGATAATAGAATGAAGCCCATAGTGTCTAGTCTGGAAGTAGGGAAGCAAGTGTGATTTGTACAAGTTAATCCTTAAGGTCCCAATAAGATATTTAAGTATAATCTAGTAAATTGAATATGTTGCCTATGCATTTTAAACCACTTCCCTCCCATTGGTGAAATGTATCATCTTGGTTAGCATCTTTAAATGTGGCATTGCCTACAAACGGTAGAAATATGGAAACCTTGTGTTGGTATGATAAAAGGTTTGAGTGTATTAGAGGACTTAATTTGCAGTCTAGTGGGATTTGATCATTCTGGGCATGCAATAGATATATGTAAAACTATTTGGGGCTGAAATATTGATCCCTATTAGAACTGGTGCAATGGTTAGACTTCAGCCAGTTAGTGGGATAGCAAACCAGGCTAGCTGCACTTTAGTGTATTTGATCTGGAAGGTTACATTTCCCCTTTGATTTCAGTTTATATAACTTCATGAGCTAGATTTGGGGTCTTTTGTCTGATTTGGAGTATATAGGGAACATCTGTATTTTAAATAGCAGGATAGGGAATATAATTTTAATGCTATGTAGCCTGCCCAAGAAGGGTAGAGGAAGTTGTTTCCATCTTTTCATATCTGTGTACATGTTTATCAATGGGGGTTTGATATCTGAGATATATTTGAGCTGGGTCTCTGGTGAGAGTGTGTGTTGTAATTTCCTCTTTTGCCAAATTGAAAAATACATCAAGAAAGTGTAAGTTTTGGGGGTCTCTTGCTAGGATTAAAGTTTCTGTCTTCTCAACATTAATTCTAACACCTGACACATTTGCAGAGGTTCTAAGCCCCTAAAGAAAACCTCTCTTTTTTATTTTTGGCTAAAACAAAGAACAAAGCTACTGATATGCCAAAAAGTCCTGTGAATTCGAATTGTACTTCAACAAAAGTCAATACGGCTCTAGTTTGGTCCACAATCATATGCTAAAATGCCCATGTCAAGCTAGATATTTCCGGTAATAATTATAAGTAATATATACTAGCAATTCCAATTTTTTATATTAAACACAACATTACAGTCCTAAGTACGGTATATTACATAAACACAACATTGATATATGGTAATCCAAAAGCAGTGTAGTAAATAGTATAATATTATTTTAATGTTTTCAATTATCATCCCAATCTAGGAGACTTTTTTAGGGGCATTTAATCCTACAGGTATGGACAGTGGACTTTCAACAAATGTTAAAGAAATTTTAAAATCCTTTCAAGAAATAATATGATGAGTTTGAGGAGCAAAACACTTTCACACTTAGAAATACAGGCATGTAAGCTCAGAATTACTTTATGTTTTAATCTATAACAAGTCCATCTAATATTTATTTTTCTTGGCACAACTTGAGCTGTTAATTGCTTTTCAAAAAATAAAGTTAAGAAACGAAGAGGGTCATTTACTAAGCAACTGCGATGAGCATCTCTGTTCTCTATTTCTTATGCAAGAAATTGCATTTGGGTCCCTGCACATCTGCAATAGCCTAGTAAATGATCCCAACCCATATATCAATTAAAGTTATGAGATCTTAGAATAATCATTTGTTAAAGACATAAAAATGTAAAGCTTCACCATAATGTAACCAAGAACACATACAGCAAAATACAAATCTGAACAATATAAAACATAGGAAATAGTCAAGTAGTAGATGAAAATCAATAGGCTCTTGACCTCCCATGTTTTTTTTTGTTTGTTTTTTTTTGCACTAAATCCCATTACCAACGAATGTGTAAATATCATTTACTTTGGTGGGCTGAATGACATATTCAGTTTCCTGACAACATCAATAAATTAACCCAAGGATCACTATAGACAATGAGCCCCTATTCAAATAGTAGCTCTCATGGTATACAGGCCGTATGTCTGCAGTCGTGCTCCGGGCTTGAACTCTGCTACAATTCCGGTGCTATTGAACAATCCCGCAAGTTACGGGCCAAACGCAGATGCCGTAAACTATGCACTTGTGGGTAGCAGTTCAGGGAGGGAAAATGATCAATTAAGCAAGACCTTAACTACCCATGTCGAAACAGCAAATAGAAAATAAGACCGCCATCATTATGGCAGTAAAACATGGAGGTTACATGCCAATCAATTAGGTTTGGAGTCATGGGTGTAGGAACTGGGGGGACGAGGGGGACAAATCCCCCCCAGATTTTTCAATGTGTGTGTTTATTTGTAGAGAAGCAGTTGTGTGGTATTTTTTATACTATATGCAGTATCCCCCCAGATTTTCTTTGGCTCCTACACCTATATTTGGGGGTTCGATAAGTGCTGGGACTCTCAAAACGGCATTACAATACAAAATAAAAGAAATTAATGCCATGAGTCCATGAGGGTGGCCTGATATGTATTAACTCAGATTCCCGAGATAGATATAACCCTGAAATGACACATAAAAATAAATTTTTATTGCTGGTTTGTGAGCTTGAGACGGTTGTGCAATCACATATTATAATTGTCTAACTGCGATTCGTCGTCACGCTTCAGACGAATCGCAGTTAGACAATTATAAAGTGCTGCGCATTGCACGGCGCGAGCCGCGCTTGCGCAGAGCGCGACGCGAGCCGCGCATGCGCAGAGCGCAGCGCAAGCCGCGCTCTGCGCCCGAGCCGCGCTTGCGCAGAGCGCGGCCAAAGCCGCGCATGCGCAGAGCGCGGCGCAAGCCGCGCTTGCGCGCAGCGCGGCCCGAGAGCAGGTAAAAGAGTGGGGAAGAGGGGGGGTAGAGGCACAGAGGGAGAGTGGGGAAGAGGGGAGGGAGAGTGGGGAAGAGGGGGGGGAGAGTCACAGAGGGAGAGTGGGGAAGAGGGGGGGGGGAGAGTCACAGAGGGAGAGTGGGGAAGAGGGAGAGTGGGGAAGAGGGGGGGGAGAGGCACGGCACAGAGGGAGAGTGGGGAAGAGGCACAGAGGGAGAGTGGGGAAGAGACACACAGGGAGGGGGGAGAGACACAGAGGGATAGGTGGGAAAGAGACACAGGGGAGGTAGAGGAGGGGGAAAAGACACACGGGAGGGAGAACATGGGGAAGATACACATGGGAGGGAAATGGGGGGGGGAGGGGAACAGACACAGGGGGAAGGGGGAAAGAGACACAGGCCAGGGGGGAACAGGCACAGAGGGAGAGGGGGGAAGAGGCACAGAGGGAGAGGGGGGAAGAGACACAGGGGGGAGAGATACAGAGGGTGAGGGAGGAAGAGACACAGAGGGAAGGGGGGGAAGAGGTACAGAGAGAGGGGGAAAGAGGCACAGAGGGGGGGAACAGAGGAAGGGGTGAAGAGACACAGTGGCGAGACACACAGAGAGAGGCGGGGGAAGAGGCACAGAGGGAGAGGGTGGAAGACACAGAGTGGGGAGAGACACAGAGGGTGAGGGGGAAGAGACAGAGAGGAAGAGGCACAGAAAGAGGAGGGGGAAGAGACACAGGGGAGTGAGAGGAGGGGGAAGAGACACAGGGGAGAGAGTGCAGGGGGGAAGATACACAAGGGAGGGAAATGGAGACACGAGGAAGGCCGTAACAGACACAGGGCTGAGGGGGAAAGAGACACAGGCCAGGGGGGAACAGACACAGGGGAGGGTTGGGGGAGACACATGGGAGGGTTGGGGGAGACACAGGGGGGGGAGAGATGCATAGGAGGGAGAAGGGGGAAAGAGACACAGGGGAGGGGTTTAGAGACACGGGAGGGAGAGGGAGGTAAAAACACAGGGGGGCAGGAGATACAAAGGAGGTAGACGAGGTGGAAGGAGACACAAGGGAGGGAGAGGAGGGGGGAAATAAGACACGAGGGAGGAAGTAGACAGAGGGAGAGACTCGCAATGAGCTCCAAAGGGGCTCATTGCAAGGCCTGTGATGAGCACCAAAGGCGCTCATCACAAGACCAGTAAAGTAGAGGGGGAGAGGCTTACATTGTGTGGCAAACAGCATTGCCAGGCTTCAGTTTTTATTGCCGTCATTTTTGACGGGCAAGTCGCTACTTAATTATAATATCTTACATCGCTTTCCCCGTCATTTACAGTGCAGTAGTGATTTTTATTTGCATTTACAGTGCTACGGACAGGGGATAAACCCCCTTGCGTCTCCTCTCTAGTACTCGTAGGTTTTCCTTCTACATTTGCTGTTTACAGGTGTGAAAACATTTGCGGGCTTGGGGAATTGTAGCAATTGAATAGCGATTTGCGATTTTAGTCATCGTAACTCTTGTGGACAAGAAAGATCAAAGGCATCGGGAGGCTGTAAGTTCCGGGTTTAACAACTGCAAAGTTCTCAAGTCCATAAACTGTTTGGCTCCAGTAACTTATGATTGCTCAACTGAATCGGGCTCAATGTTTTTAGAATTCAACACTAATAACATAGCCTCTAATTTATTTGCTTTTATGCTTAAATGCTTTCGCATCCTGATATGTGTATGATCAATAGGACATTTAAAGAATATGGATATTACTATAATACCATATGTATTTTGTATTTACTATTGAGCAATACCCTATGTCCTTTATTGAAACCCCAAAATATTTTCATAGAACAAAAGCAAAAGTGAGTGATGCATACTCGAGGACAGATATCGCCTAAAAGATTCCAAAAGGAGTCCTAAAAGAGTCCAATGTAGTATGCTTCAGATAGCTTCTCCTTTGTAATGGCAGAAGGAAGCAAAAGCTTGAGAGAATTCTCCATGAGTGGGCCCAATGCCATACTACACAATATTAGGTAGTGTCCTTTCTCAAGTGTGTATCTTTCGCTTGTGTTTTATTTTTGCATTTATCTGTATTTCTATGTAAACTGGACACGTTTGTATATATTTTTGACTTAATAACTTGTTATGATTAATCAACACCACAGAAATATACAAAGCGACTTTAACTAAAGCAAAGACATTCACAAATATTTAATCACTATATATATTATATCATTTTTTAAATCAAAGTGATTTGGTATCATTTGATAACAATAGCATTTTGGATATACTCCAAATATAGCTCTCAATATGCAAACAAGACCATACTCAGCATCGCTGTATCTTGAAAGCTCTACAAATATATATATATATATATATATATATATATATATATAAATGTATTCATTTGTTCACTCAGTGGGTTTATGCTTTATAAATTGCACACATTTATAATACATTTGGTTGCTACTGAACCAGTAATTGCTACAACAATATTGGTAGTGAGGTAACATATTTCTTTATTATACTGTTTAAATAGTGCTCCAGGGGATTAAAAGTGAATGCAAGGAATAAGTTACTAGGCATATGCAGAACTCCAGATACTAACTAAAACATGCTATATAGTTATTACCATCTCTAGCTCATCTAAAGGGCAATTAGACTGTGTACCTATATTACAATCCACAAAGCTAACAAGCAAGATATCTGTTAGTGCTTCTCTCTATTTCTAATGTAAGAATGACAATTTATGACAGTTCATAGACGGCTAATAGTATTTCTTCTATGTTATACATAAGTGGTGCTATTTATATTGGAGCTGGGAGAGTTAAGTATGTAAGTAAGTAAGTAAGGATCCAACTAAAAGTTAAACGGGTTTGTTGAAACATCTTAGACTCATATGGAAACAAACTTTTAATGGCATGTAAATTCAAGGTTGGTTCTAGGTTGCCCATTCTGACATTCATAAAACATTTGGTTTAATCAGCCCCCAGGATAACCTTATGCTTATCCCAAACATGCTTGAATTTCTTTATTTTGACTGTACCTAAGCACATCAGTGCTTTCAACGTTGTGACCTTGGTTTGATTCCAGTCAGGGAACCAATAGGTCACACCACCCTGATACCATGCAGGAATACCAGGAGCTGTATGCTGTGGCCAACTGGAGACGGAACTGGCAACCCACTCCAGTATCTCTGCCATGAAAACCAAATGGATTAGCATGGTGTGGTGTGGACCATGAGGTCACCAAGAGTCGGACACGACTGAGCGACGCAAACACAAACACACACCACTTTCTGGCTGCAAACCATGACCCTTGTTCATGCTTTTATCTTTATGCCTCTTGAACTATATTAAATCATTTAATATATCTGAATCTATCCTATCAACCCTTTGTCCGCTAAGCTGACTTTTGCCTTTTATTTTCTCTCCTTATAATAATTAAACACAAAGTGAAATTTTAAGTGAACTATGTCTTTTGAGGAACCAGTATTAATGAAAAACATTCATATACCATGTACTTCTGCTCAAGACTGCAAGCCATTGTAATGTTCTATAGAGACTATTTGGGCCTCATTAAATTGTCAAAATTGTAATTACTGAAGCCCGTAATGTAGTCCGCAAAACTTACTGCTATTAAATTGGCCTTTTTTTAGCTACCTGCAATCGATCTGCAGGTTACAGTCTGAAAAGCAACTGCGGTTGTCAAAATCGTAACTCTGACCCATTTAAGCCTTTGATCTGTCAAGCCCGCAAAAGTTACAATCACTAAAATCGCAAATCCCTATTAAATTGCTACAATTGCTCAAGCCCGCAATTGCTTTAATACCTATAAATGGCAAATGTAGGCAAAAATCCACGAGAACTAGAGAGGACTCGCAAGGGGGTTAAACACCTGTTCGTAACACTATTAAAGCAAATAAAAAAATCAATACTGCACTTTAAAATACAGGGAAAGCGATGAAAGACAGAATTAGTTGCCCAACAGTCTCAAGCTCGCAAATCTGCAATCAAAAATTATTATTCTCAGGTGTTATTTCCGTGTTATATCGATCTCAGGAATCAAGGACTTAATACATATCAGGCCACCCACATGGACTATACTATTTTCTTCATTCATTTTTATTGATTTTTGCATCGCTAGTTTACGAGCCTGATCGCATATCGGACCTCCAAAAGCTAATTGATTGATGTTTAAACCCCATGTTTTACTGATTTCATGATGACAGTCTCATTTACTATTGGCTGCTTTTAAATTGGTAGTTACGGGCTTGCTTAATTGATCATGATCATGCCCTTAAATGCTACTTAACAGTACATAATTTATTGTTTTGGCTTTCGTCCATGTAGTTGCAGGCTTGTTCAGTTAATCGCTCTGTAACTGTTGCAAATTTCAAGCAGACTTACGGCCGGTATGAAGACAACTCCGGGCTTGGAATTTAATGAGGCCCTTTATCTCTGGTGAAAATATGTAACTACAATACAATTAACTCTCACAGGGTTCGACATTACAAATGTGCAAAATATAAACTAAAAATACAGATATAACAAACTAACATATGGTATTGTTTCTGTTAACAATTTTAATGATAATACAAATTCCATTTTATATGTTTTTTCTAAGATGGGGATTGAAAATTGGAGTAAAACATTAGTTTTGATGAAAAATCTATGAGTTTTTTTTGCTTTGAAACATCTGTTACAGGTTTTAGCCCGGCATCAGCTTCACAGCTATTTATAAAAAGATTAGGTTTATGTGTCTGGAGTATTTAGCTTCTTTACAAAACCACAGAAGAGGAAAATATGTTATGCAAAGTTGAATTTTCTCAACTAGATAAATTGGATCTAATGCATGTTTTGGTCAGGGAATATGTTATCATCATGTCAGTTATTTTCCATGGGAAATAAATGAGGACACTGAAAATTATTTTATATATGACTGATTATTGTAAGCTATAGTATATATTACAATCAAATGTATATTATAGCTTTAGAATGATCACATTAATCTTATTAAATAGTGTAAATATGGAAAAACCCTGTAAGTCTGTAATATTTATGAAACCCAAGTTTGGATGACTTTTCTTCCACAATGCATAAATAATATATGCATTTAGTAGGCCTGATGAGAATTTGAGAACACTGTAACCTATATAAGTTTTACAATATATATACCAGGTATTCTTTTAAATTGTAGCAAATGCATAAACAAGGAAAGCTTAGTAAGTATCAGAATCATCAAACAAAAATCATCAAACACATGATCACACATTAGACAGATAATTGGATTTTATTACTAATCTTACCATTTTCATGTATACATTCCATCACAATTCTTATTATTAAATGGCAGGTATGTACACTCATGTCTAAAATAAGTAATTGTAGTTACTTCCAACTAAAGATGTCGCAAATAGTTCACCGGCGGACTATTCGCGGCGATTTCCGCATGTTCGCGTTCGCCGCGAACGGCGAACACAAGCGCTTTTCAGTTTGCCCCCTATACTTTATCATTGAGGAAACTTTGAACATCATTTATTTTATTTTATATTTTTTTGTGTGTAATCTATGCCTGCCTGCCAGCGTGTGTGTGTGACAGGCTAACACCTAACAGCTTATATTGTGCTTATTTTCACTTCTCATACCTGGTGGTGTAACATACATTGAAAACAACCATTTTTTTCCTGTAATCTAATTTCAGTTGCCTGCCTGTGTCAGGTTTACAGTTTATATTGTGCTCAGTGAAATAAAACAACACTTTTTTTACTGTAATAGATTGAATAGCAATTGCCTGCCTACCGGCATGTGTGTGAAGCCTATTGCATCTACTCTGCCAACTTTTGCCAGTGCACAGTGATACGTCATATCTGGTGCAACCGTAGTGTACAGTGACATAAAACAACACTTTTTTTTACTGTAATAGATTGAATAGCAATTGCCTGCCTACAGGCGTGTGTGTGAAGCCTATTGTATCTACTCTGCCAACTTTTGCCAGTGCACAGTGACACTCATATCTGGTGTCACAGTAGCTTGCACGCATAGTACCACTAATCAAAAAAAAAATGACAGGCAG